>JARVZY010012418.1:0-500000 GCA_030686995.1 Artemisia argyi | reverse complement strand
TTTGGTAGTATGACTCATTGATCAGCAACAGTGTCATTCAGCAGAATCCATCAGTGGAAAATGTTCTTCAGCAGAATCCATCAGTGGAAACATTTTGCTCTTCAGCAGAATCCATCAGTGGAAACTTTTTGCTCTTTAGCAGAATCTTGTTCTGCTTCAGCAGTATCTTTTGCACTAACAGGCTCTTTTTCTGCACTAGCAGGCTCATCAGCAGGAATGCACTTAGCGTATTTTGCTTATCCTTTCAGTATTCTTCATGTTTCATTCTTCTTGTTTCAGATCATCAAATCTATCAAATCTATGGAATATTTAATTCCTTACAGATATGACTCGACTTAGCAACCATGTAATCAATTAGATAGTTAACTTAGGGTTTAACAAATAACAATAATGCACTAAAGATGAGTGCATACACGGAAGGCTAAGGCGATTTGGGTGTACAATTAAGTGGGGTGTAACAAATTCTTCCTTTAAGTAAAATGCTTAAAGTTAGAAACGCTCGGAAGGGTGCACTAGGGGTTTCGTGTACTAAAATTGAGTACAACGCTAAGGGTGTGGGAAAAATTAATTGACTTAACTAGCCAAGTAATATGACTTAAATGGTAAAGTAATTATGATACGGGTTTAACACAAGGGTGATCCTAATGCCTCTTATCATGTAGTAAATCATACTACACGAATGTAGTCTCACTAGCGGTCTCGGGATGCATCACTAACGCAAGTTCTAGAATCTAAATGCTACCGGTACACTCATAAGCACTAATAGTAAATGCTTTTCCTATCAAATCTAAAGGCGAACCTCACATATTTGGGTGGAAAATTTTTCTGAATGATACGGTTTTGTGCTAGTCATACAATCTCCTATCCATGAGATGCTTGCTATGGCCAAATTTTCACTCCTAAATGTTGTAAAAAAATTTAAATTTGGCTCTAAAATTGCACTAACAAGTATTTCTCATAGTTTTATTACACATCTACTGTCAAACAAACAAACTCAAGCGAAAGTGTATCTGTAAGGTATCATCATTTTACCCTCCCCTTACACTTAGGATGAACATTGTCCCCAATGTTCAAGTAAAGAATGTAAAAGTGAAATAAGTAAAAAGAATGAAATCAAATACTCCCCTGATTCGCTCGATATTGATAATAAGGTAGCCAGGTTAGATCTTCCTCCAAGAAAATGAACAATCAAAGCTTCACTTCCAGAATAATAATCATCTTCTTGTTATACATAACCTGTAAATCCTGAGAAAACAGACAAGGAAACCTCGCATAAAATCGGCGGCAATCTACATATACTAATAAATCCTAGAAAATAAAATAAGATATAATGCTTGTGGAATGATGTTTGCAGATTTCCTGGAGATTATAAACTTAATAATTCAACAAAAACTTTAAGACTCCATTAGAAAAACAAAACTGGTAAAATTTCCAGGTTTTTACACGTGACGCCGTCAAGAGTAAACTCGTGACGCCGTCAGAAGTGACCTGCAGAAATTCTTATGTTAAGTTTCCGGAAAATTTCTAGAAAAACTTGGTCCTACTTCATGGAAAATCCTGCAAAACTTCATTATGACTCAATACAAGCATTTGACTCTAACAAATACGAATATACATGTTCATTTAATATTGTGGAGAATCATGATCGGTTTGTTTCTTAAAAACATATTTGGGGTTTCCCCTTACACTTATCTTTTGCGAAATACCTTTGGATGATGTTAAGACTAAGCCAAACGACAAAATAAAGTATTTTCACTATTTTAGTTTGAAACATGATCCACCAACAATAAAAATAAAGCATGCATACGGAAACAAATAACAAACAAACAAAATAAAAATCACACAAAGCATGGGTTGCCTCCCAAGAAGCGCTTTTCTTTATTTACGAGTCTTGTGCCTAGACTCAAGTTCATGGGTTACCGTGTATCGCTTATGCTCACATAACCAAGCGTGAGCCATCTAATAGTCGCCTCATCTTTCTTATAATCATCTCCTAACTCTAAACATCCACGATAATACCTTTTATTCTTTTCATGAGTATATTTAAGCCCTTTTCTCTTATCATTCTCACTTAGCATTTCTATGGGCGGATACCTACTACACTTCTCCATGGAAAAATCCTTGAACCTAGGGTGTGCACGGGGCATTTGGTAGACAAAATCTTTATCCCCATCCGAGAATGTAATTAACCCTTCCATAAGTTTTTCATCAAGGTTGGTCAACCTTTTGAAAGATTTTCCAAACACAACTTGGGTTAATTTACTATCAATAAATTCTCCTAGATTCTCCATAACCATAAACTCAACAAGATAAACAAAGCTTCTTACAAACACATGCAATGACATTGCCCTAGAAGTAACATTATCTCCATTGTATTCTAACTCATCAACCATGATTTTATTATATTCATTACGCGAGATTATGTTCATTGGGAGAGATGAGTTAAGGTAGGCATTAAAGCTCCTAAATCCAATCTTACAAGGAAATTGCATATTGAATGAACTATCACTCTCAATCCTTGTTCTAGGGTCGACATACCTGAGAGGGTTCACTTCATCTTCCATCCTATCCTCATTAATCACATCACCATCATTAAGATCCTCATCGGAGTCTGAATAGTAAAAAGGACTAGCCCTATGGTCATCAACGTGGTCAGACTCCTCTAACTCAGAATTATCGTCAAAGTGGTGGTTAGGCGAGAGGTTAGGTGGGTTCTCATTTTCCACTAAAGGGATTGGGGTGGGCATTTGGAAAATCCTACGACGAAAAACACGAATAACAGGAATCAAACGATCAATGTTATTGTTATCCATCGGGATAGTTTACGAACAAAGGAAACAAAAAATAAGATAGACTAAAGAGAACCTAAAAATAAAATAAAATCTTACTAGAAAGGAATCTAGCAAGTAGACCTAATAAAAAGAGATTTTAACCTAGACAATAACTATTCCCCAGGCTGCAGTGCCAAAAACTTGATGCGTGTGGTTTGCACCAGGCTTTACCTCTCAAGGGATCTCGAGAAGCTTACAACCCCCACCAGGCAGTGTACCTGATCGATGTAGTATAATATAATGACAAGTACCGGGGGATTGATCGTTCAGCTAGGAATAGTGTCGCTAGGATTAGAAAACCTAAAGACTAGGTCTAGAGATGAGGGATGATTTTTTTTGTATTTTTATATTTTTTTAGAAAGTAAGTAAAAATCTCGTGTTTGAAGGATTTTGGCGGAATTAGTTGCTAGTCAACTAACCCAATACTAAAGATGCAATCAAAATAAAATACTAAAACTGAAAATAAACTGAATTATACTAGAGTTGTGAGCAATATGTGGGAGAATTGTGTTTACTTAGATTTCACTACTCCCTAGATATCTTTTACACGTTAATTACTTGTTATAGTTGCGTGGATGACGGATTGTATTCCTTAATACCATTCATGGGGTGGCGTACTTACTTCCCCAATCCTATGAGCGCCTACTTCACTCCTATGTCGAGCCGGCTAAGAAGCTCCTAACATGGGATCACTAGAATTTGCTCATGCATTAAATACAACCAATAAAACCTAGTACACATCGGTTCATGTTTCCTAAGACGTTCAAGCATGTTACACAATGGAGATCTGCCAGTTTTCTTAAGCCTAACATTGAAATCATTCATCCAATACAACCATAAACAAGTAATCAACACATAATTAACAGCTAGGTTTCATTAGATCCAAGCAAACACAAGATAGATCTAGCCTAGCATGTTGAAATCAAGACAAGTAAAAGATATAATCAACCAACACATAGACATATTGATTGAATTAAAGAGAAGACTTATCTCAATAGCACATGAAAGGATTCAAGGGTTGAAAATCCTTGAAAAAGCTGTAAAATACGAGCTAGGGTTTACAAAGTTCGGCCCTAGGTTTCTCCACACAAGTCCCTCTCTAATGAATGAAAAACAGAAAACTATATATAGAGTTTAGAAGGTGACGGCGTCAAGAACAAATGTCTGATGCCGTCATCTCGCCGCCAAATAGTTCCTCGGACTGCCTAGATCTGGGTCTGACGCCGTCATGTATTCTCCTTATGCAGGCCATCACAAAATTAACTCTTGACGCCCTTGTTGTGACGCCGTCAGGTTTGCACTGGGTCGTCACCACTTTTACTCTTGACGCCGTCAGAATATTCCTCTTGACGCCGTCAGGTACTGTTCTCAGCATGGAAAATTAAGTCTTTGGCGTTTTCTTCACTTTTATGCTCTAAAAACGTCCGAATTGCTTCCTTTTCCATATTTCACTCCCAAAGTACCTAAAATCACAAAAGGAAGGATTTAGGGTAATATTTGATCAAATAAATTCAATTCCGGGTTTAAATGACCCCCTAAAAGTGGTTCATTTTTTGCCTCATCATATACCCTTACACTTGAGATTTGCTTGTCCTCAAGCAGGTGTGCTTTTATTCTAATCAAAATACAAGTTAGGGGTCGTTTAACACTAATATAAAAGTAATTACAACAAATAATTGTTCCACTAAAGACCAAAGACAAGCACGGAGGTCATACACTAGCACCTCAAAAATAGTGTTTAGATACTCACAACTCTCGGGTGTAATAAAGTAATATCACAATATGGAAACGGAAAATATCTCTCACTACCTGTCATAGCAAAATAGATTACCATTGGCTTGGGAAAGGATCAAACCTCCACCACATTGCGTAAGCACCTAGGATAAACTATCAAAGAGGTCTTTTAAAAGGGTTGTAACGTTATGTGTAGGGATATGAAATACACGGTTCATGAGCTGTCTTAATCTCTGAGCAGTACCAACTTTAACTAGCAGTAGTAACTTTTGTACTAGCAGTACTAGTAAATACTTGGCCACATTTTCTTTGAAGTTCATGAGCTGCACTAAATCCATCTAAGCAATATTAACACAAACATGATCAGCAGTAGTTCAAACAACATCATGAAGACTTTTAATCCAAAACAATGAACATACTAATAAAATTTCCAGTTAAACTTACAAGTTTTTCTCCCATTGATCTAATCTTATCATCTGGATATAAAAGCCTTGAAAATGTAGGCTGCTGCATATCAACACATCAGGATGAGAGCAGGACTAGAAAATGTCAAAGCTCACAACATAACAGAATTAGATGAGCCACTGGTTCAACTATCTGCACAAACATGATAGGAGAGTTAACACTAGTACCACGTTAGTACTGCTGGAGCAAAGTTACTACTACTAGTATATATGTATATAAAACAGAATGTATATAAATGAAGCAAATATATACACAATTGTATTTCAAATTCAATAAAAATCGAATGTATATAAATGAAGCAAATATATATATATATATAATTGTAATGTCGTATATAATCAAATTCTCAACTATCATAAGTTAAAACCTGTTGACTCTTCGCCGCCTTAGCTTGCTTTTGCAAGGTTTCACTAGAGACCAAATGTTTTCGCTTCGTTGGTACTAATTTTAGTCCTGTATTTTGTTCACTAATATTTGGTGTCATAGTTGGTGGTGTAACCTGTAGAACCGGTTTGTCGTGGCTCAAGCGTTTTCGTATGTCCGATAGTTTTAATAGGTTCCTATATGTATATATAAAATACGGTACATTAGTCATGTACGTAAAACTAAAAAAATCAAAGGTGGATGTTTTATTACTTACCACTGTTTACATTACTGGTACGTTTTCCTAAGTTTCAATGGCCATTGGAGTGGTCACCTGCAATATAAATTAAGAAATACAATGGTGTTATCATTAGAAAATGAAATTGTTAACAACATAAAAAGTGGCTTATATCTGAGTCTAATGCCAGTTTCTTTCTACAAAAAAAAATATGGGAAATGTAAGAAACTAAGGCACTAATAACGCTGCATAATATAAGATTTGCCAACCATGAAACCGTAAAAATATACATTGGTTGGCTTTGGTGACTGAGATGGAGCATACCCATGCCTCGAAAATGAAGTGTGCCAGAAAATCCATCTGAGGGAATTTTTAGCCAGGCATCCCATGTATCAACTGCACCCGTGAAAATAGCATGTAGCCCCTCCAAGAAACAAGTAACGTGATTAATGCTAACATAAAAGACGACAACATTAGATGTCCCAAATATAAGTTTAGCCTAAAAACAAACATACGGGTTGCATATCGAATCGGGCAACAAATAATATACAATTGGTTGCAATTGTATGCAGTGCCAAACGTTGAACAAATAAATGTCAAACACATTACCAAGCAAGCAAATCACTAACATTTGGTACAAATGAAACAGTTTGACAAAAAGCAACCATATTTGAGTTAATTTCCTATATAACAGATGTTATGTTAATCTTTTGATAGATAACTTACGCAACTGCGATAAGCAAACTCCAACTATTCAGCAACATCCTCCAGGAGTGGAAACCAATCAAGACTCCCTTTACGAGCAAAAAAGTGGCCTATTAGAACACGTCGATTGTCTCCATTCCAATAAACAGGAAAACTATTTCGTCTTAATAAGTCTACCTGCAACGATCACCAACACACGAATTTATAATCAAAAACATGTTTTAGGCTAGTTTAATCCACGAAAATCAATTTAAATCGTTTTGTATTCGATTACACATTTAAGAAAATATAAATTAAATATGTGTTTGAGCATACCCATGAACAGAGTAGGATAGGTGAGATGAGGGTGATGGTGGCTCGATTGTGATGCTGGTGGTTATCTCGAAACAAACAACCGTAGCAAACAAAGTCTCCCATACAGTTCTCTTGTCTTGATGACGGTGATGGCGTGGAGGAGCGATGGTTGGTGGAACCACGACGAGATAAGACGGTGAAGTGTGGCGGTGGTGTGAGTCGGTTCTAGAGAGAAGGAGAAGAGATGAATAGAGAGAAGATAGATCTGACTAGTGTAAGTGTTAGTGTTTTGATTTTGGGGGAAAAATGTAGGGATCTTGAGCGGGAGATTGAAATTTTTGGGGAAAAATTTGAGATCAATCTTATATAAGTTCGACTCGAGTTATTGTTGAGTTCTCGAGCTTGTAAGTAATATAAAATATGTTTTTTTTTTCTTTTTTTTTTGAAGTGTAGTAAGTGTAAATATTTATTTATGAATGTATCAAGCTTTTCGAGCTGAAGTCGAACCGAATTCAATTCTTAGGTTATATTATATTTCAATTTTAATTTGTGTCAGAAAACACATCGTTACAGATAAATCGAGCTTTTCGAGTCAAGCTCAAGCCGAGTTCAAACTTTCTCGATCCCGGATAACATGATCGAGAGGGTGATGGAGGCTTGACTGTGATGGTAGTGGATGTGGTGGTTATCTCGAACCAAACAACCGAAGCAAACAAACTCTCCCATACATTTCCCTTGTCTTGTTGACGGTGATGGCGTGGAGGATCGATGGTTGGTGGAACCACGGCGAGATAAGGCTGTGAAGTTTGGCGGTGGAGTGAGTCGGTTCTAGAAAAAAGGAGAATAGATTAATAGATAGAAGATAGATCTGACTAGTGTAAGTGTTAGTGTTTTGATTTTGGGGGAAAAATGTAGGGATCTTGAGCGGGAGATTGAAATTTTTGGGGAAAAATTTGAGATCAATCTTATATAAGTTCGACTCGAGTTATTGTTGAGTTCTCGAGCTTGTAAGTAATATAAAATATGTTTTTTTTTTTCTTTTTTTTTGAAGTGTAGTAAGTGTAAATATTTATTTATGAATGTATCAAGCTTTTCGAGCTGAAGTCGAACCAAATTCAATTCTTAGGTTATATTATATTTGAATTTTAATTTGTTGTCAGAAAACACATCTTTACAGATAAATCGAGCTTTTCGAGTCAAGCTCAAGCCGAGTTCAAACTTTCTCGATCCCAGATAACATGATCTAGAGGGTGATGGAGGCTTGACTGTGATGGTGGTGGATGTGGCGGTTATCTCGAACCAAACAACCGAAGCAAACAAACTCTCCCATATAGTTCCCTTGTCATGATGATGGTGATGGCGTGGAGGTTCGATGGTTGGTGGAACCACGGCGAGATAAGGCGGTGGTGTGAGTCGGTTCTAGAGAGAAGGAGAATAGATGAATAGATAGATAGATCTGACTAGTGTAAGTGTTAGTGTTTTGATTTTGGGGAAAAAGGGGCGGGATCTTGAGCGGGAGATTGAGATTTTTGGGGAAAAATTAGAGGCGGATGTTGAGATCTTGAGAGCCTAATTAAAATTTTAGAGATTGAAAGCCTATCAAATGAGCTCGAAAGGTTTAATGAGTAGAGCTCAATCTTATATAAGTTCGACTCGAGTTATTGTTGAGTTCTCGAGCTTGTAAGTAATATTAAATATGTTTTTTTTTTTTTCTTTTTTTTTTTTTTTCTTTTTTTTTTTTTTTTTTAAGTGTAGTAAGTGTAAATATTTATTTATGAATGTATCAAGCTTTTTGAGCTGAAGTCGAACCGAATTCAATTCTTAGGTTATATTATATTTCAATTTTAATTTGTGTCAGAAAACACATCTTTACAGATAAATTGAGCTTTTCGAGTCAAGCTCAAGTCGAGTTCAAACTTTCTCGATCCCGGATAACATGATCGAGAGGGTGATGGAGGTTTGACTGTGATGGTGGTGGATGTGGTGGTTATCTCGAACCAAACAACCGAAGCAAACAAACTCTCCCATATAGTTCCCTTGTCTTGATGACGGTGATGGCGTGGAAGATCGATGGTTGGTGGAACCACGGCGAGATAAGGCGGTGAAGTTTGGCGGTGGTGTGAGTCGGTTTTAGAGAGAAGGAGAATAGATGAATAGATAGATAGATCTGACTAATGTAAGTGTTAGTGTTTTGATTTTGGGGAAAAAGGGGCGGGATCTTGAGCCGGAGATTGGGATTTTTAGGAAAAAATTAGAGGCGGATGTTGAGATCTTGAGCGCCTGATTAAAATTCTAGAGATTGAAAGCCTATCAAATGAGCTCGAAATGTTTAATGAGTTGAGCTCAATCTTATATAAGTTCGACTCGAGTTATTGTTGAGTTCTCGAGCTTGTAAGTAATATAAAATATGTTTTTTTTTCATTTTTTTTTAATTGTAGTAAGTGTAAATATTTATTTATGAATGTATCAAGCTTTTCGAGCTGAAGTCGAACCGGATTCAATTCTTAGGTTATATTATATTTCAATTTTAATTTGTGACAGAAAACACATCGTTACAGATAAATCGAGCTTTTCGAGTCAAGCTCAAGCCGAGTTCAAACTTTCTCGATCCCGGATAACATGATCGAGAGGGTGATGGAGGCTTGACTGTGATGGTAGTGGATGTGGTGGTTATCTCGAACCAAACAACCGAAGCAAACAAACTCTCCCATACATTTCCCTTGTCTTGTTGACGGTGATGGCGTGGAGGATCGATGGTTGGTGGAACCACGGCGAGATAAGGCTGTGAAGTTTGGCGGTGGAGTGAGTCGGTTCTAGAAAGAAGGAGAATAGATTAATAGATAGAAGATAGATCTGACTAGTGTAAGTGTTAGTGTTTTGATTTTGGGGAAAAAGGGGCGGGATCTTGAGCGGGAGATTGAGATTTTTGGGGAAAAATTAGAGGCGGATGTTGAGATCTTGAGAGCCTAATTAAAATTTTAGAGATTGAAAGCCTATCAAATGAGCTCGAAAGGTTTAATGAGTTGAGCTCAATCTTATATAAGTTCGACTCGAGTTATTGTTGAGTTCTCGAGCTTGTAAGTAATATTAAATATGTTTTTTTTTTTTTCTTTTTTTTTTTTTTCTTTTTTTTTTTTTTTTAAGTGTAGTAAGTGTAAATATTTATTTATGAATGTATCAAGCTTTTTGAGCTGAAGTCGAACCGAATTCAATTCTTAGGTTATATTATATTTCAATTTTAATTTGTGTCAGAAAACACATCTTTACAGATAAATTGAGCTTTTCGAGTCAAGCTCAAGTCGAGTTCAAACTTTCTCGATCCCGGATAACATGATCGAGAGGGTGATGGAGGTTTGACTGTGATGGTGGTGGATGTGGTGGTTATCTCGAACCAAACAACCGAAGCAAACAAACTCTCCCATATAGTTCCCTTGTCTTGATGACGGTGATGGCGTGGAAGATCGATGGTTGGTGGAACCACGGCGAGATAAGGCGGTGAAGTTTGGCGGTGGTGTGAGTCGGTTTTAGAGAGAAGGAGAATAGATGAATAGATAGATAGATCTGACTAATGTAAGTGTTAGTGTTTTGATTTTGGGGAAAAAGGGGCGGGATCTTGAGCGGGAGATTGGGATTTTTAGGAAAAAATTAGAGGCGGATGTTGAGATCTTGAGCGCCTGATTAAAATTCTAGAGATTGAAAGCCTATCAAATGAGCTCGAAATGTTTAATGAGTTGAGCTCAATCTTATATAAGTTCGACTCGAGTTATTGTTGAGTTCTCGAGCTTGTAAGTAATATAAAATATGTTTTTTTTTCATTTTTTTTAATTGTAGTAAGTGTAAATATTTATTTATGAATGTATCAAGCTTTTCGAGCTGAAGTCGAACCGGATTCAATTCTTAGGTTATATTATATTTCAATTTTAATTTGTGTCAGAAAACACATCGTTACAGATAAATCGAGCTTTTCGAGTCAAGCTCAAGCCGAGTTCAAACTTTCTCGATCCCGGATAACATGATCGAGAGGGTGATGGAGGCTTGACTGTGATGGTAGTGTATGTGGTGGTTATCTCGAACCAAACAACCGAAGCAAACAAACTCTCCCATACATTTCCCTTGTCTTGTTGACGGTGATGGCGTGGAGGATCGATGGTTGGTGGAACCACGGCGAGATAAGGCTGTGAAGTTTGGCGGTGGAGTGAGTCGGTTCTAGAAAGAAGGAGAATAGATTAATAGATAGAAGATAGATCTGACTAGTGTAAGTGTTAGTGTTTTGATTTTGGGGGAAAAATGTAGGGATCTTGAGCGGGAGATTGAAATTTTTGGGGAAAAATTTGAGATCAATCTTATATAAGTTCGACTCGAGTTATTGTTGAGTTCTCGAGCTTGTAAGTAATATAAAATATGTTTTTTTTTTCTTTTTTTTTGAAGTGTAGTAAGTGTAAATATTTATTTATGAATGTATCAAGCTTTTCGAGCTGAAGTCGAACCAAATTCAATTCTTAGGTTACATTATATTTCAATTTTAATTTGTTGTCAGAAAACACATCTTTACAGATAAATCGAGCTTTTCGAGTCAAGCTCAAGCCGAGTTCAAACTTTCTCGATCCCGGATAACATGATCTAGAGGGTGATGGAGGCTTGACTGTGATGGTGGTGGATGTGGCGGTTATCTCGAACCAAACAACCGAAGCAAACAAACTCTCCCATATAGTTCCCTTGTCATGATGATGGTGATGGCGTGGAGGTTCGATGGTTGGTGGAACCACGGCGAGATAAGGCGGTGGTGTGAGTCGGTTCTAGAGAGAAGGAGAATAGATGAATAGATAGATAGATCTGACTAGTGTAAGTGTTAGTGTTTTGATTTTGGGGAAAAAGGGGCGGGATCTTGAGCGGGAGATTGAGATTTTTGGGGAAAAATTAGAGGCGGATGTTGAGATCTTGAGAGCCTAATTAAAATTTTAGAGATTGAAAGCCTATCAAATGAGCTCGAAAGGTTTAATGAGTTGAGCTCAATCTTATATAAGTTCGACTCGAGTTATTGTTGAGTTCTCGAGCTTGTAAGTAATATTAAATATGTTTTTTTTTTTTTTTTCTTTTTTTTTTTTTTTAAGTGTAGTAAGTGTAAATATTTATTTATGAATGTATCAAGCTTTTTGAGCTGAAGTCGAACCGAATTCAATTCTTAGGTTATATTATATTTCAATTTTAATTTGTGTCAGAAAACACATCTTTACAGATAAATTGAGCTTTTCGAGTCAAGCTCAAGTCGAGTTCAAACTTTCTCGATCCCGGATAACATGATCGAGAGGGTGATGGAGGTTTGACTGTGATGGTGGTGGATGTGGTGGTTATCTCGAACCAAACAACCGAAGCAAACAAACTCTCCCATATAGTTCCCTTGTCTTGATGACGGTGATGGCGTGGAAGATCGATGGTTGGTGGAACCACGGCGAGATAAGGCGGTGAAATTTGGCGGTGGTGTGAGTCGGTTTTAGAGAGAAGGAGAATAGATGAATAGATAGATAGATCTGACTAATGTAAGTGTTAGTGTTTTGATTTTGGGGAAAAAGGGGCGGGATCTTGAGCCGGAGATTGGGATTTTTAGGAAAAAATTAGAGGCGGATGTTGAGATCTTGAGCGCCTGATTAAAATTCTAGAGATTGAAAGCCTATCAAATGAGCTCGAAATGTTTAATGAGTTGAGCTCAATCTTATATAAGTTCGACTCGAGTTATTGTTGAGTTCTCGAGCTTGTAAGTAATATAAAATATGTTTTTTTTTCATTTTTTTTAATTGTAGTAAGTGTAAATATTTATTTATGAATGTATCAAGCTTTTCGAGCTGAAGTCGAACCGAATTCAATTCTTAGGTTATATTATATTTCAATTTTAATTTGTGTCAGAAAACACATCGTTACAGATAAATCGAGCTTTTCGAGTCAAGCTCAAGCCGAGTTCAAACTTTCTCGATCCCGGATAACATGATCGAGAGGGTGATGGAGGCTTGACTGTGATGGTAGTGTATGTGGTGGTTATCTCGAACCAAACAACCGAAGCAAACAAACTCTCCCATACATTTCCCTTGTCTTGTTGACGGTGATGGCGTGGAGGATCGATGGTTGGTGGAACCACGGCGAGATAAGGCTGTGATGTTTGGCGGTGGAGTGAGTCGGTTCTAGAAAGAAGGAGAATAGATTAATAGATAGAAGATAGATTTGACTAATGTAAGTACTAATGAGTTAACGAGTTTTCCGGTGGTGTAACTCATCCTAAAAATCCTGCAAAACATTCATTGTGACTCGATACACGCATTTGACTCAAACAAGTACTAATGAGTTAAGGTAGGCATGCATGCAAGTTCATGTATCCGATTTTACAAGGAAACTGCATGTTAAAGAGAGCGAGACTATTAAGAAAATGACATTATAGCTAGTAGGATCTTACGATCCCGATCCGATCATACGATCATAATCTTGCAAAGATGAAAACGATCCTGGGTAGGATCTGATCCCGATCTTGAAACTTTTAATACTTTTAGTTTTTATACTTTTAATCATTTTAAACTTATCTATACATCTTATAATGCATATTTGACTTTCTCTCTTCCAATTTTTTAAGATTTTCATTTATACATTTTAAGTAAATACAATAAATTAAGCTATATGTACAATCAATTTAAGCATTAGCACCTATACACATTGACAGGTCAACACTTATAATTAATCTATACTACATATAAAGGAAAAATGGTCAATCTAGAAAAAATGGTCAATCTTGAAAAGTGGAAATCTTGAAAAATCTTATTAAAGGAAATTATGAAATATAATTAATATTCTTATTAAAACACCCCATTACTTAAAAGTACAATGATTTATTCACATTGTACAACCAATTAAAAACATATCTACTAAATTAAATACAACCAATTAATACAAAACACAAACCGGGTTGACCCGGGACGCTTCAAACCAGACGGGTTGAACCGGTTTAATTTGATCCGTTTTCAACCTAACCTAGCAAGTTTACCCGGTTTAAATCGACCAATTTTTCGACCGGAACGGTTCACCCGGTTGAACCACCCAGGTCGAACCGGGTTTCAAGACATTATGTTTAATTCCTAAATATTCAAACTTTTATTATTTTTCATTTATAACCTATAAACTTTTTTTGATGAATAAACTATTTGTCGAATAAACTATTTGTCGCTATAAATAATGTATGGTCACATCTTGAAAAGTGAAATCTTGAAAGTCAAAGGTGAGAGAAATGCATAGTATAATTAATACTCTTATTAAAACACCTCATAATTTTAAAGTACAATAATTTATTCACATTGTACAACCAATTAAAAGCATATATATCAAATTAAAAACAACCAATTAAAACACCTCTTACTAAAAAGTACAATAAAATTTTCACACTGTACAATTTAAACAAGCTACAACATAATCTAAATATAAAATAATTAACACACTAACTAATGTTTTTTTACATATTATACAAATTAATAAAACACACAATGTTGATACAAAAGTTGGGCGTACCTGGTTATGAGCTTATGCTCTCGTACCAATTCTCTTCTTAGCACTTGTTACCTGCGTACTAAGAAAATAAAACAACACCGTTAGGCTTATCGAGGGATTGTCTCCCCCGATTAGACTCCGGCGTGAGAGTAAGTAATCGATTTAGGGTTCTCGTGAAGAGTTAGGGTTTGTATGTTGTACCTTGAATGAGAATCGTATGATTCTATATATAGGGGCTAAGAAACCGTGTTTCTTGCTCCTTACTCTTCGCACGCGTGGTGCTTATCCGAGGTAAGGATATCTATTCCATGAATAGATAATCCTTATCGTGTACCCGGTGGGTTGGACTGGGCATTGGGCTTTATGAGCCCAAAGCGTTAATACTGCGGCACGTACCATTGTCATGGTAGCCCACTCATGGTGGGCTTAGGTGTGAGTAATGTCTATCATTTGGGTTTGTGGCCCAGATATAGGCTATACGTCATCATGTCCCCCCAGTCTAGTATGCGCGGCTCGTAGCCGTGGGTACTAGACTTAATACCTTCAGCGGTAAGCGTGGCGGGAGATCGAACAAATATTACCGCCTTTTTGTAGGTGCAATGCACCTAACTAATAATAATTTCAAAATGGATGCCTCGAAAATCGGGGGTAGTGTCCACGTAGCCCTCGGAATTCGGGAAAAAGTGCATGTACCTGTTCAACTTCTAGCCATACGTTTGCTGTGAGTGGGTTCCACGTGGACAGAAATTAGGGTTTTTACCACTCCCTATATAAGAGTCACCGCCCCCTTTTTTACAAACACACAGTAAAACACACACTTAATCACTATTCACCTTCTTCGAGAGCGTTTGTTGCAAATAAACTACTTCACTTTCGTAGGTAATTTGTGTGTGTCCCACTTAGTTTTCAAATGAAAATGGTTGCCCAATTGGAGGATTTTCGCTCCGTGTTGTCCATTGAGGATGTTACCCAGTTTGCGTCTGACTATTTCGTGCCTTTGGATGTACGTCCAGAGGCTCCAGATGTCGACGCGTGTATAGCTGACTTCCCCGAAGGGAAAATAGGGCTATACACGAAATTCTTTGAGTACGCGAATTACCGCGTACCCATATCTATTTTTCTGAGCGATTTGCTCAATCTCTATCGCCTTCACATCTCGCAGCTGCACTGTATAGGTGCGGCGAAGGTGTCGAATTTTGAAGTAAACTGCCGTTTACTTGCGATAGAACCGACCGTGGCCTTGTTCCGCTCCTTTTACCACACAACGTGGTCAAATGGTTGGGTTTCTTTTGCGAAGCGCCAGGGGGCGCTTCAATGTTATACGGAAAAAGTTGACGCCCTAAAGAATTGGAGGGAGTACTTCTTTTGGGTTGATGACGTGGTCTTTCCCTTTCCCTATGAGTTTTATACTCAGGATTCCTTACCAAGGGATGGGCGCCCCGCACCCGGTTCCTACAGGCTTGCTGACGCGCAGACTCTAGATGCCAATCGACTGGCCATTAACCCCTATCCGGAGGAGTTTTTGGTACATGTGGGGTTGAGCCGCGCTTATTTTGGCGCTGCAGATGAGGTTCCCACTTTCTTAAGTGAGGATGGCCAGGTTGGATGTTCATCCCTTGTACTTCATGCTTTGTAAGTATTTTATTCTTGTCTTCGCGCCTTTAATAACTAATCCCATTTGTTTTTTCTTGCTTTATTGATGCGCGCAGAGATGGATCTGTTCGCGGTGGTCAAGCTGGACAAGCCGAAGCAGGTGACCATAGGGGTGCGTCCTCTGAGGGAAGGAGAGCAGCCCCTGCTGGAGGCGACGGAGGGGCATTTGACCGTCCTTCCTGATGCGGTCCCTAAGGACACGCCACCACTTCAGGTGATGCCTGTCCAGAGTGTGCCGCCTGATCCGGAGGTGGCGCCCACTGTGGAGGTGGTGCCAAATGTGGAAGTGGCGCATGAGGAGGCGCGATCAGGGTCGTCCGATAGCATCAAGATCCTGAAACCTGAAGAGGTGTTGAGGGAGGAGGTTGCGCAGAATATGAAGCGCAAGGGCGAAGCTGGAGCCAGTGACACCAGGAAGAGGCATCGACACATCATCAGGGACGCGGAGTCGAATGCGGAAGAGACATCTACTTCTGGTGCACGATTGAAGGTTGATGATGTTTCTCCATTTCTGTAATTGTGCATTTTTATCATCCTTCTCCCCTTTTTTGTTTTATCATATTACTTGTTGTAATATTTATTAACTGTTTTTTTATTGTGTTTGAACCTAATGGATGAGCTGGCTGCGACCACTGCGCGCCAAGCTGAGCTGGTGGCTCAGCTGAAAGGGAAGTATGTTGGCGAGAGGAGTGTTCTTGCCCAAAAGGAGGAGGAGTTGGCGACCCTCCGTGCGCAGTTGGCTAATGCGCAAGTGGAGCTGGAGGCCTCGAGGGCGTATGCTGAAAAGATTGCTGAGGATAAGGTGAGCATGTTGGCCGACCTTAGGTATGCGAGGGCGAAGCTTGAGCAAATAAAGGCTAAAACTTCCTTGTCGGTATCTTATCTTGAAGAGAAGAGGGCGGAGCATCATGCCAGCGTCCAGGAGTTTCAGGGGCGCATCGAGAAGGCGATTGCGATGCAGGAGGAAAAGCTGCGCGCCCTCAGTATAGAGTATGATGAGGAGTTGTATCCCCATCTGATGTCCACTATAGCCGAGCGCAGGTATGTTTGTTTACTTGTTATTATAATTACTTTATCGCCGTGTTGCTTGCTTACACAAATTATCTTTGTGAATGCAGATGGTTGATTAGCCATGGGCTGCGCCTGGCAGCCTTGAGCACACTAGAGTCCGCTGAGGTAGTGGAAGCGTTTGGAAAGGTGGTGCACTGCGCGATTGCGCGTGGTCGATCGCAGGCCATGGAGGACCTTCATGAGGCCAAGCTGCTGGAGAAGGACTTGGCGGAAGTCCCTGGTTACAGCCCTACGGCCTATGATGAGCTGCTGCAGGCAATGGCGGGGCTGAAGGTTCTAGAGTTGCCGCACATAGGGAAGTTGGAGCGCGATCAAGATGACCCCATAGATGTGCTGATGGCGGGTTTGACTTTGCAGCGCCATCTTGGGGGTAACGCGGAAGAGGAATCAGATTACTATCTGAAACCTGATGTCTCGCAGCTTCAAGTTCCCGTGTTCGCGCATCCTCGCGATATTCTCAAACCCTTTGCTCTTGAGAGGGAGATTCCCTTGAAAGAGGTGCTAGAGCGACATGAGCAGAGGGTTGCTGTGAAGAAGGGTATCAAGGGCAAGGCCGTGATGTGTGGCATTGGCGCTGCACACCTTCCTAGATCAGATGGCGTGGCTGTAAGCGTTCCGACCGTGTCTATGCAGGATGCCATAACCTTGAGTTAGCTTAAGGAAGCGGGGAGTTCCGCCGCTCCAGAGGAGAGTCCTGAGCATCGCCATAGTATATAGGCTTTTTGTATATTTATGTATCTTTCCTTGTAATTTTTATTAATAAATGTGGAATAAGATACATTTTTGTTTTAAGTTCGTGACTTAAATATACTTGCATTGTTTGCTAAGTTTGATTTTTTAACTAAGTCTTTTAAGTGCGTGACTTTAAAGAATTATACTTGCATTGTTTGCGAAGTTTTATTATTTGACCAAGTGTCTTGGCTCGTTATATTGCTAAGCTCGTACGGTGTACTTGGTATATGCGCATCCGTCGTGGGGTGCGCACGCAAGACTTACCTCGACGTCTCAAGAGTAAGGCGCTTAGCAAGGATGCGTGATCCAATGTTGATGGGTTTGCAACCCTCTTATTCAACGAGTAAATTAGTAGGTTAACTTATCCTTTATGCCTTCGTGGGTCTTTAAGTGGTGCATGCACGCCATGTAGGCAGAAATATAAGATAAACAATATTGACATATATGCAATAAAGTAAAAATGCGCTATGAAGTTAGCTAGAAACCATAACATTTTATAAATACTTGCAAGTTATTTGAAAAAATAGAAAATACAATTCCTAGAAAAGAAAAGAAAGACAAACACTTATTGGGCACCTCGTAGGATGCAAGTGTGTTTGTGTAAGGGCCGTAGCCTAAAAGTAACATTTTTTGAGATTGCAGATGTTCCAAGTGCGCGCTAGGTCGTGACCTTCCATATCGCGCAGCCTGTATGCGCCGTTGCCGAGCGCGTCTGTGACCTCGTAAGGTCCTTCCCATTTGGGTCCGAGCTTGCCTGTGTCTTCTGCGTGGCTCGCGTCATTGGCGCGGTAAACAAAGTCTCCTGGTCTGAATGAAGTGTGTTTGACTTTTGCATCATAATACTTCTTCATTTTTGCCTTAGCCTTTGCTTCGCGTATAGCCGCGCGTTCGCGTCTTTCTTCCAGTATGTCTAAGTCTATGCGCCGTTCCTTGTCATTTGTCGTGACGTTGACCTCTGTTGTGCGTATAGTTGGCATTCCTATCTCGGCTGGTATGACGGCTTCTGTTCCATAGACTAGGGAAAATGGCGTGTCGCCAGTACTGGTTTTGATTGTCGTGCGATGCGCCCACAAGACGTGCGAGAGCTCATCTACCCACTTTCCTTTGTGTCTGTCAAGGCGCGCTTTTATTCCTTCGCCTAGACTGCGATTTGCGCGCTCAACTAGGCCATTGGTTTGTGGGTGTTTGACTGAAGCAAAGTGTTGTGTGATGTTCAATTGTGCGCACCAATCTTTGAATGGGTTATCACAGAATTGTTTTCCGTTGTCTGATATGATCTCGCCCGATAGGCCGAAGCGACAGACAATGTTGTCCCAAACAAAGCGCTTGACTTGGTTTCCCGTAATGTTCACCACCGCTTTTGCTTCGATCCACTTTGTGAAGTAGTCTATGGCTACGATGAGGAATTTTACTCCTCCAGCTGCGACAGGGAAAGGTCCTGCGATGTCAATACCCCATTTGTAAAATGGCCATGGTGAGGTAATTGGTGTTAGCTCTTGTTGTGGTCGGCGCGGAATTGGTCTATGTACTTGGCAATTACTGCATTTTCTTATCAGATCGCGTGCATCACGATGTATTGTTGGCCAGTAATATCCTGACCTTAGAGCGCTTGCCACCATGGATCGTGGCCCTGAGTGCATATTACATGATCCAGCGTGAATTTCGCGGAGAACGTATTCTGCTTGAAGGGGTCCAACACATCTGAGCCATGGCTGTAAAAAAGACTGTCGATAGAGTACATTGTCGCGTAGTTCAAATAGTTGCGCTGCGCGGCGTATTCTTCGAGCGTCTTTATGATCTTGGGGTAGGACTCCCTTGCTAATGAATTCGATGATAGGTGTCATCCATGTAGGATCTTCTTCTACTATCACCGTTGATATCTCCCTATCCAAGATTGACTTGTTTTTTAGGGTTTCCACCAATACCTGTTTTGAGAGGTGTACGAAGCTTGTGGATGCGATCTTGCTGAGTGCGTCCGCCTTCTTGTTATCTCCTCTAGGCACCTGTTTTATTGTGAACCTATCAAAGTTTTTGATCAAAGATTTTGTCTTTTCCAGGTATTGGGTCATGTGTTCATCCTTGGCCTCATATTCACCTAGCACGTGGTTAGCGACCAGTCGCGAATCTACGTTTGCTTCTAGGTTGCGAACCCCCATTTGAATTGCAATACGTAGTCCAGCTAGTAGGGCTTTGTACTCTGCCTCATTGTTTGTGGCTGTGAATTCAAAGCGTAGCGCCTAGGTGAATTCCATACCTTCTGGATTTGTAAGAATAAGGCCTGCGCCTGATCCTTCTACACACGAAGATCCATCTGTGAACAGAATCCAGGGTTCCTGTAAATCTGTTTTAGCTGCAGATGTCGGGCTGTCGCTGTCTGGCTTCTCCATGATAAAATCGGCTAGGACTTGTCCTTTGATTGCAGTGCGCGGTCTGTATGAGATGTTATACTCACTTAACAGTACACTCCATTTTTTAAGCGTCCTGATGCGTCAGGCTTAGAGATAACTTGTTTGATTGGCTGATCAGTGATTACAACTATTGGATGCGCTTGAAAGTATCTGCGCAACCTTTTGGCTGCGAACACTAGAGCCAAGACCAGCTTCTCCATAGCGCTGTAGTTAGTCTCTGTTTTCTTTAGGGCTTTACTTACGAAATATATGGGTGTCTGGACGGAGTTCCTGTCTGTCAATAGAACGGCGCTGACTGCTCCATGGGTTGCTGACAAGTACATGATTAATTCTTCCCCTGGTCGCGGTGCGACAAGTTTGGGAAAAGATGCCAGATGGTTTTTGAGTTGTTGGAAAGCTTCTTCCGCTTCGGTAGTCCAGCGAAAGTCTCCCTTTTTTGTACACTTCGTGAGTGTTTTAAAGAGGGGAAGAGATTTGTCTGCTGACTTAGATAAGAAGCGGTTCAGCCCTGCTAATTTTCCATTTAGTGACTGGACTTCTTTGAGTGTGCGCGGGGAGGGGAGATCAATAATGGCCTTTGTCTTTTTTGGGCAAGGCTTGATTCCATCGGGTTCTATCAGGTATCCAAGGAACATCCCTTCGGTCGCGCCAAAGGTGCACTTTTTTGGATTTAACTTCATGTTGATCTGCCCCAACGTTCGGAATGTTTCCTCGATGTCGCGCACCAATTCCTCCTCTGTATGGCTTTTTATGACAAGGTCGTCAACATAGACTTCCAAGTTGCGGCCTACTTGTTTTTCGAAGGCTGTGTCCACCAGTCGTTGGTATGTCGCGGCTGCGTTCTTCAGGCCAAAAGGCATTTTTGTGTAGCAGTATACTCCTTGACTGGTGTGGAAAGCTGTTTTTTCTTCTTCTTCCACTGCCATCTGGATCTGATGATACCCTTTATATGCATCTAGGAAGCATTTGAAGGGGTATCCGCATAAGGACTCGACCTTCCAGTCTATCTCTAGCAGTGGATAGCAGTCCTGCGGACATGCTTTGTTGAGGTCCGTGAAGTCCACGCACATCCTCCAACTGCCATCGCTCTTCTTTACCATAACTAGGTTAGAAAGCCAGTCATGATAGTATACTTTGTGCATGATGCCTACGTCTACGAGCTTATGTACTTCTTCCAGAATAGCCTTTGCACGATCTGGGGCCTGGCCGCGCTTCTTTTGTCGTATTGGAGGGTATCCTTGTCGGATTTGTAGCTTATGTTCTGTGATAGAGCGCGGTACTCCCGTCATATGCTTTGGTTCCCATGCAAAGATGTCTAGGTTCTTTTGCAAGAGTGCGCATACAGCTGCTTTACCTTTGTCAGATAAAGATCCTCCAATCGAAACTTGTTGCTCTGGATAATCTGGGTGAATAGCGACTTTTAAATTTGGCGTTTTTTCCGTGCGCTATTCTGGAATAGTCTCTGCTTCAGTTGTTACTGCGATGCATTCTCTTGGTGGTATTGTTGTGTTATAGAGAGTGACAACTCCTCCTTCCACTGGGAATTTAAGCATTTCGTGCGCTGTGGATGGTACCGCGCGCATGGATGATATTCCCGGTCTTCCAATGATACCATTGTATGGTGAAGGAGACTTTATTACCATAAAGTTTATCCATGTTGCGGTTGAGTGTTGTTCATCTCCTACGACCACCAACAAGCGTAACTGCCCCATAGGCCAAATCTTTTCTCCTGTGAATCCTGTTAATGACGTTGTAGCTGGTATCAACTGGCTTTGGATTTCCAGTCGCAGTCTTTTGAAACAGTGATCGTACAGGATGTCTGCGGATGCTCCTCCATCAATGTACATGCGGTGGATGTCATGTCCCCCTGTATGTATTTCAATGGTTAAGGGCTCCACGACTGCGTTGTCCGCAGCTATAGTAGGGAAGGATATCTCTTTTTCTGGAGAGAATTTTTGGCTGACTTTTTGCTTTATCCTGCGTTGCCATGATTGTATCATGTATATAGTATCAGCTTTTTCCTTTGGGGGTTCTTTCTTACCCCCGTTTCTCTGTTTATCTTTTCCCTCCTTGATGTTTTTTACGAGGTGGTCTATCCTCCCTTCTCTAACTAGCTTTTCAATTAGCTGTTTTAGTTGGACGCACTCGTTAGTTGTATGGCCCTTTTGGCCGTGGTACTCGCAGTATCCACTACCTAGGCGCTTTTCTTCTGCAGTGCGCATTGGTGGTGGTTTTGGGAAGTTCGCACCTTCTATCACAAATATTTCTCTCGGAGTCTTAGTGAGAGGAGTATATTTGTCGTTGTCTCTTCCACTGCGATAATTCCTGCTGCGGTTGTTATTCTGATCGTTGGATTGTCTCCGCGGCTGTTCTTGTTGCCTATAGTTTGAATAACCTTTTTTGCTATCCGCAGCAGCTGCTTCTCCTTGTATAAAGGATCTGGTGCGCTTTGTTAATTCGTCAAAGGTCTGTGGAACTTTGTCATTCAGCTTGCGGATGAGTTCTGGGTTATTGATCCCATTCATGAACCCTGAAATTTTTAGGATTTCAGGACATGTTTTGACTTGTATGCACTCATCTTTAAAACGTTCCATAAAAGCGCTGGTTGATTCCCCTTGACGCTGTTTCACTCTTGCTAGTTCCACAGGGTTTTTAGCGCACTTCTTTCGCTGGGTGAAGTTGAGGCGGAATGCTTTCCGTAGTTCCTCAAATCCACCGATGCTCCTACGTGGGAGTTTGCTAAACCATGTGCGCGCGTTTCCTACTAACGTGGAATTAAACATGTGGCACCACATAGGCTGTGGCCAATTTTCGATAGTTGCGGCTGATTCGAAAATTTTTAGGTGATCGTCGGGATCACCTGTTCCATCATATGTTTTCACGTTAGCGGGCATGCGCCTGCGTTTGTGGTCTGAGTAATCGCTGATGCGCCGTGTAAACGCATCGATTTTCTGGCGTCGCCATGGGAGAGACATATCTTCATCCTCTTCCTCGCGACGTCTTCCTCTTGACTTCCAGCGTCCTGTTTTTTTATCCTCGTTGTCCGAGGAGTCGCTGGAAGAATAGTCTCTTTTTCGGCGCTTGCGCCGGCTTCTTTCAGAAGAAGAGTTTGAGGGATCTCTGCTTGGGGATCTTCTTCTCCCCAACCTGTCTTGAATCCTCCTACTCCCAGGTTTAGAAGATCCTTGGCTTGGCGAATGTTGAGGCCCTAATCGATCTTGTATTCCCCGACTGCCAAGTCTGGAGTGGACATTGGTGCGCCTCTCGCTGTCTCCTGATTATTGTGAATCAGATATCGTACCCAATCTATCATGGATAGTCGTACGTTCTGCGCGTCTTCCTCGTGGGTGACGCGATGGTGATGGTTCGCGTTGAGGACCAAAATTGAGTCGGGCTTGTAAACCCGCGCTTGCTCTTCTTGTTGCTTCTTCTTGCATGAGGGCGGTTAGGGTTTCATAATTTTGGGATACAAAGTTTCCCAAAGTTAGATTAGGTGCGTCCTCAGTTGTTGCAAGAATTTCTGCCTCAGTGTTTGGCGCCCTGTTTCGTTCAGGCGCGCCTGGCGGCGCAGTGTTGTTCACTGCGGGTGTAGCCTGATGAGGAGTGGTGAAGAGGGTGCGTTGGAGTTCCTCAACGCTTGGGACCACTGGTGTGATTTGAGTAGTTCTTATAGGTAGTTCTACTGCTAGGCGAGGGGGGGTTGTTCCTGCCTCGTGGTGACCAGGCGTGCTGGTTGTCCCAGCGACTTGTCTGGAGGTTGGATCTTGTTGATTCTTCCTCTGATGGTCACGTTTTTCTGACTGCGGAGTCCGCTGGCTTGAATTCTTATGTTTCGTCATTCTAGTTCTTAGTAGGGTCCCACGGATGGCGCCACTTGTTGATACAAAAGTTGGGCGTACCTGGTTATGGGCTTATGCTCTCGTACCAATTCTCTTCTTAGCACTTGTTACCTACGTACTAAGAAAATAAAACAACACCGTTAGTCTTATCGAGGGATTGTCTCCCCCGATTAGACTCCGGCGTGAGAGTAAGTAATCGATTTAGGGTTCTCGTGAAGAGTTAGGGTTTGTATATTGTACCTTGAATGAGAATCGTATGATTCTATATATAGGGGCTAAGAAACCGTGTTTCTTGCTCCTTACTCTTCGCACGCGTGGTGCTTATCCGAGGTAAGGATATCTATTCCATGAATAGATAATCCTTATCGTGTACCCGGTGGGTTGGACTGGGCATTGGGCTTCATGAGCCCAAAGCGTTAATACTGCGGCCCGTACCATTGTCATGGTAGCCCACTCATGGTGGGCTTAGGTGTGAGTAATGTCTATCATTTGGGTTTGTGGCCCAGATATAGGCTATACGTCATCACAAAGCTTCATACAAGCTAACAAGTTGATGGCACATATAGTTTTGAAAACTGGACCGGATCAACGGGTTCAACCGGGAACCGGTGTCGCCACCGGTTCGTCTAACTAATAAAAGCCATACGAAAACATATATTTTAAAATGAAACTATTAATACACATCAAAAACCGGGTTGACCTGGGACGCTTCAAACCCGGCGGGTTGCCCCGTTTTCAACCCAACCCGTCGGGTTCACTCGATTTAAATCGACCCATTTTTCGTCCAGAACGGGTCGAACCGGGTTTCAAAACATTATGTTTAATCTCTAAATCTTCAAACTTTTATTATTTTTCGTTTATAACCCATAAACTTTTTTTTATCACTAAACGATCTTTCTCTATAAAATCCCGTTGCTATGCACGGGTACTAGTCTAGTATATATAACATTTAAAACACATTTTCAATTAAAAGTATCATTTATAAACCACAATGTACAAACAAATCAAGCTGCTAAACACTCTTTTCATAAAATTTGTAAGACATTTTCTCATAACTTCAACAGTTTATCATGCATCTAAAAACATTTTCGCTATCTGTACACTTTAATTACAGGGTACCTCCCGCCACAACGCGCGTGTGCCCCGCTAGTAATATATCACATATGCAAAGCTTATCAAACACACATCACTTATAATATATACTTTTTACAAAGCTTCTCAAACACACTTCACACACTCCAACATATACTTAATACTCTATCCGACAATCACACACAGCTTCCTTGTTCTTTCTTTCTCTCTCTCACTACTACACCCTAAGTTTGAACCTAAGTTAGATCGGAAGCATATGGTAACATACTTAGATCGCTTCTATATTGACCCTAAGTTTAACAGATGATTTGGTTTATCTGATTATTTAGTTGTTTTTTTGGTTTATTTGATTATTTCATTGTTTGTGTTTATTTAATTAGTGTTATTTAGTGTTAGGGTTTATGTATGATCTGTATATTTGTGTTTTTTTATTGTTAGGGTTTATGGTTGTTTTTTAGTTTTAGTGTGAATATTTAGGCTAAAACATCAAGTATCAAAGATGGAAGAAGTATCAATGATGGATGAAAAGACACCACTTTCAAGTATGAACATAAACTTGTTCTGGTGTTGTTCATCCATTATTGATTCATCTTTGTTCTTTGTCAAGGGTGGGTGAACCAACACCACTTTCAAGTATGAACATAATATGTATATGTATCAAAGATGGAAGAAGTATCAAGGATGGATGAAAAGACACCACTTTCAAGTATGAACATAAACTTGTTCTGGTGTTGTTCATCCATTCTTGATACATCTTACCTCTTTGCCAAAATACAGAAACAATGAAAATATTTTATCTTAGGATTAGGTTGAAGTGCCATAAACATATCAAGAACTTAAAGAGTTTTTTCATGTATTTAGTTACAATGAAAATATTTTCATTGCATTGTTGATATAAATTTAATATGATTTCATTGATTCATGATTAGCTCTCTAATGTCGTAGGACCTACATAACTAATATGTATGTTCGTCACATTTAAGTGAGCAATATAAATGATAGTAAGAATTTGGTTGCTAAGAACTTAAAGCTCAATCAGGGCAGATCTATCTAACGATGTAGATGGGTTCCATCGCTTTAACTGGACCCCATTTTCTAACAATGTTTAATGGTTCTTTCAATAATCAAGATTAAACATCGTTAGGAAACAGGGTCCAACTAAAGCGATGGAACCATCTACATCGTTAGATAGATCTGGCCTGATCATTGAGACGTCTTCAATGCGATGATGATATAGTGTGTATTGTTCATGATAGGCCACACTCCTTCATCATCGCATTCAAGATGAGTGATGTTACTTAGACTCTATTGTTTACTCAACATTTGCAGATTGTTTTTATCACTCTGTTTGCTTTATATTATGTATGATGTATTTTTTATATAAGAATTATGTTGCATTTGTATTGAGAGTATAATGAAGATAAGTGGCGGATGTGTGTACGAATATTTAGGCTAAAACATCCAAGTATCAAAGATGGAAGAAGTATCAACATGGGTGAACAGACACCACTTTCAAGTATGAACATAAACTTGTTTTGGTGTTGTTCATCCATGTTGATTCATCTTTGCTCTTTGTCAAAATACAGAAACAATTATGAAGTATAATTTGTAGGTTCGATGGTTGAATTTAGCGTCTTCGTCTTCCAGCATGTTGGTAGGTTAGAGATTCAAGACTGAATAATATGTTGTTGTTGGCTAGGGTAGAAAGGATGGTAGTTCATTGCATTGTTATTATAAGTTTAATATGATTTCATTCATGCACGATTAGCTCTCTAATGTCGTAGAATCTACATAATTAATATGTATGTTCGTCACATCTAAGGGAGCAATATAAACGATAGTAAGAATTTGTTTTCTAATAACTTAAAGCTCAATGTTAGGGCAAATCAATCTAAAGTTGTAGAACGGTTCCATTAATTAATTTGGAAAATCTCTACTACCGTTATTAGACGGTGTGCAAAAAACAAAGCAATGGAACCTTTCTACAACTTTAGATAGATCTGGCCTGATCATTGAGACGTCTTCAAAGCGATGATGATATAGTGTGTATTGTTCATGACATGCCACACTCCTTCATCATCGCATTCAAGATGAGTGATGTTACTTAGACTCTATTCTTTACTTAACATTTCTAGATTGTTTGTATCACTCTGTTTGCATTCAAATCTTTTTTATGATCTAAATGAGTCTGTAATTTCAACATACCTTTCCATTCTCAATTCCCATACAGTTCCTTTTATTTTTTCAACAATCTAGCAATGCGGCTGGTGCAGTCCTTTGCTCAAAGGGAGTTGAAATGATAAAAGGAGATGTAGCGGGAATTTAGAAGGGTTACGTATGTTGTTTCAACATACCTTTCCATTTTGAGTTCCCATACAGTTCCTTTTGTTTTTTCAACAATCTAGCAATACGGCTGGTGCAGTCCTTTGCTCAAAGGGAGTTGAAACGACAAAAGGAGCTGTATCGGGAACTTAGAAGGGTTACGTATGTTGGTTTATTGCATTCCATTCTTTTTTATGATCTAAAACCAACCATCCACCAAGTAATGTGGTCATTGAAGTTCCAAGAACAAAGGTTGTTTCAAATACACCCTGAATTGCAACATTATCTTTTATTTCATTTACACTATATTTTTTAAAATTTTAATATATTTTTTTATTTTTTTTGTAGAAATCATACATTGACAGCAGTGACTCAAGTTCATTTCAACATACCTTTCCATTCTGAGTTCCCATACAGTTCCTTTTGTTTTTTCAACCATTAGCAATGCGGCTGGTGCAGTCCTTTGCTCAAAGGGAGTTGAAACGACAAAAGGAGTTGTATCGGGAACTTAGAAGGGTTATGTATGTTGGTAGCAGTGACTCAAGTTCATTTCACATATCAAGCAGTTCTGAGGGTCCTCCAAATACATGGGCAGACTACTTTCCAAAGGGATATTCTGGACCAGGCACAAAAAAGGAAGATGCTAGGAAGGTTAAAACTCCAAAAAATACTGCCAAAGAGCTTTTTAATGAGAGGGTTCAGGTGCTAGGCCTGCCCAATGCTAAGACTTGTGAAGACAAGGGTATAAAACCATGGGAACCAAAAATGCTCAAAGTTTGTTCAAAAGGAAAGGGTAAAAAGAAAATGTATTAGTTGAGTTATGAAGTAATTTGAATAAACCTGTGTAATCCGTTTGTACTACTTTATTTGACTTTATGAATAAACATGTTGTCATTGCTCAATTTTCTCATTAATGAACTGAATATGAATTGGTTAATTTTTGTGGCATTTTATTTTTATCCCTAGCAGCATTAAGTTATGCCAAGCAGCATTAAGTTTTGAGTTACTAGCATTCACCCAAATTCCAATCCAAACCCGGAATTGCCCATAAGATAAGTTTGACAATCTTTGACTTTTGCAAATGACAATCAAGTTTGACAATCTTTGTTTGACTTTTAACAAAGCATCATAACATAGTCAACAAAGCAACATAACATAATTAATCTACAAAAAGATAACTTGATCATATAGTAATATAATCGATAACTTGATTAACAAAGAAACATAAGATAAGTTTTCTTTTAACACAAAAACATTAAACTTCAAAGAAATAATATAATAATGATTAATATCATCTTACATCAGGGTTACTTCAATGAAAATTATACAAACTATTTTGAATGCCTTTGTAAATATCAACAATGTTTCCACGGATTTGTTCTATTTCTTGATTCAGAATATTAACTTTGTTCTGATGCACCAGTATGATATCTTGGTCTTTTTTGTTTTGTTCTTCCAACAACACGATTTGTTTGTTGTAAAGTTAAACCAACTGTCGTTCAGTACCATATTGGCCTTGAGAATGGCATTTGTCCCAGCACTCTTGGGTTAGGCCGTGGATTTTATATTTTTCTGGCATTAGAGGAGGAGGAGGAGAAGTATCCCTTGAACGTTTTGTTTTCTTTGAAGCAGGCTTTGAAGATGATGAAGCCATTGCAGTTCCAAACAAAAATTGAATACGTAATGAAAAGATGAAAGAAGTTGGTTGTAATTCCTTTGTATTTATAGGCACACAAGAGTCGCAATGTCACAACGTTTAAGTGTCACAACGGTTTACAGTTACTCTTTTACAGTTACACCGATTCACAGTAATTTATGCCTAGCAGCATTAAGTTCTTTATTAATCAGGTCATAACAGTGTTGAAGTAAGTTTGCCAATTCAGGGAGTAAACCATGTCACAAACACAAATTTTACACAACTAATAACTAGATTAATACCATTATGTTTATTCTTACTATATTTTCAAACATTTAAAACCACTTACAATGCTTATTACAATTTAAAGTTTAAAAATAAAATTATAGAATGTTTAGGAGCGCGCGTTTAATGTGTAAAATTAAAATGATTACAATTAGGCACGAGTAATTAGTGCATTTCACATGCTAATGTGATGTTAAACTTGGTAAATTGCAATAATCTTTAATGTTGAGACTTTCAAAATTCCCTAGGCATATAGTATGTCGCATCCCTTTTTAAGGCCATCACTTAGCTTTTCAACACACACTTTTTAAAACAATCTAAGATCGAAGTTATGGCTGGAAACAAGAAAAGGTGCATTTCATCAAAGAAGAAGCGTTCAAAGTAAGTACTACTAATTAAACTTTTGTACACGTAAACATTCAAAGTTTGTAAAGATGTTATGTACATACATGTTGACTTGGTTTTTTTTCCTAGTAGAAGTTAGTTAATCCATAATAATTTTGGTGTATTAAGCTTTTATGAATTTATAAAAATGGTTATCAATTGGTAGCTAATTAGGTAATCAGTTATGAAATTGTGTTAGATTGTTACATTATATACATCATATAATTAAAAATACCAAATTAAAAGGATAATCTGTAAATTTATCATCTAATGCTTATTTGATTTCAGTAAACCAGATAAGGTATTTAACATTGACGAGTGGTATGAGTCGTGGAGTTCTCGAAGAAACAAGGCAAGACGCAAAGCAAGTTTGCTTCAATAAGAAAGATGAGAAGGAATACAAGCGATCAAAGCCGCGGGTTGGTTCAATGGAAGAGGATGCAGCTGATGTTGGATTTTTGAGTGAGGAAGAGAGATTCGACTCCATTGACTACGATAATGTGCATTTGTCATTTGATCCGGAGAAATCTCCAAAATTTAATTGTTAAACTTTTTATATGTATGAACTGCTTTATTTTACTTTTGTTATATATGGATACTAATGTTTTTTTGTTTATTATATATGAATTTTAACTTTCTTGCTTCATTAAAGCTTGATTAAGCTTGATTTTTCATCTATTCATTAAGCTTGATTTATTCCTAGCAACATTAATTTATGCCTAGCAGCATTAACTTATGCCTAGCAACATTAATTTTGAATGTGTTGCACATATTTTAAATTTTCGTTACACTTAAATATCACATTTTGCTATAAATAAAAGTCACATAAATATCACAATGTGACTATTTTGAATGTATTGCACAGATAATACCCTTATAATGTGGCAATAAACATAATTTAGATACACATTTGTGATATGGTGTGACTATTGTAAAGCCTATAGTCACATGATCATGCTACAATTAAATGTGACTATACACATTAGGTTGTGGCAAGCAAACACACACTAAACTTTAGACACACATATTTACTTACGTGACCATATGTATCGAATTTTCGTTACACTTAATCATGTTTCTATGGTTTCGTGTGACCATATATGACATTTGGTCACACTCTTCAAGTGTGTGACATATATATTTGTACTATTAAATGCATATGGCTAAATATTCAGCAAAGAATAGAAGTCACGTTTAAATAATGTGTGACAAACTTGACTATATAATTTAGTCACATACGCAATTACTTCATGTGACCATATATCTATTTTGGTCACACTCTTCAATTGTGTGACATATATTTGTCACATACGTATATCTGTAGTGTGACTAATGCTTAAAGTTGATTTGTATCGGTCACACGTCCCAAATTAAACGTGACTAAATGATCGAAAAATATTTACTAGCTACCCTCTAGTCACATAAATACACAAATGTGTGACATATATCTTCCGAAATGGCACACAAGTCGGATCGAGTGTGGCTGTTTATTTTATTTTCATACATTTAGTCACGTAAATATGTTACAGTGAGATCGTTTGAAATCGACCATGTGTGACGAAAGGCCATTTTTGTACCAGTGTATATATATATATATATATATATATATATATATATATATATATATATATATATATATATATATATATATATATATATATATATATATATATATATATATATATAATATATATATATATATATATATATATATATATATATATATATATATATTACCTTTTAGATCTTATATTAGAACTTTGTTTATGATCTTTTAATTCTCGATGAATGCATAAATTCACTACTTTTCTTAGAATTGCTACACTTAGTGTTGAGTTTGATCCACCAACACTTACTCTATTATCGTGTGTAAACAATCTGCAGCAATACGCGGGTGAAAATCCATGTTAAGTACATTTTGCAAATGTACTTGGAATATATGTTATGTGATTTGAAAAAGTTGGCGTTAAAAAAGACGTAAATTTATGATACGTAACATAATCTTTAAAGGGAAATGTAAAATATAGACAAAAATACACCGTTGGTCCATAAACATTCCACAAACTGTCGCCATGGCCCTTAACTTTTCAAAATCGCCGCCTGGCGACCAAAACATGGGAATTAGAGGCCGAATGCGTCCCTTGACCACTTTTGTCTTGGTCAACGCTTATGTTTTGGCATCTTCGCAAGGGCATAATACACAAACTACATTTTTTACCACACTATGGTTAAATCAACCAAGAGTGATAGTTTAGTGAGCAACTAAGAACTCTGCTTTGTGGAACTTGAGCCTATCTTTTCTAATATGCCTGTTATAATTTACGCGAAACCAATTAACCCAGAAACCAAACACATTTACACACCATAATAAGACACACCTTATCCTGACACCCATTTCCAGAAGTCAAAGACCCAACTAAAATTCCAACATTACAATGTCTTTTGGAGACAATGTGATTGCTGATATGGCAGATTATATCAGCAACATGCCAGATAACGTGACCACTAATATTATGAACCGATTGCCACTAAAAGATGCGGTAAGGACCGGTAGTTTAGCCAGAAGCTGGAGATTTAAGTGGACTTTGCTGACCAATGTCATAGTTAATGAGGATTTGTTTTACTATTTAACAAATACCTGTGATGGGAGGCATATTACTAGTCTTTTACTTCAGCTTATTGGGCCAGTAAGAAGGTTTATGTTTTCCGTAGAGGCCCAAACGCTATTTGGACACAACGACTTGCATTATGAAGACATTCATGACTGGCTTTTGTTTTTGGCTCGGGTCGGAGTTGAGGAGGTCACAATTCAAAACTGGTATGCTGATCCAGTTACTTTGCCAACCCAACTTTACTCTCGTCAAGAGTTGACATTTCTAAAACTTCATTGTTGCACTTTTCCCACTATGACAGGTTTTAGGGGTTTTCCAAAGCTACTCAGCTTAGAATTATGTAATGTCAATTTTCATAGTGGTACAGTTTGGGACTTAGTTGCTGGTTGTCTCTTACTTGAGTCTCTAAAATTGGATCGTTGTAGTACAAACGAAAATGAGACTATGGGATATTGCAATTCTTAGGAATTTGAAGACGTTAAATTTGTCATTTGGTATTTGGAACCATCCTATGACAATAACAACTTCCAATATCTTTCAGTTGTCAAATGTTTCTAAACTTGAGACCCTTACCATGGATTTTGAAGACTGCAATGTATGACCTGTTCTTCACGTTTTCTACTTCAACTTACATAGTGTTAAAGTAATTTCTAACACTGATGCAATGTTAGCTTTGAAACTAAAGAAAATTCGTCCTTTTGTAGTTGTTGGAAGAAGGTACATCCTGGATGAGTGTCCGTGTGGCCTTTCTATCCCTCAAGACTGTTGAGATATACGGGGTCAATTTTGGTAATAATGCAATGGTTTCATTGATCGTTAAAATGATTCGTGGGTCTCCAAATATGCAAAGGCTAGTAACGAAGGTAAGTGGAATGCATATGTTTGAAAGACATCCTATTAAATTCTAATGGTTGTGCATATGAATATTTCTCTCATTTTGCAGGCCTTATACACATTTACTTATGTACCTTTGGAGATTGATTCATTTGATGTACCTATCAACAGAATGACCATGAGGCAGCTTCAAACTGTGGTGTTTCATTCTTTTCCTAAAACAGAGAATGAAATAGCCATAATACGGTTGATACTTGCATGTTCCCTCTTACTGAAGAAAATTTATACCATTGACTGCAATTTGACTACTGATGAGAATGAAAACATCAGGTTGAACTGGGATTTGGCAAGAAGGCTGTTGGAACTCCCTCGAGCTTCCCCCACAGCCGGGGTAGATTTCTTTTATTGATTCTAGTTTATGTATGGGTTGAATACCCTAAGACAACTATTTTCGTTTAAGTATGTTGCTACTTACTTGCTCACCAAATGTAATGGCAAGTTTGACTTTAGGAAGTCAAACGTGCAAATGGTAAAGGTTATTTGGCATTTGAATTTTCACAATGCATATGTTGGTCACCAAATGTAATGGCAAGTTTGACTTTAGGAAGTCAAATGTGCAAATGGTAAAGGTTATTTGGCAATTGCAATTTTCACAATGCCTATGTTGGTCACCAAATGTAATGGCAAGTTCGAATGTTTATATTTGTTTCTTTATGTTTAGTGAATTTAGTGATGAATATATTGTTTTAGAGTTTCATATGGGATCGGTAAGGATTTAATGGGGTGCAATTAGTTAATTTCACAAATTACACAGTAGGTCCCTACGCTTGTAAACTCAATGTAGCATGTTGTGAACACGGCACTACATTTTGGGCGGGAATTGAAACTACGTTGATGAAAATGTAGACAAACTTAGGGACCAAGTATGAAATAAAATTTGTTATTAAAACCCTTCACCGTCTCTTCACTACGAAGGTATTAACTTTAGTGCGTAACCGAATAAACCTATCAACAAGCTTTTCCTCACATTTTCTGATGGAAGAAGATTTCCCAATGTTGAATGAACTCATGCAATTGGCTGATTCACGATGATTACATGATCGTATGAGCCTCTGGTTTGGTCAAGAGGCTGTTGAAGCAAGGTTTTTTAAAAACCTTATTCGTGCTGCTATTGATCATCTCAAGAGGATGATACCAAAGCGTAGGGAGCTGATTCGGGAGAATGAATCTTTGGGAGCGCGTGGTGTGGCGCTTGACAGTTTGGAGTCGTTAAGGAAAACTCAAGCCATTGAAATCGACCTACTTGCAAGTTTGATCAAGGTGTATGGTCAAGCTGATGCTAATTTTTGTATGCAGGAAGGTTTTATTCAGAAAATGTGATGAGGCGAAAAATGATCCGTTTTTAGGGGGTCATTTAAGCCCGAATCCGAATTTATTTGATCAAATATTGCCCTAAATCGTTCCTTTTGTGATTTTAGGTACTTTGGGAGAGAAATCTGGAAAAGGAAGCAATTCGGACGTTTTTGGAACATAAAAGTGAAGAAAACGCCAAAGTCTTAATTTTCCATGCTGGGAACAGTAGGTGACAGTGTCAAGAGCAACACCTTGACGGCGTCAAGAGCAAATTTCATGAATTTCCATGACTACCCAGAACAGATTTGACGGCGTCACGTAGGAAGGGCGTCAAGAGTAAAAGAGTCATGACGGCCTGAAAGTGTATAAGTCTTGACGGCGTCAGAAGTAGATCTAGGCAGTCCGAGGAGAGTTTTGGCGGCGAGGTGACGGCGTCACAAGTTTATTCTTGACGTCGTCCAACCTATTTTTCTATATATAGTTTTCTAATTTTTCACATTTACAGAAAGAAGTTTTGGGAGAAACCCTAAGTACGATTTTGGTGTAACTTTACAGGTTTTTCAAGGGTTCCAACCCCTTGATACCTTGCATGATTAATCAAGATAAGTGTTCTTCTAATTCAATCAATATGTCTATGTGTTGGTTGTCTATATCATGTTCTTGTCTTAATTCTATCATGCTAGGCTAGATCTCTTTTGTGTTTGCTTAAATCTAATGAAACCTAGATATTGATTATGTGTTGATTACTTGTTTATTCTTGTCTTGGATGAGTGATTATATGTTAGGCTTAAGAAAACTGGCAGATCTCCAATTGGTAACATGCTTGAATGTCTTAAGAAACATGAACCAACGCGCACTAGGTCTTTATTGGTTGTATTTAATGCATGAGCCACTGTTTACAATCCCTATAGTTGTGCTGGGCATGGTGGAGGAGGAGATAAGAGCTCATAGAATTGGGGAGTTATGTGTGCCACCCCATGTGTAACACCCCCAAAATACCGCAGCGGAAGACTGTGTCATAGGGGTGCTACTTCATAATTCAAAGTACAAGTTATAGAAAACGAACTCTAAATGAGACGTTTTGAAAAGTTACCATTCGATTAAAGAATTCAAAGTTACAAACATGAGATTCCAAAGTATGATACATAAATGTATACAAAATGTTTTGAATGGTAAATGATAAAAGCATAAGTCTTCAGAATATGCAGCTTGACTCTAAGTTCCACGCACTAGCTATCGCCTTACTAACCTGAGATAAACATGCTAAAGTGTCAACACAATGGTTGGTGAGTTCATAGAGTTTGTCTTAAAACAGTTGAAAATTCTTTAAAGGATATTCGCACAGCAAAGGCATCGTGAATCCACTCAGTTGCAATTCCCGCCATAAGAGACTTGCAACCTGTGGGTTCACAACCCACTGCTAACATATAGTATGAATAAGACATGTATAAGTTTATCAAAACAATTAAGCAATTAGTCGTGAGTCTACACTTCATCTCCGAAGACCTCACGTTTATGATGTATCCAACATTCGCAAATGTTAGGATGTATCAAAGCCTCAATGTTCATGATGTAGTACTTAGTATATAGTGTAAGTCTTTAAATATAAGTGGTCTATGAAACATGTATAGTTTGTATATCTCTTACTACTGTTCGGGCCGACATAATTCAGAAGTCATGGAGTAAACGTTCGAGGAGCCAGGACACTTTAATTCGTAAATCCATAACTCATCTCGACGGCTTACTTAATGAACTCCTCACATGAGGCTCCCTACTATTGTAGTATTTGATAACATATATATAAGTATTGATCTTTAAAAGTTATATGGTCTTTAACCGTGGCTTTGCCGTGACCTTGGTCATTGTTACCATGGTCTTGAGACTCAACCTTGGCTTTAGCCATGGTTGTGGTCTTGGCTTTAGGTCATTAGACCTCTTGGTCTTAGTAAATTATAACCATTATATAGTTACTTTGGTCTAAAAATGGGCTGTTAAGAATTTGAAGAAAATTATCACTCAGAAAGCGTTTTCAGGGCTCGAGCTTCTATACTCCTGAACGAAAACGTCGTTCCGGACAACTTTCGTGTTTTAACTTTTTGATGAATCGGACCAGAAGTGGGACTTTCAAAATGGCAGAATGCAAAACAGTTTGTATAGGCAGTTTCGGCGTTTTGGTGTCGCTAACTTCTTATGGCCATAACTTTTGACTCGTGTACTCGTTTTGGGTGATTCAAATTGCTATGTTTTCCTTTTGAGGTCCTTTATAAAAGTAAGTAAGTGTAAAATATCATAGTTATACTATTTTGGTCGTGGTTCTCCATAAAAATCACTAGTTTGCTTGTTTACTTGTCATAAGTTAACATATGTATACCAATACTTGTTTTATCCATTTTTAAACATCATGAACACAATAACAAGAACATATATAGCATGAAAGGAACACAAAGAGCATGAAAATGATAATTAAGCAAGGAGTATGTTAGGGTTTGCTTACAACTTTTGGCTTTCTAAAGAAAGGAAGTCAAGTATAGAACTAGGACACTAAACCTAAGCTTGTAAACCCTTCACCATAACTCTTGAAACCCTTGCTAGCCTTGATCTAACCCTTGTGAAAACCATTTAACTTCAGCCCTAGTAACCTTGTGTAGCTCCTAATTCAACCATGGAATCACCAAACAAACTTAAGAACTAGGTAGAGAATACTAAGACCTTGAACTTTGTAGTGTAACTTGTAGTTTGAAGATCAAAGGATCATGGTGCTAGGTATTTATGTTGTGGCGTTTTTATTGATGAGAAAGGAAGCAAATGAGCTTGTATTTATACTATGAAGAGGAGGTTAGGAAGCTAACTAGGAAATTACATAAACTTGGTGACCAAGTTTAACTTGGAGCCAAAGTTGTATACATGTGTACATCTAAGGAATCAATGGTCTAGATCAAGCCACAAGTGTGAATCCCCCCCTAGTGGCGGTTCATAAGTCTTGGGGAGCAAGTGTGGACTTTTGATGGTATTATCCTACTTATGTAGCTAGTTTTGACTCCGTAAATTGCTAACCGTAAATGCTTAAGTCACGAAACGTAAAACCGGGTATCCTAAAAATATGAAACTTATAAATATGCTAGAACTTATCAATATACTCCATAATAAAATATAAAATGAGTGGTAGGTTCTATTAGGGTGCTCAAACCCTGCTAAAACTGGAAACACGGGTCTAAAACGCGTAATACGTAAAACGTACGAAAGTTGCGTAAAATTTAGAAAAGTAAAATGTAACTTTTCTAATAGGATACTAATGACTTAAAATGGCTTATAATATCTAGGCTGGGCTCAGTCTAGTGTCGGTTGGCATTTAATGTCTCTTAAACTTAAAACCGTAAGCCTAAAAATCAAGGAATGATTTTTGGTCAAAGGAGGAGGGAAAAATATGTTGACTTTTTCTAATAAGTTGAAAACTCAAATCGTCTTAGAAACACGGTGCAGGTATAGGCTAAGGTTACGGCTAAGTAAAAGTGCTTAAAAACGAGAATTCCAGTTTTTCACGGCCGAGGCTTATTTTAGTCATATTTTTCTCAGTCATGAATAATTCTATAATTAATCATGAGAGTACTAAACATTTTTCTGATGCGGGGTCACTTAACGCGGTCGAGTTTCGTTGTGCGTAGAATTTTTAAATGACGTTTTACCCTAAAACGTGTAATTCAGTGTAATTCCTTAATAACTTTCACGAAAATAATCTACTGAATGTCAAACTTTTAATTTGCTATAGAAATGATTTATCACTCGAGGCCAAGAAATAAAAATCAAATTTCAGGAAAATTTCGGGAAAAATGAATAATAAAAATGAATAGTGAAATTTTCGGGAATAGAAGTTAACCTGAAATTGCGAATTGTTACAGTCTCTACCCCTTAAGAAGAACTTCATCCTGAAGTTCAGTTGATGTTAACTACTTACGGTGTGTCTAAAAGAATTCGGGATTTCAGGATCTCTAAAATAGTAGTGTTTACTCTGATTCGTCTAAGATTCTGGTTAAGGAGTTGTATCGGCTACAATTAAGCCCACTTATTTATAACACATTACTTATATAAAGAAGCGTCCAAATTTATGTAAGTAAGGTCTCATAAACTTATAGTTCGGCGATTTACAATTTCTTCATTTAAATGAAGAGGCGTCCCAATTCATTTAAATAAGGAGATTCTAAAACAATCTACTTAAGAATTTTCGACACAAAATCCGCCTTCTGAGGCCGATAGTAAGATAATCAAGTCATCAAATCCCTAAAGCTAAGCAATAACATTATTTAACTCAAATCTTGTGTCTCATCAAACAAGAACTGTCACAAGATCAAGTTAAATAATTAGTTATTACTGAGCTCCATGTTTTTAATGACCCGGCTAATCTCTGGGGCTCCTTATAATACTAAAGTCACATCATCTAACAGCGTGGAACTAAACCAACAACTACCAAAAAGCGTATGTGCATGTAGTGTGTGTAAGGCAAATAAAGAGGAAAGTCTTAACGTATATAGTAGTTATAGTCTAGGCACTAAATGCAACCTAGTTCTCTATAACCAAGGCTCTGATACCAATCTGTAATACCCCCAAAATACTGCAGCGGAAGACTGTGTCATAGGGGTGCTACTTCATAATACAAAGTACAAGTTATAGAAAACGAACTCTAAATGAGACGTTTTGAAAAATTACCATTCGATTAAAGAATTCAAAGTTACAAACATGAGATTCCAAAGTATGATACATAAATGTATACAAAATGTTTTGAATGGTAAATGATAAAAGCATAAGTCTTCAGAATATGCAGCTTGACTCTAAGTTCCACGCACTAGCTATCGCCTTACTAACCTGAGATAAACATGCTAAAGTGTCAACACAATGGTTGGTGAGTTCATAGAGTTTGTCTTAAAACAGTTGAAAAGTGTTTAAAGAATATTCGCACAGCAAAGGCATCGTGAATCCACTCAGTTGCAATTCCCGCCATAAGAGACTTGCAACCTGTGTGTTCACAACCCACTGCTAACATATAGTATGAATAAGACTTGTATAAGTTTATCAAAACAATTAAGCAATTAGTCGTGAGTCTACACTTCATCTCCGAAGACCTCACGTTTATGATGTATCCAACATTCGCAAATGTTAGGATGTATCAAAGCCTCAATGGTCATCCAACAACTTAATTTGGAGCCACCGGAAGTCTCACAATCAAGTATAACGCAGTTAAGTATAACACAATCATGTATGTATGAAATCAAGTATAATGCAATCAAGTATAAGACAATCAAGTACAAATGTTTTGAGTATTTGTACAAGTAAGCAAGTAGTTGAGCATGTATCCCCCCCAAGAGTTAAAACAAGTATGAAAAGAGTAGGGGATATGACTCACCTTAAGTCTATGTAATGAGAAATGAAAGTGGTAGTCGAATCACGAAAGTCTCTAAGAGCAGCCTATAATAGAATGTTGCGACTTAGGTTTGGAGTAACGTCTAAGAATATGAAGAATTGCCTACATATGTCTTGCATAATGTTCATGATGTAGTACTTAGTATATAGTGTAAGTCTTTAAATATAAGTGGTCTATGAAACATGTATAGTTTGTATATCTCTTACTACCGTTCGGGCCGACATAATTCAGAAGTCATGGAGTAAACGTTCGAGGAGCCAGGACACTTTAATTCGTAAATCCACAACTCATCTCGACGGCTTACTTAATGAACTCCTCACATGAGGCTCCCTACTATTGTAGTATTTGATAACATATATATATAAGTATTGATCTTTAAAAGTTATATGGTCTTTAGCCGTGGCTTTGCCGTGACCTTGGTCATTGTTACCATGGTCTTGAGACTCAACCTTGGCTTTAGCCATGGTTGTGGTCTTGGCTTTAGGTCATTAGACCTCTTGGTCTTAGTAAATTATAACCATTATAAAGTTACTTTGGTCTAAAAATGGGCTGTTAAGAATTTGAAGAAAATTATCACTCAGAAAGCGTTTTCAGGGCTCGAGCTTCTTTGTTCCTGAACGAAAACGTCGTTCCGGACAACTTTCGTGTTTTAACTTTTTGATGAATCGGACCAGAAGTGGGACTTTCAAAATGGCAGAATGCAAAACAGTTTGTATAGGCAGTTTCGGCGTTTTGGTGTCGCTAACTTCTTATGGCCATAACTTTTGACTCGTGTACTCGTTTTGGGAGATTCAAATTGCTATGTTTTCCTTTTGAGGTCCTTTATAACAGTAAGTAAGTGTAAAATATCATAGTTATACTATTTTGGTCGTGGTTCTCCATAAAAATCACTAGTTTGCTTGTTTACTTGTCATAAGTTAACATATGTATACCAATACTTGTTTTATCCATTTTTAAACATCATGAACACAATAACAAGAACATATATAGCATGAAAGGAACACAAAGAGCATGAAAATGATAATTAAGCAAGGAGTATGTTAGGGTTTGCTTACAACTTTTGGCTTTCTAAAGAAAGGAAGTCAAGTATAGAACTAGGACACTAAACCTAAGCTTGTAAACCCTTCACCATAACTCTTGAAACCCTTGCTAGCCTTGATCTAACCCTTGTGAAAACCATTTAACTTCAGCCCTAGTAACCTTGTGTAGCTCCTAATTCAACCATGGAATCACCAAACAAACTTAAGAACTAGGTAGAGAATACTAAGACCTTGAACTTTGTAGTGTAACTTGTAGTTTGAAGATCAAAGGATCATGGTGCTAGGTATTTATGTTGTGGCATTTTTATTGATGAGAAAGGAAGCAAATGAGCTTGTATTTATACTATGAAAAGGAGGTTAGGAAGCTAACTAGGAAATTACATAAACTTGGTGACCAAGTTTAACTTGGAGCCAAAGTTGTATACATGTGTACATCTAAGGAATCAATGGTCTAGATCAAGCCACAAGTGTGAATCCCCCCCCCCCCCTAGTGGCGGTTCATAAGTCTTGGGGAGCAAGTGTGGACTTTTGATGGTATTATCCTACTTATGTAGCTAGTTTTGACTCCGTAAATTGCTAACCGTAAATGCTTAAGTCACGAAACGTAAAACCGGGTATCCTAAAAATATGAAACTTATAAATATGCTAGAACATATCAATATACTCCATAATAAAATATAAAATGAGTGGTAGGTTCTATTAGGGTGCTCAAACCCTGCTAAAACTGGAAACACGGGTCTAAAACGCGTAATACGTAAAACGTACGAAAGTTGCGTAAAATTTAGAAAAGTAAAATGTAACTTTTCTAATAGGATACTAATGACTTAAAATGGCTTATAATGTCTAGGCTGGGCTCAGTCTAGTGTCGGTTGGTATTTAATCTCTCTTAAACTTAAAACCGTAAGCCTAAAAATCAAGGAATGATTTTTGGTCAAAGGAGGAGGGAAAAATATGTTGACTTTTTCTAATAAGTTGAAAACTCAAATCGTCTTAGAAACACAGTGCAGGTATAGGCTAAGGTTACGGCTAAGTATAAGTGCTTAAAAACGAGAATTCCAGTTTTTCACGGCCGAGGCTTATTTTGGTCATATTTTTCTCAGTCATGAATAATTCTATAATTAATCATGAGAGTACTAAACATTTTTCTGATGCGGGGTCACTTAACGCGGTCGAGTTTCGTTGTGCGTAGAATTTTTGAATGACGTTTTACCCTAAAACGTGTAATTCAGTGTAATTCCTTAATAACTTTCACAAAAATAATCTGCTGAATGTCAAACTTTTAATTTGCCATAGAAATGATTTATCACTCGAGGCCAAGAAACAAAAATCAAATTTTGGGAAAATTTCGGGAAAAATGAATAGTAAAAGCAAATAGTAAAAATGAATGGTGAAATTTTCAGGAATAGAAGTTAACCTGAAATTGCGAATTGTTACACCATGAATTGTATTAAGGAATACAATCCGTCATCCATATAATTATAACAAGTAATTAACATGTAAAAGATATCTAGGGAGTAGTGAAATCTAAGTAAACACATTTTCTCCAATTACTGCTCACAACTTTAGTATAAATTAGTTTATTTTCTTTTCTAGTATTTTATTTTGATTGCATCTTAGTATTGGGTTAGTTGAATAGCAACTAATTCCGCCCAATCTTCCAAAACCCGAGATTTTTAACTTGCTTTCCATAAAATATAAAAATACAAAAATAATCATCCCTCACCTTTAGAACTAGTATTTAGGCTTTCTAATCCTAGCGACACTATTCTTAAGCTGAACGATCAATCCCCCGGTACTTGTCACTATACTATACTACAACGATCAGGTACACTGCCTGGTGGGGGTTGTAAGCTTCTCGAGATCCCTCGAGAGTTAAAGCCTGTTGCGATTCCCACGCATCAAGTTTTTGGCGCCGCAGCCCAGGGAATAGTTATTGTCTAGGTTAGAATTTCTTTTTATTAGGTCTACTTGCTAGATTCCTTTCTAGTAAGATTTTATTTTTATTTTTTAGGTTTTCTTTAGTCTATCTCATTTCTTTGTGTCTTTGTTCGTAAACTATTTCGATGGATAACAATAACATTGATCGTTTGATTCCTGTTATTCGTGTTTTTCGTCGTAGGATTTTCCAAATGCCAACCCCACTCCCTCTAGTGGAGAATGAGAACCCACCTAACCTCTCACCCAACCACCACTTTGACAATAATTCTGAGCTAGAAGAGTCTGATCATGATGATGACCGTAGGGCTAGCCCTTTCTACTATTCAGACTCCGATGAGGATCTTGATGATGGTGATGTGATTAATGAGAATAGGATGGAAGAAGAAATAAACCCTCTTAGGTATGTTGACCCTAGAACTAGGATTGAGTGTGATAGTTCATTTAACATGCAATTCCCTTGTAAGATCGGATTTAAGAGCTTTAACGCCTATCTCAACTCATCTCTTCCAATGAACATAATCTCACGTAATGAATACAATAAAATCATGGTAGAGGAGTTAGAATACAAAGGAGAAAACATTATTGCTAAAGAAATACCATTGCATGTGTTTGTAGGAAGGTTGGTTTATCTTGTTGAGTTCATGGTTATGGAGAATCTAGGAGAGTTTATAGATAATAAATTGACCCAAGTTGTGTTTGGAAAACCCTTCATACGGTTGACCAACCTCGATGAAAAACTCATAGAAGGGCTAATTACATTTTCAGATGGGGATGAAGATTTTGTCTATCAAATGCCCCGCGCACACCCTAGGTTCAAAGATTTTTCCATGGAAAAGTGTAGTAGGTATCCGCCCATGGAAATGCTAAGTGAGAATGATAAGAGAAAAGGACTTAAGTACACGCATGAAAAAAATAAAAGATACTATCACGGGTGCTTAGAGTTAGGAGACGAGTATAAGAATGATGAGGCAACTATTAGATGGCTCACACTTGGTTATGTGAGCATAAGCGATACACGATAAACCATGACCTTGAGTCTAGCTATAAGACTCGTAAATAAAGAAAAGCGCTTCTTGGGAGGCAACCCATGTTTTGTGTGATTTTATTTGTTTGATTGTTATTTGCTTCCGTATGCATGCTTTATTTTTATTGTTGGTAGATCATGTTTCTAAACTAAAATGTGGAAATACTTTACTTTGTTGTTTTGGCCTAGTCTTAACTCCACCTAGAAGTATTTTTGCAAAAGATAAGTGTAAGGGGAAACCCCAAATATGTTTTTAAGAAACAAACCGATCATGATTCTCCACAATATTAAATGAGCATGTATATTCGTATTTGTTAGAGTCAAATGCTTGTATTGAGTCATAATGAAGTTTTGCAGGATTTTCCAGGAAGTAGGACCAAGTTTTTCTAGAAATTTTCCGGAAACTTAACATAAGAATTTCTGCAGGTCCATTCTGACGGCGTCAGGAGTTTACTCTTGACAGCGTCAGGAGTTAAAATCTGGAAATTTTACCGGTTTTGTTTTTCTAACGGAGTCTTATGGTTTTTGTGAATTATTAAGTTTTATAATCTCCAGGAGATCTGCAAACTTCATTCCACAAGCATTATATCTTATCTTGTTTTCTAGGATTTAGAAACTTATATAGGATGCCACCGATTTTACGCGAGGTTGTCTTGTCTATTTTGTCAGGTTTTACAGGTTATGTATGACAAGAAGATGATTTATATTCTGGAAGAGAAACTTTGATTGTTCATTTTCTTGGAGGAAGATTTAACCTGGCCATCCTATTATCCATACCGAGCGAATCAGGGGAGTATTTGATTTCATTCTCTTTACTTTTTCACTTTTACATTCTTTACTTGAACATTGGGGACAATGTTCATCTTAAGTGTAAGGGGAGGGTAAAAAGATGATACCTTACATATGCACTTTCGCTTGAGTTTGTTTTGTTCAATGGTAGATGTGTAATAAAACTATGAGAAATACTTGTTAGTGTAATTTTAGCGCCAAATTTAAAATTTTTTACAACATTTAGGAGTATAACTTTAGCCATAGCAAGCGTCTCATGGATAGGAGATTGTATGACTAGCACATAACCGTATATTCAGAAAAATTTTCCACCCAAATATGTGAGGTTCGCCTTTAGATTTGATAGGAAAAGCATTCATTATTAGTGCTAGTGAGACTACATTCGTGTAGTAGGATTTACTACATGATAAGAGGCATTAGGATTACCCTTGTGTTAAACCCGTATTATAATTACTTGACCATTTAAGTCATATTACTTGGCTAGTTAAGTCAACTAATTTTTCCCACACCCTTAGCGTTGTACTCATTTTTAGTACACGAAACCCCTAGTACACCCCTCCGAGCCTATCTTTTCGTATCTAACTTTAAGCATTTTACTTAAAGGAAGAATTTGTTACACCCCACTTAAATGTACAACCAAATCGCCTTAGCCTTCCATGTATGCGCTCATTTTTAGTGCATTATTGTTATTTGTTAAATCCTAAGTTAACTATCTAATTGATTACATGGTTGCTAAGTCGAGTCATATCCTTGTACATATTGTTTTGGGACGATTGGGACTCATGGGTAAGTACTTATTTTATGGAGTAATGGGGAAGAACATCATTTATTACCCCCATATGTACGTTAATCTTAAAAATGCTCCAAGTGTTTTGATTCTCTTAATTCGAGTCATTAGATTAGTTAATTGTAAAGTATGTAAAGATTCAAGTGTAAGGGGAATGTTCATTCCCTATGATGTATTATTTTGGATGGTAGGGTAAGAGTGTATGCAAAAAAAAAAAAAAAAAAAAAAAAAAAAAAAAAAAAAAAAAAAAAAATAGAAAAAGGAAAAAAGAGAAAAAAAACATACGGACTACCATCCCTTTTCATTCTATGTTTATTTTATGTTTTTGTTATTTTTCATTTATTAGCTTAAGTCGAGTCTAGTCTTGGCTTAGCAACGCCACATTGTACATGTAATTAACCAAGATTGTTAACTCGCCACCAGTAAAACTTCCTTTATCCAACAAAACCGTGTATTTCATATCCCTACACCTAACGTTACAACCCTTGAAAAGACCTCTTTGATAGTTTATCCTAGGTGCTTACGCCATGTGGTGGAGGTTTGATCCTTTCCCAAGCCTATGGTAATCTATTTTGCTATGACATGTAGTGAGAGATATCTTCCGTTTCCATATTGTAATTTACACTTTATTACACCCGAGAGATGTGAGTATCTAAACACTATTTGTGAGGTGCTTGTGTATGACCTCCGTGCTTGTCTATTGGTCTTTAGTGGAACGATTATTTGTTGTAATTACTTTTATATTAGTGTTAAATGACCCCCTAACTTGTATTTTGACTAGAATAAAAGCGCATTTGCTTGAGGACAAGCAAATCTCAAGTGTAAGGGTATATGATGAGGCGAAAAATGATCCGTTTTTAGGGGGTCATTTAAGCCCGAATCCGAATTTATTTGATCAAATATTGCCCTAAATCGTTCCTTTTGTGATTTTAGGTACTTTGGGAGAGAAATCTGGAAAAGGAAGCAATTCGGACGTTTTTGGAGCATAAAAGTGAAGAAAATGCCAAAGTCTTAATTTTCCATGCTGGGAACAGTAGGTGATAGCGTCAAGAGCAACACCTTGACGGCGTCAAGAGCAAATTTCATGAATTTCCATGACTACCCAGAACAGATTTGACGGCGTCACGTAGGAAGGGCGTCAAGAGTAAAAGAGTCATGACGGCCTGAAAGTGTATAAGTCTTGACGGCGTCAGAAGTAGATCTAGGCAGTCTGAGGAGAGTTTTGGCGGCGAGGTGACGGCGTCACAAGTTTATTCTTGACGCCGTCAAACCTATTTTTCTATATATAGTTTTCTAATTTTTCACATTTACAGAAAGAAGTTTTGGGAGAAACCCTAAGTACGATTTTGGTGTAACTTTACAGGTTTTTCAAGGGTTCCAACCCCTTGATACCTTGCATGATTAATCAAGATAAGTGTTCTTCTAATTCAATCAATATGTCTATGTGTTGGTTGTCTATATCATGTTCTTGTCTTTATTCTATCATGCTAGGCTAGATCTCTTTTGTGTTTGCTTAAATCTAATGAAACCTAGATATTGATTATGTGTTGATTACTTGTTTATTCTTGTCTTGGATGAGTGATTTATATGTTAGGCTTAAAAAAACTGGCAGATCTCCAATTGGTAACATGCTTGAACGTCTTAAGAAACATGAACCAACGCGCACTAGGTCTTTATTGGTTGTATTTAATGCATGAGCCACTGTTTACAATCCCTATAGTTGTGATGGGCATGGTGTAGGAGGAGATAAGAGCTCATAGAATTAGGGAGTTATGTGTGCTACCCCATGAATGTTATTAAGGAATACAATCCGTCATCCATACAATTATAACAAGTAATTAACGTGTAAAAGATATCTAGGGAGTAGTGAAATCTAAGTAAACACATTTTCTCCAATTACTGCTCACAACTTTAGTATAAATTAGTTTATTTTCTTTTCTAGTTTTTTATTTTGATTGCATCTTAGTATTGGGTTAGTTGAATAGCAACTAATTCCGCCCACTCTTCCAAAACCCGAGATTTTTAACTTGCTTTCCATAAAATATAAAAATACAAAAATAATCATCCCTCACCTTTAGAACTAGTATTTAGGCTTTCTAATCCTAGCGACACTATTCCTAAGCTGAACGATCAATCCCCCGGTACTTGTCACTATACTATACTACAACGATCAGGTACACTGCCTGGTGGGGTTGTAAGCTTCTCGATATCCCTCGAGAGGTAAAGCCTGTTGCAATTCCCACGCATCAAAATGGCTGAAAATAATTAGTGTAATGGGGTTTTAATTTAGGGTATTTTCAGGGGTAGGTTAATTAGGTCTTTTGGGTTCTTGTTTTAGGCTTTTAATGTTCTTGTAGTCTAATTGCCATTTGCTACTATTATGCATATATAATTCTATGGTTTCTCGGTTAATCTTGTTTGCTGTATCTTATTGTGTTTACTGTTGTTATCACAAAAAACAAACACCCCTTTATGTTAGCAAATACAAACACAGTGGGAGGGAAGCAAAATACAAACACAGTGGGAGGGAAGCAAAACCCAAACACCCCATAAGTCATATAACCAAAGCAAATTGTTGGATCGATATACTCTGACCAAACTACTTTGTAGCTTATAAGGGTTTAACAATATTGAGTAAACTCAACACAATTAATATTGAAACACTGTTTTACTTTGTAAAGTATGCGGAATCTACTAACACAAAGCTTAAGAAGAACTTTTATATTAACCAAACTTTGAACCTGCTTTGTTACACAGATTGACTAACAATCCCTAACTATTAATCAACTTTGATCGACTCTAAAACTTGTGAGAACTTCTCTAAAACTTATATCAACTAATACCTCTTAAGGCTCTTTTTATAGATAACCTTATGTCGGTTTACAACATATAATCCTTGAACGACAAGTCATTATCCCTAACTAATTCTAGAATATTCGTTTAATATTACACATTAATCCTTATCTAATATTGCACACCGGTCCTTGTTTCCTTCGAAGTACTTTAAACATTCTTCAATAACAGCAGTACTTTGACTTTTTCCTTCAGCAGTACATTGACTTTATTCTTCATGCAGCAGTACTTTGACATCCAGAAGTACTTTGATACTTTATATCCCAACAATCCTCCCCTAACTTGAACTCCACTTGCTTGATTTCAAGTTTCTTTGTTATCTTTAATCTTCAAATCTTTAATCATTCAGGAAAATTGTTTCTTTATGTCTTTGTCTTCTATTTGTCATATGTCAAAGTATTCTTCATCAGCATCTTGTCTTTTAATATATCTTCTCAGTAACTCAGCAACATTTTGGTACAATTATCATCAAATCTCAAAAGTTTCATACTATTATCATCACTTCCAGGTGTGTTAACTCATGTGAGAGGTGAATCATTGAAAATTATGATTTTTAGGAAATCATCAGCTATCAACGGATTTGATTAGTCTTTACCAATAGCCGTTTGCTATGGACTAGCCAACTCTTGATCACTTGGAGTATGGTGAGTTGATAACCATATAGTTTTTGGTAAACTATCAACCATAAACGGATTTGATTATCATATCAGAGCCGTACCCTCATGATGAGTCAAACTCTTTCTTGTCTGTTAAACATGGTGAGTTGATTACCATTTGTTGTGCAGTATAAATACTAACACCATGTGTTACTTTTCAAATCTTTTTTTTTTCTTTTCTTTTAAACACCAAAACATTTTTATTTTAAAAGGACTTATACTGGTTTATATCAGCAAGCAGTACTTTGTTAAAGTACTGTTTGTTTTTGCAGTACTTTGAAAAATACTTTATTTTACAAAACAAATCATACCAGTATTATGCAATATTACTCTTCAGACTTGACCCATCTGATAAATAGCTTGATAACATCCAAAGCTACTTCAGATTCATCTTCAAGTTCCATTCCATGATCCAGCATTCTGAGCATAATTTCTCTAATCAATGGATATCTCCTCTCAGCCAACATATGAATCATGGTACCATCTTCCATCTCTAGTGTATGAACTCCTGATGACTCAAAGAATCTCCATCTTGTTATTTCCCAATTCTCTTGATCATTCCACAGAGGATCAACACTTGTTTCTTCAGTATCCCAGATGGTAATTAAGTCTCCAAGCAAAATTAGTCCCACTCCTGAAGCTTCAATCTCTGCATAGTATGTCTGCACTTGCACATATAAGTCATATAGATCTGCCCTTGTAATACAGTGCAACACATCCCATAACATATTGAATGTTGTGAAGCTTTCATATTCTCTGTGGATCATAAAATAATTCCCTTCTTTTGATTCAACCACAGAAAATGAGATTATCTTGGACTTCTTTCGAGAATCTTCAATCTTCTTGTTCTCAAAATCTACAACTCTTAAATAATTTCTAAGTTCATCAACTGTATCTTCATGAACCAACTTCAGCCTTTTTGATAGTTGATCATCTTCAGCTAATTTCTTTCTTTTCAATCTCCTTTGCTCAACTTCTTCCTTTCTGATATCTTCTAATTTCTTCTTTCTATCAACTTCCATGGGCACAAAGTTATCTACTTCTTTTCTAATATCTTCTTGTACTTTATCCCACAGAGCTTTCACTTCTGGATATCTTTTCAAATGTAAATTCTTGTATCCCTTCTTTCTCAAGAACTGTATCATCCAGTTCCTTTCCTGAGCTTTGGTCATTAGCTTCTTTATAAGTGACCTATTAACTTCTTCCAAATACTCAGCATCATATTCAGCTTGTTGCTTTCTAGCAAGCTCTAAATCTTCTGCAATCTCTAATTCTCTAATCTGAGCAATAGAAAATTTCTTCTTTTTCTTCTTAGTATCTTTCTGAACCTTGATCCCTTTCCCTTTATCTTTTGGATCTAGCTCTTCTGATTCAGAAGTACTTTCTACATCTTTTTGTGCAGGCTCAGAAATATGTATTCCTCCTGTAGGTCTTCTCAAATTCATCATAACTTGAGCAATTGTTTCATCATCACTTGCAGTATGTACTCTTACTTCCTCTTGATGTACAAAAGTAGAAGGACCAGCTTCATCTTCATAATACTTTGTAGAAGGTCCAGCTGCAGTGACTCCACTTTCATCAATATTTCTAGAAGAAGTACCTTGCAGACTTATGTTTTCTGCAGCAGTACTTTGAACACCAACACTTTGAATGTTCTGTGCATCTACATCCTGCTTAATATTTTCTTGCTCATCATCTTCTTGTTCAGTATCTTTTTGCTCATTCTCTTTCTCTTGTGCAATATTCTCATCTTCTTGAATATAGTTTTCTGGTTCAAAAGTCTTTGGACTTTTTGGATATTGCCACAAATGAGCATCTTCGGAATATTTATCCTCAGCATCATCTTTATCCAAATTCTCATCTTGATTCCTCCCCAATTTGGTAAATGATGACTTCCTATGCCTCCTCTTGGATTTAGAAGACTTCTTTGAAGACTTTGACTTTGGCTTCTGAGACTGCTTCTTTTCTTTCACATAAAGCCTAAAATTTTGAACAAGAGGCCAAACAAATTTCTTCAACCTTCTGAACTTCTTTCTTAGCTTCTTGATTTCTGCAGCTTGGGCATTAACAGTTGTCTTCATCTTCTCCAATTCCTTAGCCAAATCAGAAGTACTCTCAGCACCTTCAATTCCCTCATCTCCTCCAGGTGTTTGAAACCCACCTGTGGAAGTATAATCATTGGGAGTAGGTACCTGTGAATCCTCTGAAGCAGTACCTTTAGAGGAAGTACTTTGTAGAGAAGTACCTTGAGCAGAAACATATTTATCCAAAGAAGCTGACACTGAGGGAGTCCTTTCACTTGAAACAACATGCTGAGGGGAAACAATAGGTGATGTAAGTGTATGTACTGAAGCAGAATGCTCAGCAGAATTAGGTTGATCATCATTATCAGAATGAGCAGAACCACTATTGTCTTCTTCATCCCTAACAGCTTGAGCTACCTCTAACATATAAGCATTAAGAGGTGTATTCCTACCCGAAAAATTTACTCCCTTATGAGACATGAAAGTGAATACTTTAGGTGGCATCCTAATGGTAGGTACATAATCCTGAGGTTTGGGTATCCCATCTAATGGATTCTCTAAAAGCAATTGAACAAATCTAGGATACATGAGAAAAGGTTTTCCAGCCTTAATATGAGTAAGCATACCTTCAAGGATCATGTATGAGAAATTGAAAGGCTGATTGGTAATAAGACCAACAAAAGCAGAAGCTATGGAATGGCTAAACTGACCCCAAGCAGTACTTTTTGGACTCAAACAATGTAGCAAAACATGAATAAGAAATTTCCAATGAGGACTAACCATAGCCTTCTGAAAAGTAAGCTTAGTCAAAGAACCTTCATACCCAATGTCTCTGAGTGTGTTCCAAATCTCTTGTTTTCCAAACAAAACAGAGCCTCCTTCATCATCAAATAACAGAGCCTCCCTGATTGAAGCTTCTGTAACATGAATAGCTCTACCAGCAACTGTAGCAATAATGATATCCTCTCCATCTTCAACCTGTGACGTGGTTGTATCCCAAAAAGCTTAAATCCAAGGGCCAATAATCTCAGGGTTGACTAGGATTGAGTAACAGATGTTGGTTCCAGTGAGAAAGTCAATAATACCATGAAAGTCAAGGTTATCTTTGGTTTTCTCAAGGTTTGCTATCATGTTGTGTTTGGTGTTGGTGCGTCGATTAGCCATGGTGATTAGGGTTAGAGTGAGAAAAGTAATGATCAGTGTAAAGTAGGAATGAGTTTATATAACAAGAAAGGTGAATAAGGGTGAATAAAAGGAAAAGATATGAGGTTTATATAAGGATAAGATATAAAAAATCACGGTTAATAAATAACTTTACCGTTATTTTTAGAAGTAATTATCCCCATATCTTTCGAAAGGTTGTTAGCCGCAAATCTGACCGTTGGAATAGTATCTGACACGTCAGCGAACCCTTTAATAACACCAAGCAGTACGTTCCATAAAATATGGAGCAGTACCTTCCGTTACAAACTCACACAGTATTTTGACCAAAGTACTTTCCCAAAAAATCTTGAATATTGACCATTTGACCAAAATATCTTTGAAAGTCAACCCTGATTAATGACTATCTCCCCATATTAAATCCCAAAGCTACCATGGTAAGTGAACTTCAATACACTTCATTAAATGCCCATTTATCTTTACTTTGCTTATAAAAGCAACTTTACCAACAACAACTTGCAATCACTATATCTTTCTTTATCATAACACAAAAACTAGTAAGCATAATGAGTCACATTCCAATCGTGAACATCTCTTCAGACTCAGATGGCACCACTGATTCAGAGATAAGTTACTACTCTGATTCTGAGTTTGAAGATCCAGGATGGTCAGATTATTTTCCTCCTCATGTTCAGTGGATGGGACACCAAGAATCTTCATCAACAATGAGTGCTGCCAACTCTACCATAACTGATGTAGGTAGTACCACCAACAAAAAGCCCAAGAAGAAGAAAGTTGTCCCTGGTTCATCTCTGGCTAATGAGCTTCCACATGCTTTGACTCAAGCCCTAGAATCAGCTATTCAGAACATGAAGTGGCCTGCTCCAAGGAAAGAGAGACCTCCCAAACAGGTTCTTGGCCTGGCTTGCCCAAGAAAGCAGGCTTCTTTTAATGACAAGAGAAAAACTGCTCAAAAGGGAAAACAAAGCTATGAGGGCAAGGGAAAAAGGCCTATGGAGTAGGTGTGTGGAGCTTGGTAGTAGGTTGTGATAGTTGGTAGTTGGTGTAGTCTTGTGTTTGTTTTGTCTTTTCTGTGTCTGTATCTGTAGCTTGGTAACAACAATGGTGATGTATGAACTCTGAATGGTGGTTGTAAGATCTTTCTGAATGATGAATAAAAACTTTTCTTTTGAATGATACATGTAGCCTCCCCTCAAATAATGACTAACTAATAGCTACTAATACCTCCCCTCAAAAATAGCTTACATATTAATCATGCCAATACTCACAACCAAGAAGGTAAATCTTGAAACATCAAAGCCCTTTGTGAGTAAATCTGCTACATTATCATCAGTATGAACTTTAACCACATTGATAAGTCTTTGTTCATAGCAATCTCTTATAAAGTGATGTCTAATCTGAATGTGCTTGGTCTTGGAATGATACACTGGATTCTTGACAATACAGATAGTACTCTGATTATCAATGTTGATAGGAGTATTCTTGAAATTGAATCCATAATCCAAAAGTTGATTCTGCAACCAAAGTACTTGTGCACAACAACTTGCAGCAACTACATACTCTACTTCAGTGGAAGAAGTTGCTGCAATTGTTTGCTTCTTACATTGCCATGACACTAATCTGCTTCCAAGGTACTGGCATCCTCCAGTTGTGGATCTTCTGTCATAGTTATCTCCAGCATAATAACTATCTGAAAAAGCTTGGAGATGGAAAGGTGAATCTCTAGGATACCATAAGCCTAGCTTAGGTTGTTGCCTAAGATACCTGAAAATTCTCTTGACAGCATTCAAGTGAGATACCTTTGGATTAACTTGATGTCTTGCACATAAACTGATAGCAAAAGTTATATCAGGTCTTGATGCAGTTAAATACATGAGACATCCAATCATAGACCTGTATAGTGTGACATCAACATCTTCTCCTTCTTCATCTTTTCCCAAAGGTTTGTTAGTATCCACTGGTGTAGATGTAGGCCTAACATTTGTGAAATTGAATCTCTTAAGAATATCTGCAACATACTTATCTTGACAAATATATATTCCACTGCTTGACTGTTGCACTTGAAATCCCAAAAAGAAGGTTAATTCTCCCATTGAACTCATCTGAAACTCTTTCTGCATAAGATCTTCAAATTCTTTGACCATAGACTACCTAGTAGCACAAAAAATAATGTCATCTACATACACTTGGACAAGCATGATATCCTTCTTATCTCTCTTGATAAACAAAGTCTTGTCAATAGCTCCTCTTCTATAACCATGTTGTAGTAGAAAATTTGAAAGTCTTTCATACCATGCTCTTGGAGCTTGATGAAGGCCATACAGAGCCTTGATTACCTTGTAGACTTTGTTTGGATGTGCAGGGTCTTCAAAACCAGGAGGCTGTTTGTCATAAACTTCTTCTGTGATTTTGTCATATAGAAAAGCACTTTTAACATCCATTTGATATACAGGGAATCCCATATAAGATGCAAAAGCCAAAAATAGCCTGATGGCTTCAAGCCTTGCCACAGGAGCAAAAACTTCATCATAGTCTACTCCTTCTTCCTGTCTATATCCTTGAGCCACTAACCTTGCCTTGTTCTTGATAACATTCCCTCTATCATCTCTTTTTACTCTGAAGACCCATTTAGTTCCAATAAGTTTCTTTCCATCAGGTAAATCACATAATACCCAAACTTCTTGAAGTTTAAACTGTAGGAGTTCTTCTTGCATAGCTTCCACCCAACTCTCCTTGGCTAATGATTGTTTGATATTCTTGGGATCTTCCTGAGATATAAAACAAGCAAATAAACACAACTTCTGATCCTTGTGATTTACCCTGTTTTGCTTGTAGATAAAACTAAGTAAAGAAGTATGTTGTTGAGACATATTCTTAGCCTTAGTCCTTGTGAGCAACCCTGAAGCTGAGGGTCCAATTATATTGGTAACAGGATGAGTTTTGTGTATTCTGAGAGTAGGAGTTGGTGAGACTTCAAGATTATCTTCCAAATTAGTTATATCAAGATCTTCATTAGAATATGAGAAAATGCCTTCTTGATCCAATTCATCATCAGTGTCTTCTAAAGTAATTGTGTTTGGATCATTAGTATCTTCTAAGTCAGGCATATTAGAATCATTAACAGCATCAGTATGTATCCAATTTGAAGTATCTAAAGGTTGAAAAGTACTTTCAAATGGATTAGCAGTACTTTGGGGTAAAGTACTGGCTGTATCTTTTGCCTTCTTCTTTTCTGCTTCATAAACTCTCCTTTGTTCATTTTCATATGACTTAGCCATTGTTTCTTGAAAAATCATTCTAGAGAGTTCATCTTGAATGGCTTGATCTTCTTCAGATACTGGGATTTGTGGTGGAACAGTACTTTGAGGATCAACAGTACTGTTAGGTTCAGCAGTACCTTGAGGCTCAGAAGTACTCTTCTTTTCATCATTGGCATTATCATTTGGCTCATCTTCAGATCTTAAATTAACATCATGAACAATGTACTGTGTTTCTTCTTCAGTGGGACCAGCTTGATTTTCTTCTCTTACAGGTACATAATTCATTGATGAAGACATTAAATCAAAATCAAACATCCAATCAGGACCTTTACCTTTAGAATTTTCTTGTTCTTCCAAAAAATCAACATGAAGACATTCTTGAACCTTTTTGGTAGCCCTATTGTACACTCTGAATCCTTTGCTATGGGTACAATATCCCAATAAATATCCTTCATCTGACTTCCCATCAAATTTGCCCAAATTTTCAGCAGTGTTTAATATGGTTAGGGGACATCCAAAAGGTTTCATAAACTTGATGCTTGGCTTTTTTCCCATGAGTAACTCATAAGGTGTCTTCATTTGAGGTTTAGTTACTAATACTCTATTCAACACATAACAAGCAGCACTTACAGCCTCAGCCCAGAATGGAACAGGTAATTGAGAGTCTGCAAGCATTGTCCTTGCTGCTTCTATAAGAGTTCTATTCTTTCTTTCTGCAACTCCATTTTGCAGAGGAGTTCTGGCAATACTGAACTCTCTTTTAATTCCTTTCTTGGCACAAAATTCATCCATTAGCTGATTCTTGAACTCAGTCCCATTATCACATCTAATGCCTCTAACCTTGAGTCTTAACTAATTTTCAAGTGCTATTATAAGATCATGAATAGCATCAAAAGTTTCATCTTTAAAGCATAAGAAAAAGACCCAACTAAATCTGCTACAGTCATCTGTTACAACCAAGCAGTACTTCTTGTTGTTCAGACTAACAACTGAAACAGGTCCAAACAGATCCATGTGCAGCAATTCCAAAGGCTCTCTAATGGTTTTCTCATCAATCTTCTTACAAGAAGCCTTGTGTTGTTTACCCTTCTTACAAGCAAGACATGAGTGATCATTCTTGAATGTTTTAGAAGGTAAACCTCTAACTAAATTACCTCTGACCAGCTTATTGATGTTCTTAAAATTAACATGCCCCAATCTTCTGTGCCATTGATGTGCTTCTTCCATAGTTGCTCTTGCAATCAAACATGTTGCTCTTTCAACAGAGTGTACATTCTTTAAGTCTATGCTATACACATCATTAGTTCTTGGTGCTCTTAGCAACACCAAGCTTCTATCTTCTAACTTGAAATCAGGAGAAAGTATAAGACATTCTGTGTCAAAGAATAACATAGGGTAATTCTTATCACAAATCTGAGAGACTAACAAAAGATTGAATTTGAGCTCCTTCACATATCTAACATCTTCAAAATCAATATTTCCTGCCTTGATAGTTCCTTTGCCAGTAATTCTTCCTCCATCAGGATCATTCCCAAATGCAACTTTTCCTCCAAAATAAGTGTTGATATAAATAATGTCTAAAAACATTATTAACATATATCGATATCTCTATGTTTTGATAATCACAAAACGTAAACTCATTGAACTACAAATTATGACGTAAACAAGTATTTAGTCGTAAATATTTGCTTTAGCATCCATATCACTTAAGGTATGAATAAACAAAGTGTCTAATGCATTTTATGATCAAATGAATTTTTATTTTTACAAACCTTACATTTTATTAAAATGGGACAAACATTTCTAAACTTATACAAAACATTCTTGTATTTATAAGAAATGTTTTATTCAAAATAAATATTTTGAATTCAAATTTCTACCCAAAAAACGGCCACATTCTTCAGGAAAAACCTCCCCCACAAAAAGACAAAAAATCTGAAGAATTTTTTTTTTCTTAGGCGGCCCCCTTAATTATACTAGGCGGTCCCCTTAATAATTAAGGGGACCGGCACACAATTAAGGGGACCGGCCACGCTCCCTGTCAGATTTTGTCAGAAATTTTTCCCTATAAATACCACCTCAAACCTGGAATTTTTCTCACCTTTTGCACAAAGATTTTCAGATCCAATTCTCTCTAAAACATCCTTCTAAAACCCTTTGATCATAAGATTATTAATCTTTGTTTCAAGTGATCCAATCTCTCATAACTCAAAGTGCAAGAGAAGAATCCTCCCCATCATAAAGCCAAAGATGTAGTTAGTGCTTATGATAAGTTGTGAGCTTTGTATATGTAATAAGTAGATCAAGATGATCTTACTTAGTAGTGAGTTTATGAGTGAGTAAGAAGTTGTGTGAAGAAGTAGTAGTGTGGAGAAGTTATGTAGGTGTGAAGTAATAGATGTGTGAGTATGTAGTGGAGTATAGAAGAAGTTGTGAAGTCGTGAAGTTGTGAAGCCATGAAGAAGTCGTGAAGCCGTGAAGAAATAGGTGTGCTATGAAGGTGTGATAAGTTGTGTAGTAGTAGTGTTGTGAAGAAGGTGTGTTGTGGTGTGAGATTGGTTCTCGCTACTATTAGAACTCGACATTTAGCTTAGTGTCATTAAATTGTGTAAGCAAAAGTTGTGTAAGGTTTTCTCCGCCAAAAGGGAGCTTGTTGTGTTGTGAAGAAAACTCTCGAGTGTGGTACTCGGGGAGTGGAGTAGGGCAATGAAGGTGTCCTTGTAGCCGAACCACTATAAATCATCGTGTCCGGTTTGCATCTTCTTTATCTTATCTCTTTACATTTACTCTTGCATTTATCGCTTTACAACTATGCTTGCATATATGTGTTAGATGTTGCTTATATTGTCATGATGATTGATTGTGTTATAGTTGCAAGTTAATATTGTGAAGATGTGCATAATTATATAATATGATCGACTACATTATTATTCACACTCCTCATATTGAGTTTAACTTAATAGATGATTTGATACAAAACGTTTTAAGATTTCAAAAGGAAAACATATTAACTTAAAGATCAACCAATGCTTTATTCATAAAACTAAGTTTTGAAAACAAACTCAAAAGTACACATATATAATTAATCATATTGATTATATATTGTTTTCATAATAAACTCTAATTGAAGATTTTTCATAAAACGAAAAAGAAGGGAAAACCATTCAACCCCCCCCCCCCCCCTTCTAGTTTTCCACAATTGGTACCAGAGCCACGTCGCTCAAATTTTCAAAACAAATGGTTTTAAAAATTGAGTACGATCCATGTATCAAATTACCCATTAAGGAGGATTAAATATGAAAAGTATTTTGTTGATTAACTTGTATAAGTTTTGATGATATATACACTAATTATACTAGCTCGAAATAATATTATGCTTAAAATAAGTGTTATATGTTCGGTATCAAAATCAGGAAGTTACACACCTTTCCGAAAAGTCAGAAAACAATTTTTTACAAAAAATTAAATTTTTGAGTACCAGATGGGCGGCCCCCTTAATTGTATGGGCGGTCCCCTTAATTATTTAAGGGGTCCGCCTATCTGTTCGACAGTTTTTCGAAAACTTTGAAAAATCATATAAAATTAACCGTAACTCCGTAGAAGTCGTGCCACCCGGCGTTTTAAAGGTAATTGAGTCCACTTTCATTTAAAAATACTTACAAGTAACCATTACAAACTTAAATAAGTAAGAAAGTCAAAATACTATACGGTGGTCAAAAATTTGTGTTTCGTTTTAACGTAAAACTTTTGTTTTACCTTTTCCTTCAAGTCGGGCATTCCTAGTTGATATACTTTTGAAAAATTAAGTATTTACGTTTTCAAAATATTGATCTTAATTAAATTATAGAATGAGGAGGAAACTATTTTATTTTCAAATAAATTCGAGCTAAGTAAACATTGGTGTATATAATACACAAAACAACGACAAGTGTTTTATGTGTTATGTGAACTTCTTTGTGATTTTATTTTCTTAATTGAATATATTAAATGATTGTTGCTATTTGAAGTTTAGCTATGTGTATATCTATGCATATGTGCCCTATTAGTTTATAGCTAGTTTGCCGATTTATACTTAACCAGATCTTATGCTAGATTTCTTGCGTTAGGATTGTTATAATATGCTTGTATTGCATATAGGTATAGATGGCTTAATGTTACTCAAACATCTTGTAAATGAGTTCAATCTAGTCACCTAAACATTTCAAACAATTTAATCTATTCTTCACAACACACTTAAATATTTTCTACAAATTAGCTTGTTTTACCTTAAGATGTTTAATAAGAGAAATTGAATCATTGTAAAACATTAATAGTTATATAAAAGAAAAAGTATTTTCAAAATCTAAGTGTGTTCATAATAAGTAAAAATGAAGAAGTCTTTCACAAAAACAAAACATATAACAATCATGAAATAATAAGTCAACTTTCAATCATTCACTAATAAATAATCTTAGGATTAATGGAACACACTATCAAAATATTTATTTATTTCAAATGAGTGTCCGTGAGGGTCAAGAAAGTTCTTGGTATTATATCAATTCATTATTCAAATTATGGTTGATATATTCATCAAATCTAATTGACGTGTTTTTTAGTGTGGACAAGGATTGCTATTTGTTTAGTTTCAATATTATATCAAATTACAAAAAAAAAAAAAAAAAAAAAAAAAAAAAAAAAAAAAAAAAAAAAAAAGATATAGTCTTGAATCTACATACTCAATCACACTAGATTGATATGAAAATAGTTACATCCTTTGTAGATGAAAAGAGTATGCATTGGATCATAACTCACACTTGTGTTGATAATGTCATATTAAATCTACTTGTCCAATAATTGTGTTCCAAATATTAGAATAACATTTTAAACACATTCATAAAATATACAATGAAGTAGGATTGACGACTTGGATGTTTCGTCCGAAATATTCAAGTAATTTACATTGCAATGCAATGGATAAATGTGTCATATCCGAAAAACCAAACATGAGCAAACTAACAACATATGTAAACTTTGCTCACACTACTTAAAATTATCACTTCAAGATAAAATACATATTTAAGAATAATACACACTATATATTCTATGTACTTCATTTTCTTTGTAGCATGAATGGTTGTGTTACAAGATAATGCACTACATTTTTTTTAATAATATAAGTTATTAGAATTGAAAAAATAACTTGTCACAATCCATAAACAAGTAAAATTAATTTTTTTTAATACTTGTTAAAATATGATATATATAACATTGGCAAAAATCATAGAAAATAATATGTGTTTAAAAATATATTAATGTCTAGTTTTGATATCATTTGAGAATCACAAACTCATTTAAGATAAATAATCTTAATGAAATTCATTTCACAAGAGATGCTAAGGTGCACTCTTAAGTCTAGCACAATTATTAAATCAAGTAATATGTCATCAAAACCAAACAACCGGTAAATCATGAAGAAAGGATTAAAAATTTTTGTCTACTCTTATCTAAACATTCAACACGTCTCTATTAGGATCGTGAATAAAATATATCATCTAGATTTACCTTCATAAAAACATGATGTTTGAGTCACATTAAGCCAAGTATTAGTGAATCAAGTAAACTTCATATTTAGTAATCTTCGATAGGTAAATTTAGGAACTCGATTTCTTCTAAAAAGAGAATGACTACTAGAGAATCTATTGACTAGAAATTCAATTTAACCTAACGGTTGAATTGCTTCTATGTGAGAAGTTGAGTGTGTGTAACCCGTAAAAATGGTCGTGTTTAGCCTGAATTGAGCACCACTAGTAATAGTCTCATACTCATTCTCCAACTTGATTAAATTGCTCTTCCTATATATACCTAACGCTAGTTTACTTTTATGAACTTTGCTTCTCATTAGATTCTTTCATTCCTAGATTTATGACATTAAGTTAGATAAGCGTGTGAAAACAAATGAACTATAGATGTTAGGTTATACCCCATTCAACACTCTCGCATCTAACATATAAATTATCGTCTTCAATTCCTTTAGGATCATAGGATATGTAGAAACGATAGCATGAGATAATAATAGGCTTAACCAACCCTCTTGAGCATGAGATCTTTAATAAACAATTTTTTAAAAATATTTGATTCATGATATTTGTTGTCAAAAATCTAATATCTCTAAAAATATGCAAAAACCTCACATTTTGGAAAATAGTTTTTCAAATAACTATCCCACTTTTAAATAACATGTTTTCACTATCAATATCCACAATTTTGTTTTGATCAAAACTAAAGATTGGGAAAATATTCTTTACCATTTATTCACACATTTTGAAGTAAAAACCCAATCTATTTTATTCAAATAACTCTCACATCTAAGTGAAAACTTACTTTCAAACATTGTTGAATAATGCTAAAAACGTCTCTTTTAAAATCATGCATGGTGATCTCATATTTGTCATCTATATTTATATAAATGACACTTATAAGTGAACTAAATCAAATCAAGAGGACCATGGTTTGTTCATTAAGACTTTGTTTGTAACAAGTCTAGAAATCCATGCTTTCATAACTACCCACTTATTGCACATTGATACACATTAGGATTAATCCTCCTAGTTATGTAGTTATGAAATACTTGATGTTGCTTATTCTTTCCTAGCACTTATATTTTACTTGCTTGATGAGTATATTTGCATGCTAGATGAAATTGCTTGTTTACCTAATCTCTTTGATTAACATGCTTTGGCTACTTAATTGCCTACATAATTAGTATATGCTTAATTGCCTCAAAGAGTTGGACTTGTTTGAAACCAAAAACACAACCTTTCTACAATTCACTACCAAAAACCCTTTTCTGGCAATATGGGAATCACCAGATGGGCGGCCCCCTTAAATCATAAGGCGGCCCCCTTAATTATTAAGGGGACCGGCCTCCAATTAAGGGGACCGGCCATCTGATGGTCAAAGGTGTTGTCTCCTTTTTCTACTTTTTAGCCCATTTCATCCTACACTTCCCAAAATTCATAAACCTATTTTATCCTAAACCTTCTATCAAAATTTATACATCCTTAATCCCACCAATCCTACATTATAAACACTCTCATTCCTCTCAACCTTTACTTACCCATATCCTTCTACATTACACTCAAACCTCATAATCTTTTCATAACTCAAGTGATGTTGTTCCAAGTCAACAAACTACTAAACCTCAAACTCACACTAACCTATCACCCACTCATTCCCTCATTAATGCTTCTTCTTATGATGAGCATGCTTAATCCCAAAACAACAATCCCAATCTCTCAGTCAATACTTCACATGTTACTCATTCAACAAAAATGCCACTAACTCTTGGAGAACCTCTTCCACCCATTTCATGTTTTCATGACTACCCAAGCTCAACCATGTCTCCACCACCAAGAGTACCACCACCACATCCTACAACTTCACATGCCATTCCTATGTTGCATGTTTAAACCTTCACCCAAGACAACCATCATGTTCCACCATCATCACCTTCCTCCGAACACTTGAAGTTCGTTGAGGAGCTAAAAGATGCCCATGAGCTTAGTGCTCTTTTAGCATTACATCTTGCTCAACGCAGTTTGGATCCACCCCAATCAAGCTCACCATCATCACCACACAACATCAACCTAATTGAGAAGCATGTTAACAATTGCCCTTGTTGCATCTTCCTTTAACAACAAACCATTGCTTTGAATGAGCACTTCACTTGGATTGAGTATCTTCTTTCTAGATCTCAACAAACACCATCACTTGAACAACATCAAAACCTTAATCAACCTCTTCCGCTACAAACTCTCCACAACCAAACTCTCCAACATTCAAGACCCAAACATATACCTCCATTAATCCAACAACCTTACCCTACTCAACCATCTTCATTCCAAACACTCAATCATCAACCATCTAAGCATACTACATGCTTATGATTTTCATTTTCAAATACGAATCAACCAACCTTTTGTTACAAGCAAGTCCAATTGCTCTCTTTGGCAAATTAGGATCTTTTAACATATCACTTTGAATTAATTGTTATGTATCCTTAATATTTGTTTGCTATGCTTGTTATTTGCTATGCTTGTTATGTATCCTTAATATTTGTTTGCTATGCTTATTATTCTTCTATATATGCTTGTGCTTCTAATATTTTTCTTGCGAGCATTCCATTTCTCGATCCCTTGGTGCCATCGAACGAGGGGGAGCACACATCAAGGGGGAGCTTTCATCCCGTCTAACTTCATTTATGAAGCTAGACGGCATAACCTTTTTGATTATACAAAAAGGGGGAGAAGTGAATATAAACTCACTAAGTACTTGTCTAAAAATTAATTTTTAGACTTAATGAGTTTAGGTTTTGTAATCATCAAAAAGGGGGAGATTGTTGATATAAATAATGTCTAAAAACATTATTAACATATATCGATATCTCTATGTTTTGATAATCACAAAACGTAAACTCATTGAACTACAAATTATGACTTAAACAAGTATTTAGTCGTAAATATTTGCTTTAGCATCCATATCACTTAAGGTATGAATAAACAAAGTGTCTAATGCATATTATGATCAAAGGAATTTTTATTTTTACAAACCTTACATTTTATTAAAATGGGACAAACATTTCTAAACTTATACAAAACATTTTTGTATTTATAAGAAATGTTTTGTTCAAAATAAACATTTTGAATTCAAATTTCTACCCAAAAAACGGCCACATTCTTCAGGAAAAACCTCCCCCACAAAAAGACAAAAAATCTGAAGAAAAAAAAAATTTCTTAGGCGGCCCCCTTAATTATACTAGGCGGTCCCCTTAATAATTAAGGGGACCGGCACACAATTAAGGGGATCGGCCACGCTCCCTGTCAGATTTTGTCAGAAATTTTTCCCTATAAATACCACCTCAAACCTGTAATTTTTCTCACCTTTTGCACAAAGATTTTCAGATCCAATTCTCTCTAAAACATCCTTCTAAAACCCTTTGATCATAAGATTATTAATCTTTGTTTCAAGTGATCCAATCTCTCATAACTCAAAGTGCAAGAGAAGAATCCTCCCCATCATAAAGCTAAAGATGTAGTTAGTGCTTATGATAAGTTGTGAGCTTTGTATATGTAATAAGTAGATCAAGATGATCTTACTTAGTAGTGAGTTTATGAGTGAGTAAGAAGTTGTGTGAAGAAGTAGTAGTGTGGAGAAGTTATGTAGGTGTGAAGTAATAGATGTGTGAGTATGTAGTGGAGTATAGAAGAAGTTGTGAAGTAGTGAAGTTGTGAAGCCATGAAGAAGTCGTGAAGCCGTGAAGAAATAGGTGTGCTATGAAGGTGTGATAAGTTGTGTAGTAGTAGTGTTGTGAAGAAGGTGTGTTGTGGTGTGAGATTGGTTCTAGCTACTATTAGAACTCGACATTTAGCTTAGTGTCGTTAAATGGTGTAAGCAAAAGTTGTGTAAGGTTTTCTCCGCCAAAAGGGAGCTTGTTGTGTTGTGAAGAAAACTCTCGAGTGTGGTACTCGGGGAGTGGAGTAGGGCAAGGAAGGTGTCCTTGTAGCCGAACCACTATAAATCATCGTGTCCGGTTTGCATCTTCTTTATCTTATCTCTTTACATTTACTCTTGATATAAATAATGTCTAAAAACATTATTAACATATATCGATATCTCTATGTTTTGATAATCACAAAACGTAAACTCATTGAACTACAAATTATGACGTAAACAAGTATTTAGTCGTAAATATTTGCTTTAGCATCCATATCACTTAAGGTATGAATAAACAAAGTGTCTAATGCATTTTATGATCAAATGAATTTTTATTTTTACAAACCTTACATTTTATTAAAATGGGACAAACATTTCTAAACTTATACAAAACATTCTTGTATTTATAAGAAATGTTTTATTCAAAATAAATATTTTGAATTCAAATTTCTACCCAAAAAACGGCCACATTCTTCAGGAAAAACCTCCCCCACAAAAAGACAAAAAATCTGAAGAATTTTTTTTTTCTTAGGCGGCCCCCTTAATTATACTAGGCGGTCCCCTTAATAATTAAGGGGACCGGCACACAATTAAGGGGACCGGCCACGCTCCCTGTCAGATTTTGTCAGAAATTTTTCCCTATAAATACCACCTCAAACCTGGAATTTTTCTCACCTTTTGCACAAAGATTTTCAGATCCAATTCTCTCTAAAACATCCTTCTAAAACCCTTTGATCATAAGATTATTAATCTTTGTTTCAAGTGATCCAATCTCTCATAACTCAAAGTGCAAGAGAAGAATCCTCCCCATCATAAAGCCAAAGATGTAGTTAGTGCTTATGATAAGTTGTGAGCTTTGTATATGTAATAAGTAGATCAAGATGATCTTACTTAGTAGTGAGTTTATGAGTGAGTAAGAAGTTGTGTGAAGAAGTAGTAGTGTGGAGAAGTTATGTAGGTGTGAAGTAATAGATGTGTGAGTATGTAGTGGAGTATAGAAGAAGTTGTGAAGTCGTGAAGTTGTGAAGCCATGAAGAAGTCGTGAAGCCGTGAAGAAATAGGTGTGCTATGAAGGTGTGATAAGTTGTGTAGTAGTAGTGTTGTGAAGAAGGTGTGTTGTGGTGTGAGATTGGTTCTAGCTACTATTAGAACTCGACATTTAGCTTAGTGTCATTAAATTGTGTAAGCAAAAGTTGTGTAAGGTTTTCTCCGCCAAAAGGGAGCTTGTTGTGTTGTGAAGAAAACTCTCGAGTGTGGTACTCGGGGAGTGGAGTAGGGCAATGAAGGTGTCCTTGTAGCCAAACCACTATAAATCATCGTGTCCGGTTTGCATCTTCTTTATCTTATCTCTTTACATTTACTCTTGCATTTATCGCTTTACAACTATGCTTGCATATATGTGTTAGATGTTGCTTATATTGTCATGATGATTGATTGTGTTATAGTTGCAAGTTAATATTGTGAAGATGTGCATAATTATATAATATGATCAACTACATTATTATTCACACTCCTCATATTGAGTTTAACTTAATAGATGATTTGATACAAAACGTTTTAAGATTTCAAAAGGAAAACATATTAACTTAAAGATCAACCAATGCTTTATTCATAAAACTAAGTTTTGAAAACAAACTCAAAAGTACACATATATAATTAATCATATTGATTATATATTGTTTTCATAATAAACTCTAATTGAAGATTTTTCATAAAACGAAAAAGAAGGGAAAACCATTCAACCCCCCCCCCCCCTTCTAGTTTTCCGCAATAAGCTTTAAAATCTGACAAGAGCTCCTTTTCTCCTGTCATACTGCCAGAGCAACCACTATCTACAATAAGATGATCTTTAAGCTCCTCCTCTGGGTTGCCCTGCATTTACATGAAAAAGGTTAGTTATTTTTAGGAACCCAAGCCATTACTGACTTGTGTTCCCCTTGTGGAGTGACATACTCAAAATTTTTGAGTATGTAATCACCACTGTCTTTGAAAGCATGATCAAGAATTAAGGTTTTTGTTTCCAAAATAGTTGATTTTTCATGATCAATTTTCCCTTTTTCACCCTTAACCTCTGAAAGTACTGGTTCTACCCCAGCAGTACTTTCTTTCTTAACCCATTTTGTTGTGACTTTAGGAGTTGGGTTATGTGTTCTAGCATCTTTTCTTGTATTGTAAGGCCTTCTAGGGTTGTAGTGATTGTACCTCCTAGGTCTTACACTTGAGTGTTTGCTAGAAACATTAGGGAACTTTCTATCAGTACTTTGTAAAGGTACTGAGGGTTTGGAGTATGACCTTTTCTGATGAGGTTACCTATAGTCTTTTGAGAAATTACTATGGTTAACCCTATTTGTATAATTCCAAACTGGTTTGTTGTCCCTTGGCTTGTTCTCCCTATAACTTGGTTGTGCAGTTCTGGTCTTTGGATATTTACTTAGGTATTCTGAATGATAATCACAGTTTTTAATCAAATGATGAGGACTATAACAAACATAACAGACCTTAGGACCAATATCCCCAAATCCCCTTCCATAAGATTTTCTAAAATTAGCAGTATTTTGGAAAAAAATTCTCTGAGGTACTGCTGAGTGATTAGCAGCACTTTGAAAAGTGTTTGGAGGTACTGCTTGTTTTGAAAACTTGGTCTCTTCAACCTTAGGTGCTTCAATAGACTTTTCTAAAGTTTCAGGATTAGATTTACTTTTAAGCTTTTTCCTAAACTCTAGATTATCTACACCATAACAGTCAACATCTTTTCTAGGTGGTTGAAAGCACCTGGGGGGGGGGTGAGGAACTGCATTATATCCCTTTTCTTTCTTAAATACAGGAGGTGTTGGACTAGGGGATTCCTCATCACTAGAAGTGTTTTCATCTAGACTTATGAACTCTTCATCACTAGTGGAGGTATCTACTGTAAGATTTAGTTCCTTCCCCTTAAAGGAATGCCTTCATTGCTATCATTATCATAACCTAGGCCTGTCTTAATATTAGATGTTCTTTACTTTTCAACAAATTGAACATGTGACACACCTGCCTCATTCCACACAGCAAGTTTTTCTAACAACTTATCCCTTTCAACAGTCACTCTCTCTAGTTCAGACACCTTACAACCTAGTTTCCATTCACTTAACTTAACTAGGTAATCCTGTTGTTTATATGTTTCAAGCCATGCTACTTCATTGTTTTCATGTGTAATGATTTTGGCCTCCATTGACTCTAAAGTTATTTAATAACCAGTTATCTCAGCCCTAGCCTTTTGAAATTTATCTCTTTCAGCTACATATTCACTAAGTAACTTTTGATACATATCATTACACTTAGAGCATACCTCAGATTTAGTGGATGAACTTGGTGAAGCAGCTACCATAGCAAGCTGAACAGGTGCTTCTTCAAACTCCATGCTCTAATCAAAGCTTCCTAAACCATCTCTTGACTCCAAAGCAGCATATCCAGGCTCTTCATCAAATGTTGTGCTCCAGTCTTCCAATGCAACCATTGAATAGGTTACAGGTTCATCATCAAACTCATTTGACCAATCAATCTCTGACAGATTCTCTTGAGCAACCAAAGCTTTTGGTTTTGGTTCAGTAATTGGAATCTCTTTTCTTTCAGACTTGGGTGGTTCAATCATCTTGTTTGCTTGATACTTTGCAAATTTGCAGTCCCTTGCGAAGTGACCAGTCCTTTAACAGTTGAAACACTCAATCTTGGACTTGTCAAATGTTATTCCTTGTTTAGCTCTGAAATTGATGCCTTTTCTTGTCTTATTCACATACTTCTTGATCCTTGCGGTGAGCATGGCAACTTGCCATCTGATATCAATTTCTTCCAAAGCATCATCATCTATTTGCAATACATCTTCTTGATAAGTGACAGGTAGAGATGTTTGTTGAGCAAAGAATGAACATAGAACTTCATCTGAGGTGGGGGTAAGTGATTGTGATGAATTGGCGGTGACCATTTTTGTACATGGAACCTGTGTTTCAGTCACAGTACTTTGAACAGGATAAGCAGTACCTTTGTTCGAAGTACTGCTTCTACTTTCATAAGAGACAAAAGCAATGTTTTGAGATTTCTGTTGTGAGCTTGAACCTGTAGTACCATTCATCTCATGCTCATACACCTTCAGATTGTTGTAGAGATCATCAAAGTCCATAGTATCCAGCCCTGGTTGTCCTCTGATCATAGTAGCAACTACATGCCATGCTGATGGCAAACTTCTCAAGAACTTCAAATTAGCATCTTCAACTGATGCCTCAGCATCATATAGTTCTAGCATACTCAGAAGATGTTGGAATCTTTTATAAGCAGAATCAAGACCTTCTCTTTCTCCAACAGTGAAAGTTTCAAATTGTTGCTTCAGCAAATTCCTATGCATCTTCTTGGAAGCATCATTACCTCCAAACTTCTTCTTTATTGCAGCCCATAGTTGTTTGGCATCTTTGGCATCATGAAACTTTAATAAGTGACCATCAGGAATAGCAGAAAGCAGTATGTTGAGAGCTTTGTCTTGATTTCTTTTGGTAGCAGCAGGTACAGTAATTTTAGGTGGTGTTGGTTGTCCAGGTACCTCTACTGGTTCTTCAATTTGCATGTTACCATTGACAATCACATCCCACAGTGCATGGTCTGTGATGGCAATGTACTGCCTCATCTTCATGGCCCATAGGTTGTATTCTCCCTTTTTAACAATAGGGATTCTGACAGCAGTAATTGAGGGAGCAGGAGCAGCATCTGTCGACATCTTGAAGGGTTTGTAGTAAAATCGGTTTAAAGGTTTGTCTTCTTAATCAGAGTTTCCAACACAAGCTCTGATACCACTTGTTGGATCGATATACTCTGACCAAACTACTTTGTAGCTTGTAAGGGTTTAACAATATTGAGTAAACTCAACACAATTAATATTGAAACAGTGTTTTACTTTGTAAAGTATGCGGAATCTACTAACACAAAGCTTAAGAAGAACTTTTATATTAACCAAACTTTGAACCTGCTTTGTTACACAGATTCACTAACAATCCCTAACTATTAATCAACTTTGATCGACTCTAAAACTTGTGAGAACTTCTCTTAAACTTATATCGACTAATACCTCTTAAGGCTCTTTTTATAGATAACCTTAAGTCGGTTTACAACATATAATCCTTGAACGACAAGTCATTATCCCTAACTAATTCTAGAATACTCGTTTAATATTACACATTAATCCTTATCTAATATTGCACACCAGTCCTTGTTTCCTTCGAAGTACTTTAAACATTCTTCAATAACAGCAGTACTTTGACTTTTTCCTTCAGCAGTACTTTGACTTTATTCTTCATGCAGTAGTACTTTGACATCCAGAAGTACTTTGATACTTTATATCCCAACACAAATGACACAAAAGGGAAACGCTTTGCCATCGTCGCCAAAACGATTTGCAAACTACATCTTGGTTGATTAACTAGAGTGTAGTACATAGTTGGTACCTAAAGTCGTATGTCATGGTTGATTTAACCATAGTGTGGTGAAAAATGTAGTTTGTCTATTATGCCCTAACGAATATACCAAAACATAAGCGTTGACCAAGACAAAAGTGGTCAAGGGACGCATTCGGCCTCTAATTCCCATGTTTTGAACGTCAGGCGATGATTTTGAAAAGTTAAGTGTCATGGCGACGGTTTGTAGAAAATTTAGAGACCAACGGTGTATTTTTGTCTAAAATATAATATGGATTGTCGAAGTACTTAAAGTGCACTGTGAGTGGGTGACTTCACTTTCAACTAGTGACAAGTAACGAAAATAGCTTACAACTTTAATTACTTAAAAGTGTTGTGTGAGTGGGTGACTTCACTTTCAACTAGTGACAAACTGACAATTAACGAAAAAAGTTCACAACTTTAATTATATACTATGATACATGTAACAATCCTTACAATGTAATCAACGTTATCCATTTTAATTATTTATTTATTTTTATTTTATTTTATTGAACTTGTAATTAACGTTATCCTCAAATGGGTAACCACGTAAATTATTTTTAACACTTTTTTTTGACAAGCATAAAAGGATAAATTGTTCCGTAAATAAAAGTGTGTAACAACTAATAATATAGGAGATGAGATCAATATATAACTCATATTTTCTAATGAATTTTTACATATATATGAGACAAGATTTGAGTTGTACTTGATGCTTTGAAAGCTGTACAATGAGAGGGAAATGTCACTTGGCACTTAGAACGCCACTTGGCACTACTTGCTAACTGGATAAATCAACATGAAGGCCACTTGGCATTTAACTGCCACGCTGTCCACTCATAATGCCACCTCAATGCCACGCATTCACAATTTCCAGCACAACCTCGAAATTGTACTAAAAAAATATGCCATCAAAGGGAATCGAACTCTGGTCTTGCCTCCCACTCAAGAGAGTGTCAACCAATGGAGCAAGCGCTTTTTTGTGGTAAACACATACAAACCAATTGTGTCATGCTTCAATTACTCATCCCCTAAATCTCTGCTATTTTTGTAACCGAATCCCACTTTTCATATTTCACTTACTAATTTTCTATATATTCCATCATTATTATGATCCATTTTGATTTTGAAAATCCTAGAGCAAAAATCACGGCAACAAACCACATTAAACCAATCTTGATCCATCAATAATCTCAAAATACAAATTATGTTTTGAATTACGAATGATTAGCTCTAACCGATGTTTCTTCAAATATTCGAAGCCGCCATCATCATGTTCATCATCATCCCCAGTTACGCTAATCTATATTGCATCATCAGTAATCACCCATATTCAATTATCATGTAATTTTTATTTTAGATTTCGTTCGAATTTAATCCGAATTATGCTACTTTTGGTGAATTAGAGAATATTTTTTGTTTCAATTTACAGATTTTGATATTGATTTCAGTTTTAAAATCAACCCCGACTCAGGTTTGTTCAATCTCATTTTGTTCTTTCAATTATGATTCTGCTTTCAAGTCGAGAAATTATGATCAATTGTTCATATTATTCTTATTGCTTATTTGGTCACTATGTGATGATTTATGTGTTCATATGATTCTTTATGTAAGGTATATTTATGTATCAATTTATGTTTAACGGGTTTTATTAATTAGTTTCGATGAAAAAGTGATCATGATGTTTTGAAAAAGGGGTTTTGCAGATCAATACTCGATAACTGATATCCGGTTTTTATGGTTCTGCAGATCCTTGAAATATACTAGAAGTTGATGCTCAGCTAATAGCCACCAATGCGGGTGAAAATTTTGAAAAGTTTGTTTTCTTATCATTTATTGGTTTCTTCCTTAAAATCATTTAATTATATAATCCGGTTTTTATGGTTTTGCAGATCATTCAAATATACTAGAGATCATGCTTTTGTTATGCCTAACCCGGTTTATGGTATTTGTAGTTATATGGATCAAAATTGGTGATATTTGTGTCACACACCTTGAGTATTAATCTTGGGAGACTTAACATTGAATACGAATAGTACTAACTACATGCCATACCTTAATAATCTTATTCACGTAAGTATATAACTTATGTATGATTGGATACTAATTGTGATCTTTTTGTAGTTGTTTTTCAAGATCTGATGTCATAAGAATACCAAACTGAAGCATCTTTGAAAATGATGGTGTTGTTATTAAGAGCTTGAGAGCAGCTAGGCATGGCAGACTTTTAGGTTCAATTACTTTGTGTATTGCATGATAATGGTTATAACATTTAATTCTTTATAGAGGTATTGGTATGAAACACCTTAATTCATAACAATACCTGAAGTTGCGAATAAGGTATTACACATAGTATAAAGTACTGATATTGGTTATAAAGTAATATTTCAAATTATTTCATTCTAATTGCTTTGTATGCAAATAATATGAATATCTCACTTCTTTTAATGAAACAATGAGAACATAGCTATTCTAAAATCACCCATTTTTTTGAGGTGGAGACATGGGTGCGTGTGCAAACTGGTCAATCGGGTTGTGTTTTGAAAGGCTTGCACTAGCAAAATTAGCACCAGTTGCAATAGGAGCAATTGGTTCAGCAACACAATCGTTTGCGTCCTCCTCCATGTGCACAAGTAAACCTTTTTGTGTAAAATATCGATGTAGGATCATGTATCTCTTTCATGAAAGTGCTTGTCTCCTAAAGATTAGTAGCAAGTATTAATTTATTTATTTTTGGTGGTACAAGGTTATAACAGTTACTAAGGAGCAAAAGTGCAACTTGGATTAACAATGACGAAAAAGAGACATGGGGATATAGGAGGGATCATGTCCATACACCATCAAATTATTTTTCATTGCGTCCATAGTTCCAAGCGATGGAGGAACCAACTTTATATCTTGCTGCAGCTGCTGCAAATGGTAAGTTTTGTTTTCCTTCAATATTTTTATAATTATTTATATGTCGGCTATATGTATATTCAAAAGTTCAAAGACTAGCAACCTCATATGTCTTTATTAAATATAAATCATGTTTGACCAAATCAATCGAGTCAAATGGTTAGGCTTTGTGACAGATTTAAACAAGTTTTATTGAAAGGGTGGACAAAAATGTGTTACAAGAACACTCCTTACCAATTTGACTCGTATAAAAAATGACCAATTGGACGTTAACGTGTTTTGACCCATTACTTAACCTGCCCCCACCACCTGTTTTGCCAATGTTAGGATTAAAGTGGAATTACTAATGTTGTGATTTTGGATAAAAACTAAGGGTGGCAATTCGCAAAGGGTTCATTTATCTTTAGAAAAATAAGCTGCCATTGCCTCATCTACCTTCTTTTTGATCATCTCTTAAGTATCATCAGGTTACTTTTAAAAACTAAAATATGAGTCTTTATTCATTTTGTTTGTGATTTGATCAATCACTAATGATTTCTTTCAACACACATTCTGCAGGACAAGTATTAGAATGTCAATTGCCTTTTAACCTATGCTAACACATGCCAAAGGAGCCAATACATGAAGAGCTATTTTAACAGGTACTTTATTTTAAAATTCTAAATTGATTATGGAAATATTCATTGTATCTGCAGTTTATGTGTTTCACTATCATTCTTACAATTTAACCATTTTTGCTATTAGGAGATCCGAGTAGCAGGAAGCAGTCTTCAATCAGCGCATAACAGTTAGCAAAGTAAGTATAAAATACCGGGTAACTCATTAAGCAATTTATGCATAATCATAAGCGTTATCTCAATGTAATAATGATTGTGGGGCTTATTTACCTGGTTTAGGAAGAACACACATGGGAAACACAATGAGACTTGGCTCTCGAAGAACTTTACTATAGAACCCTGATTGTATCTCTACAAAACTGTATGAAATTCTAATCCGAGCTATTAAATTTCATTAAAACACAAAGTCGTGAATCTCAAACGGCCACACCCCTTTTGGAGCTAGCTATTGTTCAAATTATTAAATATCAGTTCCTTAGCATTGTAATTTGGCAGGTATCACAATCTTGACTTTGTGGATGAGCCTCATTAACATCGTTACGAGGTTAGTCATACTCTTGGTTAGTGTAATAGAATGTGGTTTATCATTTAAAATCACATGTTTGAGAGAATATGTATACTCATTTAGTTGAATCCTGAGGTGGTTGGAGATTTAGAAAAAAACGGGATTAAAATTTGTCGGGGAGGATGAAAATGGCCAACGAATGGTGTTTTTTTTATTATTATTGAAACTGAATATTGCTCGTACTCTTTTACCTTTAATTGTCACCAGTTGGATTGAAATCACTTGAAATTTTATTATGCTTAGTCATTTAGGCCTGTTAACCATGCAATGTTGTCTCAGAATACACTTAAATTTAGGATTGTTTTGGGTAAGCTTATATTCACAACTTAAATTTAATTTTTATTATCTGTCAAAACATTTTATGGGCTCTTGCATTATGAGAATACATTTGATTACATTATTTTGTATCAGATACACTTCGATTAGATTATGAGATTATGCAATCAGTCTATAATTGATATGTTCCTTTGGTCATCACCAAGCTGCTTTCATTCCAAAGATAGAATACAACGATATACTGTACTACAAAAAATATAGCGAGAATTCATTTGCTGCAAAATTGATTCTTAAAGTATATGTAGTTAAGTTGCAATTAACTCGATATAGGTTATGAAATCATAAACCAAATGATGTCTCAAGATATTTGACATTTTTGAGAAGCAAACATGACCTGTAGCGACTCGCTTATGAGTAACCACAACCTTTTGCAGTAGATAACCATACTTCAATCAGCAAGCATTTATGTGCCGACATATGATGAAAAGTTTTCGAATTCCGTAGGGCCCATAGCACGAGAAGGCGAAATTATTGCCTAAAGTGGGATATTTGTAGGCTGATTGAAGACGAGATGGAGGCCAGTGTGGTTGACTTTGGGGTCGCGACATTAATGCAATGGGACGAATCAATGTCAGTAATTGCAGGGTTTTATGGCTACATTGCACCAGGTATATTTTTTTAGTTGGTCCATTATTCTTGCTTTGCAAATGTACAAATGACACTATGAAGGATAATTTGTTGCATTATTAACTTGAACCATAGAAAGTTAGTTCAAAGATTTCATGTCTTATAGCAGTTAAAAAAGAAACCATCTTTTTTGTTTTATATGAGTTTCTAATAAGTGATAATGGAAACTAGGAATATTGTAACATCATGTTGATTTCAATTCGTTTTGTAGGTGAAATACTGAGTTTTTTATATTTTCAATAGCAAACAGTTGAAAATTAAAGAACTATTTTGTAGCTCCTAAAGTGTATTGATGTATATAATATATGTACAATTTTTTAGGATACTCATTTTTATACGAGGAGGTGATTGCACAACCAATAAATATGTTAGGAGGAAGATGATTCAGTTACCATGATGGAGGTACAAAAAGTCCTTAGCTTTCGTTAACTACATGTACATGTAAGTCTTTAGAATTCAATGCCAAAGTCACATTCAAGTTTATCATTGTGTATCAATTCAATTAAAAGTTGTCATGAAATATAAGATTTGTGTATCTAACCCAGTTAGTTACCCAAAGGGAAAAGAAAACTAATCATCAGTCTAGGAAAAGAGATGCTTGAGAAGAAAATTTTATGATGTTTTTTTATTGATAACAGGTTAGATTAAGATGCAAATCAAAAGTTGAAGTTGCTGACAGTGACGAACCAAACCGCAGTGAGTAAGATTATTTCTATGTTTGTGTGTGCTCTTAGCATTGAATTTTAGGTTATTGAATTGAGATTTGATGTTCACTCCAAAAAGCTGGTAATATGCTTTGCTGACATTGAATTTTTATCTCTTTAAGGTATAGTGTATTATTTATAGGTAGGCATCTGTACAAGTGACTCACTGATGGGTGCGGAAACTGTTGAACAACGATTGATAAATATACAAGGTTTACTGAACACAATTCTACACAGTTGGTCCTATGTTTCAAGCAATATGTATAAGATCTATAATGTACAAGACCATAAGACACAATGTTTTGTTGCCTTCATCTTGGATACTAATTTTCTACACTTTATTTTTTATTCACAAACCTGTCATTGGAGCTATATGAGGAAGTTTGCTACATTGAATTAAATTGTGATTATTTGGTAGTTTTATGTTTCTTATTTGATAGAGTTACATTTATTTTGATGTGAAAACGAAGGGAAGTAAGAACCAGACTCCAATGTTGTTTATAAAGAAGTGTTTCATAGGCTTTAAATATTTATGGTATGTTTTTTTTTTTTAACTATGTGACATGTTATTAATATTTGACTTTTTTATGCAAATTATTTTTGTTTAACATATATTTGTCGTTATTCATTATTTACTTACCTCCATTTAGATATTGTCAAACAAGAATATGAAGCAAACCCGCCCATCGGGCGGGTTATGAAGCTAGTCAATTATATTCATCTATTTTTTTAATCTAAATTAATAAAAAACCATTTTCAATCTTAAAAAAAAAAAAAAAAAAAAAAAAAAAAAAAAAAAAAAAAAAAGAAAACTTACAAACAGTAAATCTTCAAGTTATAAAAAAATATCATCGCGACGAGAATTAAATTATCTTTTTATAGATATGCATTGTTATATATTTTCGACAAATTTTTTTTGACGAACTTATTTTTTAAATTCATTAGAACATCCAGATTGTAAAATCAAGATAATTAGACTTTATGACTTTCATAATTATCAATATTAACTTTTCTATATAAGATATGGCTTTTGTCTTTATCATTTGATTTATTTGTGGATCTTACAATTGAAATAGCATTTTTATCTAAATCTCGTAAAAATTATTATAATCTTATAATATTCCTGTTTCTCATAGATACACAAACTTGATTCCAAATGAATGTATTGACTAGTTGTCAATCAGAATTTTTATTTTATTTTATTTTATTTTTTATTTTTTTATTTGTAAACTAGAACAATAAAAGCTATTGATTAAATGTTACTCTAATCAATTTTTAGATTGTGAGTTATATTTAATCATCATTGGCAATGAAAAATATTACAAATATATATGTCCTTAGAGCACTCCTAGTGGTAACGCACAAGGTGTGTTAAGATGGGTGTTAACGCGCGTTAACTTGCGTTAGGCAATGGGACCTTGTGCCTTATAGTGGCGTTAACGAGGTAAGTTAAGCCCTTAACTTGACGTTAAGGGCGGTTTGTGTAAAAAAACATTTTTGACACTTTTGGCCCTTGAATGTTTTTTATATTGTGAGTACAAGAGTTTGAATATCACAAAACACCCCCCGTCGTTCTTAAACTAAATGCGTTTCATTAACTTAAAAATACAATATATGAAAATAAAAACATATGAAATGTAAAATAACGATACAGTTAAAAAAACAATATGAAACATTGGTTAGTGTTTACAAAGACTTGTAATTATCGTTGAGTTCAGATTTTTCCTCACAAACTTGCAACACTTGTTCCCTGACCATTTTCAAGGCCACTTGAAGTTGCAGATCTGTTTTATCATTCCTTAAAAGAGTTTGTAGACCGACTCTGATAGCTGGATGTTCTTGAGGCAGCGCACACAATCTTTCAACCTCTGGAGCACGAGTATGCATATCTCGTATAAAACGAGTAATCTCACCTAGCAAACTGTTAGTCAACCTAAGTTCTTTCTCCTGTTCATTGTGTAATCGTGTAAGGATAGTGTTTTGCACTTCAGTTGGTTTGTTAGCCATTGTGTTTGTGTGAGGATACAAAGTGTTGTTTAATTGGTATTTATAGGGAAAAACTATCCGTCAGAAGATATAGTAAATGGAAACTAGCCGTTATAAATATTGTTTAGAAAGAAACTAGCCGTTAAGCCTTTTATTCAAATACTCACGATACAGACATAAAAACACATACGGTACGGAAATACAAATACTTACGATACAAAAATACAAACACATATAATACGGAAATACAAAGACAGACGATACAGAACTACAAAAGCCATTAATCCCTATATCTGTTCCATATGGAGCTCCTTCTCAAAATGAACCACACGTTAAGATATTTGAAGCCTTGCCCACCATAGCGTTCTCTGAACATGTTCATTGTTGTGTGCAGACGATCATTGACCTCGTCATTTCGCTGCACGCTCAAGTAAATATCATTGAATTTTTGACATTCACAGCTCATTCTTGCCCACTTACCCGTTATCTGGCTTTTGCTACGAGAAGGACCGTCATATAGGTTGTTGAACCTTTCTGTAACAGTATTCCAATAAACGGTTTTGCTATGGAATTCATGAACGTTTAGCCACATGTCGGCTAGCAAGCATTCTTCTTCAACAGACCAACGAGTAGCCATAGTAAAATTGTTTAGAAAGTAAAGTGTGTGTAAAATAGTATGTTATGTGATGCTTTATATAGTGGTGTTTAGAAATTGAAATTTGGGTTACATAGCGGGATATGGGGTAAATTTTGAAATTCAAATAGTGGGCGGCTAAACTTTTAAAATTCAAATTTTAAATTTCAAAATTTAAAAAACATGTACATAAACAGAGCGGGATATAGGATCACATTTTAAATTTCAAAATTTAAAAAACGTGTACATAAGCAGAGAAGGATATGGGATCACATTTTAAATTTCAAAATTTTAAAAACGTGTACAAAAGCAGAGCGGGATATGGGATCACATTTTAAATTTCAAATTTTAAAATACGTGTACGTAAACAGAGCGGGATATGGGATCACATTTTAAATTTCAAAATTTAAAAAACGTGTACATAAACAGAGCGGGATATAGAATCACATTTTAAATTTCAAATTTTAAAAAACATGTACATAAACAGAGCGGGATATGGTATCACATTTTAAATTTCAAAATTTAAAAAACGTTTAAATTTCAAATCTCAAATTCAATTTTCAAACGGTCCTATAAATATCTATGCTCAGATGTTCACTTTACACACACAATTCACTCACAACTCATACATAATTCACAAACAATTTTATCAAAACAATGTCTCACAACAATTCACCAGATAACGAGTCAGTTTACAACACTCCACCCGAAGATCTTTTCCCCGCCTTCACATACGACAATCAACCACAAAACTATCCACCACAAGATCTTTTTCCCATCTTCCCATATGACAATCCACCAGTAAACACACCACCGGAACTTCTGTTTCCACCCGTAATAAATCCACCAGCAAACCATCCACCCTAAAACAATCAACCGACAAACTATCTACCACAAAACCAACCCAATACATTTGGGTTGGCTGATTAAGAACTGTATGAGCAAGATATGCAAGTCTTCTTAGAGTTTCAAGCTAAAGAAGAACGTCAAACAAGAGAACGTGAGGCGTACTTAAAAGGTAAACAGGATCGTCGAAACCGTCGAGCAGAATGGCGATGGGAAATGGGATTAGACCGTGTGCCATCGAGTGAGGACGATTAGAGTGCCTCCTATTTGACTGACGATGGCTATGTCACAGACTGAATCATTTTCTTGATTCGTAGTTTATTTTAATCGTAGATTGTTTAATGTATTTCAATTCCATGTTTTATGTATTTTAGTTCGTCTTTTATATTTAATGTATGTTTAAAGTTTAAGTATTAATATAAGTTGTGTTTTATAAATGTTGTTTTAGTTATTAAATGAAATATTAGTTTTAATTTAGGGTTGAATTTGAAAATAGTTGAGTTAAAGCTGAGTTATAAATGGGGGTATTTTTTTGTGAGTTAAAGTGAAAGTGTTAAAGCTGATGTGACGCTGACGTGATGTAACACCCCCAATTCATGATGCAGCGGAATTCAACTTGGGTGTTACTCGACGGCACAACAGTCATAATAATAGAAAACGATCTCTAACTGAGTCGTATTAAAAAGAGTTGTCATTCATATTTATTCAAATATATCAGAGTTTACATAGTAAGGTCCCAAAAAGGTTTCATGTTTCAAAATACATCAATATAAAGTCTTTTGATGTTTTATCGAATGACATAGTAGTGTATAGCCTTCTTCCTTCGGTACGTGCCCTTCCGCTCCATTCTTGATTATCATGGACCTGAAATACATGCTTAAGAGGTCAACACAAAGGTTGAGTGAAATTCATAGAGTTTGTTTAATGGTTGAACACAATATGTTGGTAGTATGAGTTAATTAGACTCATACTCATGTTAGAAAACAAAACAGTTATTATTATATACTAAGCTCATGCAACCAAGACGTTAACGGGTACCAATATCAAGCGGCGGTTTTGTTGCCCCGGTAAGTACTTTGCCGTCATACTTAATGTTTAAATATAGTGCATTCGTTTGAACTAATCTGCTCAAACAAATGGGATTCGTCAATCCCAATAGGCCTATTCACAATACTCGCGCTCACTAATTCTAGTGATTAAATGGTTCATGATAGGGGCCTAGGATTGGCAAGGTAGGTACTTAGTAATAATAAAACAATCAGGCAGCAAACAGTTTCAAAGCATTGTGTTCGATTTAGAAATAGCATGTATTCCCCCCAAGGGTTTGTAAAACATTGAAGTAATGTAAAGTGGGGCTATGAACTCACCTTAAGTAGGATAGCAAGTAATGAAGGTAGTGGTTGGATCGTGTAAGTTTCTACGAGCAACCTATAATAGAATATTGCGACTTAGGATCGGAGTGAAGAATATGAATAAGTGCCTATATATATATATATATATATATATATATATATATATATATATATATATATATATATATATATATATATATATATATATATATATAGGCACTTAATATATATATATATATATATATATATATATATATATATATATATATATATATATATATATATATATATATATATATATATATCTTGCATCTAGTCCATGATGTGGTATGATGTATATTGTAAGTCTTTGAAAGAAAAGATTCATGAACATGTATGTTTTGTATATCGTTTACTACCGTTCGGGCCGACATAATTCAGAAGTCATGTTAGTAAGCGTTCGAGGAGCCAGGACACTTTAATTCGTAAATCCACAACTTATCTCGACGGCTTACATAATGAACTCCTCACATGAGGCTCCCTACTATTGTAGTAGTTGATAAAATATATAGATATAAGTTTTGATCCGAAAAGTTACATGTCCGATATTTGAATAAACTTAGGAAAGTTTATTTTTACATGAAGATTGTTATTAGGGGAAGTTTCATAAGTCTTGTATGACCATTTTTCTTTGTAATATCTCATGGTTCCTTTTTAAGTGAAGTAGATCCAAATTGCTTGTTCAAGTTATCGCCAATTCCTTGTTTCATGTTTACGCCTAAGTAAGCTTACATAGTTATTTCGTCATGGCCTTGCCATGACCTTTGGTCCTTGTTCCATGGTCATGAAACTCAACCTTGGCTCTAGCCATGGTTGTGGTCTTGATTATAGGTCATAAGACCTCTTGTTCCTTTTAAAGTATAACCATAATATAGTGACTTATATATATGTAAATAGCTGTTAAGAAACTGAGAAATATCTCATTCGTTATTGATTTTCTGGAGGCGTGCTCCCGAGTTTTTGAAGAAAACGTGATTCCGGACAACTTTCGTGCTTTAACTTTTTCATGAAACGGACCAGAAAGGCCTCTTTTTGCATGTTTTATATTCTGTCACAGAAACATTTTAGGCAGTTTTGCCGGAAAGTTTTGGTAACTTCAAATCGTCATAACTTTTGACTCGTATACTCGTTTTAGGTGGTTCAAGTTGCTACGGTTTCCTTGTTAAGTCCTCTACTGTAATATGTAATGATCCAATATCATAATTTTACCATTTTGATTAGGTCTTACCAAGAAAGTCACTAGTTTACTTGTTTTAGTAACTTATCTTAACAATCAATTACAACAACATGTTTTACTCATTTTTATACATCATGGACATGCATACAAGACATAATATAGCAAGAATAACATGTAAATGATATGAACATGATTATTTAACAAGAAGCATGTTAGGTTTTGGCTTACAACTTTTGGCTTTCAACAAAGAAAGGAAAGTAGCAAGTAAGGAAAAGGACTTTGGTAGACTTGCTTCAACCCACTTCACTTCATGCAATCTTTCTACTCTTGTAATCTTGAAAGATGGATGATGAAGGTTGAGGTGACTTGAGTGGATTCAAACTCAAGAGAAATCACCAAGTATATGAGGTTATGGAAGTGTTTTGGTAACCTAAGATCAAACTAGGGTTTCTACCTTGAACTTTCACTTGAACCTTGCTTGAATTTAGAAGAAATAAAGCTAAGTGTGGAGTGAATTGGGTGTGAGGATGGACGGCAACACAAGGAGGGAGGGGGGCTTTTATAGGTCTTTGAGGAGGTTACAAAATGGAACTAGTCAAAGGCTTCTATGACAAGCTTAACACATGTAACACATCCAAGACCACATTGCCAAGGATCAAGCCACACCAAGGGTGACTCCCCCCCCCCTAATGGCGGTTCACAAGGCTAGGGGGGATGAGTTGGCTTGGCTTGGTATTATCCTATGTTATTTGGATGAAACTTGACTCCGGGAAATGCCAACCGTAAATGATTAGGCCTCAAAACGTAAAATCGGGTGTCGTAAAATTATGAAACTTGAAAGTATTGTTAAACATGTCCATATGTTCCATAATAAAATATAAAATGAGTGGTAGGTTCCATTTGGGTGGTAAAACCCTGCTAAAACTGGAAACACGGGTCTAAAACGCGTAATACGTAAAATGTACGAATATTGCGTAAAATTGAGAAAAGTAAAATGTTACTTTTCTAATAGGATATAAATAAATTAAAATGACTTATAATGTCTAGACTGGGCTCAGTCTAGTGTCGGTTGGTATTAAATGTCTTTTAGACATCAAACCGTAAGCCTAAAAATCACGAAATGACTTATAAAATCAAGGAATGATTTTTTGTCAAAGGAGGAGGGAAAAATATGTTGACTTATTCTAATAAGTTGAAAACTCAAATCATCTTAGAAACGTGGTGCAGGTATAGGCTAAGGTTACGGCTGAGTAAAAACGCTTAAAACTGAAAATTCCAGTTTTTCACGGCCGAGGTTTATTTTTGGTCATATTTTTCTCAGTCATGATTTATTCTCAAATAAATCATGAGTGTGTCAAACATTTTTCTTATGTGGGGTCACTTAACAGGGTCGAATTTCGTTGTGCGTAGAATTTCTGAATGACGTTTTACCCTAAAACGTGTAATTCCTTAATAACTTTCACGAAAATGATCTGACGAATGTCAAATATTTAATTTGTCATGGAAATGATTTATCACTCGAGAATATGAAATAAAAATCAACTTTTGGGAGAATTTCGGGAAAAATGAATAGTAAAAGTGAATAGTAAATTTTCCGGGAATAGTAATTAACCTGAAATAGCGAATTGTTACAGTCTCCATCCCATATGAGAGCTCCGTCCCGGAGATCAATTTGCGTTGGGAGTAGAAGCTTCGTTGGTAAAAAGATGTGGGTATTTTTTACGTATCTGGTCCTCTCGTTCCCATGTGTATTCAGGACCACGTCGTGAGTTCCAACAAACTTTGACAATTGGAATACGGCTTTGCTTGAGTTGTTTGACCTCTCAGTCCATGATTTCTATGGGTTCCTCAATAAATTGAAGATCGTCATTGAGTTGAATTTCATTGAGTTGAATTTCATCGAGTGGAATCACGAGTGATTCATCCGACAAGCATTTCTTTAGGTTGGATACATAGAAAGTGGGGTGTACACTACTGAGTTCTGATGGAAGCTCAAGTCTGTACGCCACAGGGCCAACCCTGGCTAGGATTTGGAATAGTCCGATGTATCTTGGGTTTAGTTTTCCTCGTTTACCGAATCGTATCAAACCTTTCCAAGGCGATACTTTTAGCATAACCCTATATCCGACTTGGAATTCTAGGGGTCTGCGTCGTGTGTCGGCATAACTTTTCTGTCGATCTCTTGCGGCTTGTAGTCGATTTTTTGATTTGTACAATCTTATCCGTTGTTTCACGGATGAGTTCTGGTCCAGTGAGTTGAACTTCTCCCACTTCAGCCCAACAAGCAGGTGAACGACACTTTCGACCGTAAAGTGCTTCGAATGGAGCTGCTTTAATACTTGTATGATAGCTGTTGTTGTAGGAAAATTCGACTAATGGTAGATGAGCATCCCATCCTTTTCCAAAATCTATTATACAAGCTCGAAGCATGTCTTCAAGTGTTTGGATGGTTCGTTCACTCTGACCATCGGTCTGAGGATGATACGCTGTACTCATGTCTTGATTTGTTCCAAAGGTGTCTTGGAGTGACTGCCAGAAATTGGAAGTAAATCTACCATCTCTGTCGGATATGATGGATATTGGTGCACCATGTCTTGAGACTATTTCTTTGACGTACAGTCGGGTTAGTTGTTCCATTTTGTAAGTCTCTTTGATTGGTATAAAGTGTGCGGATTTTGTGAGACGATCAACTATGACCCAGATGAAGTCATAACCGCTTGATGTCTTTGGGAGCTTGGTAATGAAGTCAATAGTAATTCTTTCCCATTTCCACATAGGAATCTCTGGTTGTTGCAATGGACCGGATGGTTTTTGATGTTCGGCTTTTACTTTGGAGCATGTAAGACATTTGCTAACGTATGTTGCAATGTCGGCTTTCATGTTCGGCCACCAATAGAGTAACTTAAGATCATGATACATCTTATCAGATCCTGGATGTATGGAGTATTTAGACTTGTGTGATTCATGCATGATCAAGTCTCGTAGGCCACCATAAAGTGGTAACCAACTTCGACCTTGGAAGCATAGAGTTCCATCTGAACGGGTTTCGAATTTCTTCTGTATCATGCCATCCAACTTTTCCTTTTGGATGTCTTCTTGTTTCACCGCCTCAGCTTGAGCATCAAGGATTTGAGTAGGAAAGTTTGAATTTATGGTTAAAACTAAGGCTCGGACTCATAGTGGTTTAACCCGTTCCTTTCGACTCAGGGCGTCGGCTACTACATTTGCCTTTCCTGGGTGGTAACGAATGTCGCAGTCATAATCACTTAGTAATTCCAACCAACGACGTTGTCTCATGTTTAGTTCTTTTTGGTTCAAAATGTGTTGTAGACTTTTATGATCGGTGTACACAGTACATCTAGTACCGTATAGATAGTGTCTCCAGATTTTTAGTGCAAAGACCACAGCTCCTAACTCTAAGTCATGAGTGGTGTAATTTTCCTCATGAACCTTGAGTTGTCTTGATGCATAAGCCATGACCTTATCGCGTTGCATCAATACGGCACCTAACCCTTGGTGCGATGCATCACAATAGACTACAAAATCTTCGATCCCATTTGGCAATGCTAGGATAGAAGCACTACAAAGTTTCTGTTTGAGGGTTTGGAAAGCTTTTTCTTCGTCTTCATTCCACACGTATTTCTTGTCTTTCTGAGTTAGCTTAGTCAAAGACTTTGCTATTGAGGAAAATCCTTCAATAAACCTTCGGTAATACCCGGCTAGACCCAGAAATTGACGAATTTTTGTAGGTGTGGTAGGTGTTGGCCAATTTTTGATAGCTTCAATTTTAGCGGGATCGACATGTAAACCGGTCTTGTCAATCACATGTCCAAGGAATTGTACTGATTGAATCCAAAATTCACATTTGGAAAACTTTGCATACAATTTCTCTTCCTTTAGTAGTCCTAAAATTGTTCTCATGTGTTCTTTGTGTTCCTCTTCGTTTTTGGAATATATGAGAATGTCGTCTATGAATACACCCGATTCATGAGATCCATGAATACTGCCGGTGCATTTGTTAACCCAAATGGCATCACTTGGAATTCATGGTGACCATATCGTGTCCTAAAGGCTGTTTTTGGAATGTCTTCTTCACGAACTCTAACTTGGTGGTAACCTGATCGTAGGTCAATTTTTGAGTAATAGGTTGAACCTTGCAATTGATCGAATAAGTCATCAATTCTTGGTAGTGGGTGTCGGTTCTTTATGGTTAATTTGTTTAGCTCACGATAGTCAATACACATTCGTAATGACCCATCTTTCTTTTTCACGAACAAAACTGGAGCTCCCCAAGGTGAGGAACTGGGTCGAATAAATCCCTTGTCCGAAAGTTCTTCTAATTGATTTGATAGCTCTTGCATCTCTGAAGGTGCTAGCCGGTATGGTGCGCGGGCAACTGGCGCTGCTCCTGGTATTAAATCAATTCTGAATTCTATTTGACGATTTGGTGGTAGTCCGGGTAAATCTTCTGGAAAGACTTCAGGAAACTCATGGGCAATAGGAACATCTTCGAGACGTTTTTCATCGGATTTCTTTTCTGTTACGTGGGCTAAGAAAGCATAACATCCTTTCTCAATGTACTTCATGGTTTTGATACATGAGATGATGTTTATTCGAGTTCCACTTTGATCACCACGAATGATCAAAGTTTCATTGTCACATGGAATGTGCACAACTCTTTCACCACAAATGATGTTAGCTTGATGTTTAGACAACCAATCCATGCCAATAACAACATCAAAACTTCCGAGTTCGATTGGCATAAGATTGATGTTAAAGGGGTGGTCTAAGAGATTAAGGGTACAGTTTGGGATTACGGTATTGGTATTTACTAAGTCACCGGGTAGCTAGTTCAATACTATAACTAGTGGTTAAAGTAATTGATGGAATATCAAGTAAAGGCGCAATTCTAGTAGATATAAAGCTCATATCAACACCAGAATCGAATAAGACTTTAACAGGAATGTTATTGAGTAAGAACGTACCGATAACCACGTTCGGGTCTTGGTGTGGTTCTCCATTTCCCATGACATAGGCTCTACCGCGAGCACCTCCGCCTTGGGGTCCTTGGTTTTGAGGACAGTTGTTCTTGTAGTGTCCCTTTTCACCACACCCAAAACATGTAACTATGGGCTGTGTGTTAGCCCCAGTAGCTACAGCCTTGCCCCTACAATCCTTGGCAAGATGTCCGGGCTTCTGACACTTGTTGCACTTGGCCGGGCAGAGACCTTCATGGTGGTAGTTGCACTTGGTACACTGTGGTAGGGTACCAACGTATTTACCTCCGGCTGGTGCAGCAACATAAGCCGTCGCGGCTTCTTGTCTTTTGTTCTGTTGATTGTGATGGTTGTTGTTTCGGGTTTGGTTGTTGTTGTTGTTATTACTTCCACGGTTACCATCCCATGGTCGCTTGTTGTTGTTGTTCTTGTTGTTGTTGTTGTTACGGTAGTTGGAATTGTTGGGGTTATTGGTATTGCTGGCGTTGTTGGTGTTGAGGTTGTTTTGCTTTCGGGTTTCTGTCATTCGTACCACTTGGTCCATGAGGCTGCGAGACATCCGCATAGCTTCATCAAGTTCCTTGGGATTTGCTGAAGTTACATTCCCTTGTATACTTGATGGAAGTCCCCATATATACCTTTCCAACAATTTTTCCTTGGTGGAAACCATTGTTGGACACAGTATCCTCAATTCTTGAAATCGACAGTTGTAGGTTATGATGTCATTTCCCTTAACCGTATGATCTCAGAATTCAACCTCTAACTTCTGCATTTCACTGCGAGGGCAGTACTCCTTGATCATCATCTGCTTCAAATTAGCCCAAGTAATCTTATAAGCATTTTCAATGCCCATTGGTTGAGCTATTGAATTCCACCATGATAATGCCTCATTCAACAGAGTACTCGTGGCATACTGAACTTTATCACCCTCAGTACATTTACTGACCAAGAATACCGACTCCGCTTTTTTCAAACCAGCGGGTCAAACCTACAGCTCCTTCAGTACCCTTGAATTTTATGGGTTCGCATTTCAAATAGGAAATGAATGAGCAACCCTTTGGTACTGAAGCAACATTTGTCACCGGAGGGGTAGTTGAGTTTGGTCCTTCAAGGTTAAGGCTGGCAATTCGGGCAGCTTCTGCAGCTATAGCAGCTTCCGCAGCAGTGGCGGCTTCAACGGCTGCTGCAGCATCAGCGGCTGCTGCAGCATCAGCAGCTGTAGCATCTGCAGCACCAGCAGCTGTGGCGGCTTCGGCAGCTGCTGCAGCTACGGCTGCTCGTTCCGTGGTGAGTGCTGCATTGACACTGTCCTTAACTAGCTTGCGAATGGCAGCTTGAGTCATTGCTGGTGGTGTCTTCTTCTTTGGCGCCATGATTCTATTGTTCAAAAGATACGTTGTAGTTAGAGAGTTGTGAGATGAGCACAATTTTTGATAAGAATGAAAGGATAATAATGTTGAAACTTAAAAGCATAACACATGATAGTATATATAAAACAAAAGTTTTATTCATATAACGTTGATTGATTTACAAAATCGAAACCTATTACAAGTTCCTTCAAAACTTACTAACTGATACTTTCAGTTAGTAATTACAACGTTTCTACTATCGCTATTACATGGATTAGTACAAAAGATAACTAGTACTATAATACTAGTCTAACATCGGTTGGGAGGTTGTTGTAGTCCGGACGGATTATTATTTCCGTGTGTTGCTAACACATCCACACTTTCATTGGGACGGTATTCTTTGACATCCTTTTGGTATAGCCTTTGTTGTATGGCACTCATTTGAGTTTGCATTCCACACGAATCATTCTTAAGTTGATACCTGTCAAAGTTTGCAACATCTAACCGGATTTCGGCGGTATTTAGGCGGTTAAGTAGTTTGTGAATTTGTACCGCATCTTGTTCTTGGGCCCTCTCAACCAATGTGAGTCTATCCTTGACGTTATCCAAGCCAGTCAAAGGATTTAAGACTATTTCCCCAACATGAGTCGAGTCACTCTTCACGTAGCTCATGTCAAGCTTAAACCAATATAGGTCGTCTCGAGCATTCATGGCATCCATTTTGGCAGAATTTACCTTGGATATATAGTCGTTCATTTGACTTGCCATTCTTTGAACTTTGAGTTGGGTTAGGCTGAGGGCTTGTTTCAAAGAGTAGATTTCGTATTGAGCAGAGTTCACGAACATATGAGTAGATGTAGATGTTCCGCCGACTTGGTAAGTAGACTTCGGAACTTGAGCTGGAGTGGTACGATTAGATTCGGATGAAATTGGTGAAACAGGAGGTGGAGATGTTAATGGTGATAGATGTGGCACCACTATTTGTTCCTCCGCTTCCTCATCGATGCCTTCGATGTCAATATCCATTTCAGGATCTTCTTCGTAATCATCGATGTTTATGTCCATATCCATTTCAGGATCCTCGTCCGAATCTACATCTAGATCCTCGTAAGGTTCTTCCTCATCGTCGTAGTCAATTGGTTCAAAGTAAGGATCATCGGGTCCGGGAAGAATTGGTAAATACTCGGGCATAGCAGGAAGATGATCGGGAGATGGATGTGCGGACATGATGTCTACAATTAGTATATCGATGTCAAAATAAATCAAATATTTATGGAAAATGCTAAAACTATGGCAATGTGCATATAACAATATACAAATATGTTCATGTAGCATAACATGTGTAATAAGTCCATAATCTTCTGGAGGATGGAAGGCACGAAGAGCGGAAGGCTATAAAAATGTTTTTGCTTGTAATTGTAGTTATAGTTTAGGTCTCACTTAGACCCGTTTCTCTATAACCATGGCTCTGGTACCAATCTGTAACACCCCCAATTCATGATGCAGCAGAATTCAACTTGGGTGTTACTCGACGGCACAACAGTCATAATAATAGAAAACGATCTCTAACTGAGTCGTATTAAAAAGAGTTGTCATTCATATTTATTCAAATATATCAGAGTTTACATAGTAAGGTCCCAAAAAGGTTTCATGTTTCAAAATACATCAATATAAAGTCTTTTGATGTTTTATCGAATGACATAGTAGTTTATAGTCTTCTTCCTTCGGTACGTGCCCTTCCGCTCCATTCTTGATTATCATGGACCTGAAATACATGCTTAAGAGGTCAACACAAAGGTTGAGTAAAATTCATAGAGTTTGTTTAACGGTTGAACACAATATGTTGGTAGTATGAGTTAATTAGACTCATACTCATGTTAGAAAACAAAACAGTTATTATTATATACTAAGCTCATGCAACCAAGACGTTAACGGGTACCAATATCAAGCGGCGGTTTTGTTGCCCCGGTAAGTATTTTGCCGTCATACTTAATGTTCAAATATAGTGCATTCGTTTGAACTAATCTGCTCAAACAAATGGGATTCGTCAATCCCAATAGGCCTATTCACAATACTCGCGCTCACTAATTCTAGTGATTAAATGGTTCATGATAGGGGCCTAGGATTGGCAAAGTAGGTACTTAGTAATAATAAAACAATCAGGCAGCATACAGTTTCAAAGCATTGTGTTCGGTTTAGAAATAGCATGTATTTCCCCCCAGGGTTTTTAAAACATTAAAGTAATATAAAGTGGGGTTATGAACTCACCTTAAGTAGGATAGCAAGTAATGAAGGTAGTGGTTGGATCGTGTAAGTTTCTACGAGCAACCTATAATAGAATATTGCGACTTAGGATCGGAGTGAAGAATATGAATAAGTGCCTATATATATATATATATATATATATATATATATATATATATATATATATATATATATATATATATATATATATATATATATATATATATCTTGCATCTAGTCCATGATGTGGTATGATGTATGTTGTAAGTCTTTGAAAGAAAAGATTCATGAACATGTATGTTTTGTTTATCGTTTACTACCGTTCAGGCCGGCATAATTCAGAAGTCATGTTAGTAAGCGTTCGAGGAGCCAGGACACTTTAATTCGTAAATCCACAACTTATCTCGACGGCTTACATAATGAACTCCTCACATGAGGCTCCCTACTATTGTAGTAGTTGATAAAATATATAGATATAAGTTTTGATCCGAAAAGTTACATGTCCGATATTTGAATAAACTTAGGAAAGTTTATTTTTACATGAAGATTGTTATTAGGGGAAGTTTCATAAGTCTTGTATGACCATTTTTCTTTGTAATATCTCATGGTTCCTTTTTAAGTGAAGTAGATCCAAATTGCTTGTTCAAGTTATCGCCAATTCCTTGTTTCATGTTTACGCCTAAGTAAGCTTACATGGTTATTTCGTCATGGCCTTGCCATGACCTTTGGTCCTTGTTCCATGGTCATGAGACTCAACCTTGGCTCTAGCCATGGTTGTGGTCTTGATTATAGGTCATAAGACCTCTTGTTCCTTTTAAAGTATAACCATAATATAGTGACTTATATATATGTAAATAGCTGTTAAGAAACTGAGAAATATCTCATTCGTTATTGATTTTCTGGAGGCGTGCTCCTGAGTTTTTGAAGAAAACGTGATTCCGGACAACTTTCGTGCTTAACTTTTTCATGAAACGGACCAGAAAGGCCTCTTTTTGCGTGTTTTATATTCTGTCACAGAAACATTTTAGGTAGTTTTGCCGGAAAGTTTTGGTAACTTCAAATCGTCATAACTTTTGACTCGTATACTCGTTTTAGGTGGTTCAAGTTGCTTCGGTTTCCTTGTTAAGTCCTCTACTGTAATATGTAATGATCCAATATCATATTTTTACAATTTTGATCAGGTCTTACCAAGAAAGTCACTAGTTTACTTGTTTTAGTAACTTATCTTAACAATCAATTACAACAACATGTTTTACTCATTTTTATACATCATGGACATGCATACAAGACATAATATAGCAAGAATAACATGTAAATGATATGAACATGATTATTTAACAAGAAGCATGTTAGGTTTTGGCTTACAACTTTTGGCTTTCAACAAAGAAAGGAAAGTAGCAAGTAAGGAAAAGGACTTTGATAGACTTGCTTCAACCCACTTCACTTCATGCAATCTTTCTACTCTTGTAATCTTGAAAGATGGATGATGAAGGTTGAGGTGACTTGAGTGGATTCAAACTCAAGAGAAATCACCAAGTATATGAGGTTATGGAAGTGTTTTGGTAACCTAAGATCAAACTAGGGTTTCTACCTTGAACTTGCACTTGAACCTTGCTTGAATTTAGAAGAAATAAAGCTAAGTGTGGAGTGAATTGGGTGTGAGGATGGACGGCAACACAAGGGGGGAGGGGGGCTTTTATAGGTCTTTGAGGAGGTTACAAAATGGAACTAGTCAAAGGCTTCTATGACAAGCTTAACACATGTAACACATCCAAGACCACATTGCCAAGGATCAAGCCACACCAAGGGTGACTCCCCCCCCCCTAATGGCGGTTCACAAGGCTAGGGGGGATGAGTTGGCTTGGCTTGGTATTATCCTAAGTTTTTTGGATGAAACTTGACTCCGGGAAATGCCAACTGTAAATGATTAGGCCTCAAAACGTAAAACCGGGTGTCGTAAAATTATGGAACTTGAAAGTATTGTTAAACATGTCCATATGTTCCATAATAAAATATAAAATGAGTGGTAGGTTTCATTTGGGTGGTAAAACCCTGCTAAAACTGGAAACACGGGTCTAAAACGCGTAATACGTAAAATGTACGAATATTGCGTAAAATTGAGAAAAGTAAAATGTTACTTTTCTAATAGGATATAAATGATTTAAAATGACTTATAATGTCTAGACTGGGCTCAGTCTAGTGTCGGTTGGTATTAAATGTCTTTTAGACATCAAACCGTAAGCCTAAAAATCACGAAATGACTTATAAAATCAAGGAATGATTTTGTCAAAGGAGGAGGGAAAAATATGTTGACTTATTCTAATAAGTTGAAAACTCAAATCATCTTAGAAACGCGGTGCAGGTATAGGCTAAGGTTACGGCTGAGTAAAAACGCTTAAAACTGAAAATTCCAGTTTTTCACGGCCGAGGTTTATTTTTGGTCATATTTTTCTCAGTCATGATTTATTCTCAAATAAATCATGAGTGTGTCAAACATTTTTCTGATGTGGGGTCACTTAACGGGGTCGAATTTCGTTGTGCGTAGAATTTCTGAATGACGTTTTACCCTAAAACGTGTAATTCCTTAATAACTTTCACGAAAATGATCTGACGAATGTCAAACATTTAATTTGTCATGGAAATGATTTATCACTCGAGAATATGAAATAAAAATCAACTTTCGGGAGAATTTCGGGAAAAATGAATAGTAAAAGTAAATAGTAAATTTTTCGGGAATAGTAATTAACCTGAAATAGCGAATTGTTACACGTGACACTGTGTGTGATGGATAGGAGTGCTTTTAATATCAATTATCAAAAAATTTACTATTCCTTTCATATTTGTAGTCAAACCCCTTTAACTTTCTCTAATCTTCTACTTTATATTCAACCTTACGTAAATATTTTTTTAACCTAATATTATTACCAAAAATTTTGCTTTATATAATTTATTTTCTTCAAATTTGTATTTTGTATTGTTGGTGTGTTTAGGTGAGAGCATTATTGCCAAAGTTGCGAGTTCAATTTATGATATCTTATGTTTAAATAGAGAAATTTGCACGTTTACATTTTTACACTAATGAGAATCATTACTTTGCAAAGCGCGGGCAACGAAAATAATCCTTGTTATAATCATAAATTGTAGTAAGAAATAATATTATAGTTATTAAAAGCAAAAGATACAAAAGTTGATTGTCAATTTGGAACGAGGTGGATCACCCGCGCGTTGCTGCGGGATGTTTTGCCAAAGTAGTTAGTGCACTTAACGACCGTTAGTTATAAAGACTAAATTTGCAACGAACCTTTAAGACGAAGGACCAATTGCAGGCGGAATTTAAAAACAAAATTCAAAGTTAACGGTCGTTAAGTACTTAATCTTAACGACCGTTAGTTACTGTAGCTACTCTCGCAACTGTAGCTGCAAAGGGGTACTCTAGTTCCTGCTGAATGTGTTATATATGATAATTTGAAAAACATGTGTAGAATTGAGTTTACATCGGGAGAGAACAAACTCATATTTGCCAACCCTTTTGTCTTGTTATTCCCAGCAACTCCAACAGTAGCTACACATATACCAAACAAATTATTTTCACACTTACCAATAACTTTCCTGAAACTATATCTATATCCATACAACACAAATTATATGAAATATACACACTACATACATAATTACATACTGACATTGGCGGACAAAGGATTTTAGACCGTATATGGCACGATTTTGATTTGCTTTGCTTCGCAAATAGTTCTTAATTTGGTTATCCATTTATTAAGATAAAACTAGTTTTTGAGGTTTTAGTTCTCGGATCGAAGTAGCTTAAACATAGTATATATAAATAACAGTAATCTTTTAAATCATAAATAAATTAGAAATTATGCGACATTTTTATTACTAAAGCTTTTTTTTTACAAAATCAAACTAATAAAGTTTCATAAAATTTGAAAGAAAATCTACATAAACAAAAATCTACATAAACAAATTCAAAGACCCCCTTAATCTCTTATGGCGTTATCCGTTGCTCCTAAATACATCTATGATCTATCATCTATGTGTTAAAAAAAGACAAAGAAAATTGGCTAAAAGACAAATATGTTCGAAAACATTTTACTGAATAGTGCGTCCTCTTCCACCTCCCCGTCTTCTTTTTTTATTTTCAATAAGAGAACCCAGAAACTTTTTTCTCTATAAAAAGGTGTAGCACTTTCAAAAAACCAAAAATTTTCACAGAAAGGACAGACTTGGTCGCCTACAACCGCGCGTATGTGGTGGCACGTGCCACACGTTGATCCGCTCCTGCATACTACTAAAACTCTTAGGATAAACGATAAATCACAATATTGCAAACATGTTTCTGTTGCTTCATTACAAAACTTTAATTGTCATAGGATGTAGGCTGGTCGTCGACAAGTTCAAGTTCTCAACCAAATCAAAGGTTAGCAATGAGACCATTGGCCTCGATAAACGGGTTGAGCGTTCAACCACTGCCAACATATCCGGACACCACACTGCTTCTGGTTCACGAACCCCTTGCCATTTAGCTTGCATGTATTTTAGCTTGCGCCATGGAGCAATGTGCATTTTCTGATCTTTCATACATTTTTTTGATGATACACAAAGTATCTTAATCAATGCTTCAAGTCTTTCAGTTTTCCCAACGTATATTTCTGGTAGCCGGCTCATGAGACAGTTATATTCTTGGCTAGCCTTAACCAATTCAAATTCGGCCCGAATATTTAACTCAATAATCACTCGTATAACCCCTTTCTTAGAGTTTGAAGTGTTCAGTACCTCTAAATAGGTGTGTTCACCTAGAAATTAGTCAAAATAAAAAAAATGAGTTAGTAACTTTAATTATAATATATAAGTAACTATATAGAAACATTGTATACAGTTGATTAATAGTTAAATAATTTATCAAAACTGTACCTGCTGGGATTTGTTTTATATTCATCCACTTGGCCTTGCAAATGCCACTATTGTAGCCTGCCCGTCGCAATCGGTTGGCGATTTCCCTCTGGAAACACCTTCGGCAGCCATCAGCCACCATCGTCCTACAGTCACAACAACAAATAGAGACCATTTTCATCTCCTTAACTATCTCTTTAGTTGCCTGCCTAACTTTTGACTCGAATGAACTAGTTCTATACAAATTCTCCTGCAAAAACGAAAAAAAATAAACAAAAACCCGGGGTCAACAAGCAAAACCAACAATTTATTATTTCTGCTTAGATGGGATAACATTTTATAAATTGATAGAAAAATATTTACCATGAGAAGTTGTTCTTGAGATTCCCAGAACAATCTGTGTTCCTCCGGATCACTCAGATTTTCATCGCCTTCAAAGTCACAATTGTTGTCATAGCTATCACCCGAATTGCATGAAGTTCCTGATGAGAGTTCACTCTCTTCAACAAACTCAAAAATCATATTGGCTAAACTTTCATAGTTCAGACCGGCTACAGGGGATTTGGTTGTCACTCCAGGCATGTTTACGTGTCTAGATTCTGTTGGTCGAACTATGTTTGTTTGATACTCTTGCAACCAAATCAAATGGTTTATATAGTGAAGTTTTAGCGGGTTGGAGGGCCCTACGAATATGACATGGACGAATTAATTATATGCTTTGTGCATTACTTTAGACCTTTAGTGAACTTTTTGCCAACTTGGATCATGACGTACGATAGTAAAGTTTATCTTCTTTCTTTTGTTAATTCAAGAATATATTTACTATGATTTGGATAAAGTTATAGTAATTAAATCAAGTTTGACATCAAACACTATACCTTTATTGGAAATTTAGAGCAATAGCAAATACAAATTTCAGTTGATTCATTTCGTTATGCATGAACTTTATTAATATGTAGATCGTGATTCGGAATTTCGGAGTATACCTCCCAGCTTAAAAAATTCGTTGATGAATTCAAACTTTGAAAACTCTATTCATCTTCGCTTATTTTGTAATAACATACTAGGGCTGAGCAAACGGACCGGATGGACCGGACCGACCGACAAAACCGACCGGACCGAGACCGACCGGACCGGACCGACCACATTCGGTCCGGTCCTCGGTCTAAGCTTTTTGGAAAATTCGGTCTTCGGTCCGGTCGGTCCGGTCCGGACCGACCAAAAACCCGAAAAAACTTGCCTAATTGGACCGGACCGACCGAAGACCGACCGGACCGGACCGGACCGAGACCGGACCGACACATTCGGTCCGGTCTTGGTCTATGGTTTTTCCAGTTCTCGGTCCTCGGTCCGGTCCGGTCCGGTTTTCGCCCGATGCTCAGCCCTATAACATACAACAACATAACTTCATGATATCATTAATTGAAGTCACGAAAGATATGTAACCTGGACTTTACTGGATCATTTAGATGTACAGTACTAGCACAATCATGTTGAAAAAATTGAGCTCTCAGTGGCTCGAATGGGTCTGACCCAAGCTCAATCAGATTTCAAAACGTGTGATTTTGTTCTCTTAAACCTCTAGTATCATTCTAGAGTTTTGACTTGGTTACTTCGAATGCATCATCGTCTTTCAAAAATAACATAACTGCATATCAAAACTATAAAGGAACATTCTTAAATGATAATTTTAGAACGCTAAATTCCTGAATAGAAATTTTAGAACACGGCTAATCAAAATGATAAAAGTTAGCTCTTACACAATCCACGACCTTCGTTTCTTTTTTCTTTTCTTTTTTCGTTATATATTTCATTCATGTATAAATTCGAACGTAATGAAGGGATCGATCACATGCAGGGCCATTCGTGAGTTTCCACGGCCTTAAGCAAAATTTTAATGCTAAAAATGAAAGGATAATTGAATTTATTTATTTATTGAGTAAATATCATTTTTGGTCCCTGTGGTTTGCCGGGTTTATCATATTTCGTCCTCGCCGTTAAGATTTGTCGGGTTTGGTCCCTGTGGTTTACAACCCTAACGGGTTTGGTCCCTTGACCAACCCTTCCGTCAGTTGACCGTTAACTTGAAGGGTATTTTAGTCATTTCAAAATCAAACAAACCACAGGGACCAAAAATGATATTTACTCTAATTTCTTTAATGAAATATGTTTGGACATTGTCTCCATAATTTTTGCTCTACTCGTCCTATTCTTCCCATTGTGGGCCTGTGAAAATCTAGTTTTTAACACTAGACGTTTATATATTTTTGTGGCAAACATTTTTATAAGATAAATCAAATGAGTTTGCAAAACTCTGTCAGTATAGAAATCCGATTATGCAACCGATCAATCGCCTAGTTGGTATTTTTGGTTCGCATACCCAGTGAACCATGGTTTTCCAATAATCAGGCATTAGAATTTTGAAAGTCGAAGGCCTAGTTGGTATTTTTGGTTCGCATACCCAGTGAACCATGGTTTTCCAAGATTCGTTTACCAAGTGAACCCTTTCAAAGAACCATTCAAACTATCCAAAGAACCATTCAAACTATCCAACTTCGCCTCATCAATATCCGGCAACGACTTCCGTTTCACACACTTCACGTACTTCCCAACCACGTAAACCTTAAAAATCACCCCACCGTGATTCACAAACTCCTGCAAAACTGTGGGCGATTTCAGCTTCTCAAAACCCTCCCATCTCATTAGGTTTTGACTCTTGGCACTCCCATCCGCCACCAATGGCTTAGGTTTTGACTGTGTTTTGGTCTCATTATTCATTTCCTTTCCATGTTCTAATCTCATTATTCAACTCTTCATCTTCTCCCTCGGTTAACACCACCACCTCTCATTTAACACCACAACTTCATCACCTTCAAAACGACTCCAAAAACAATTTTCTTCAAAAACCCAACAAGAAATGATGAAAATAGTGGTGTTTAGGTGGCGGTGGTGGTTAAAAACGAGGGTTATGGGTGTTTGTGTGGCGCGTGATGCACACCAAAAGAGAGATCGGGGGGAGGTGGTTAAGGTTGTGGTGTTAGTTAGGTTGTGAGGGTGGCGGTGTGATGGCGGTGGCCGGCCAAAGGAGGCGGCGGCTAGGTATTAAAGAGGGAGAGAGAGATGAGGGTGAAAGGTGTTTGTGTTTGGTGTTTTTGTGAACCAGGGGGCACAAGGACAATTTTTGTATTACTCAAAAAAAAAAAAAAATAATAATAATAATAATAATAATAATAATAATAATAATAATAATAATAATAATAATAAGGGTGTTTTTGTCATTTTACATGGTCAACTAAGGGTGTTTTTGTCATTTTACATGGTCAACTGACGGAAGGGTTGGTCAAGGGACCAAACCCGTTAGGGTTGTAAACCACAGGGACCAAACCCGACAAATCTTAACGGCGGGGACCAAATATGATAAACCCGGCAAACCACAGGGACCAAAAATGATATTTACTCTTATTTATTTTAACATGCATGGAACACGTAGTGTTGGAAAATACCTCGACAACAAACCCGAAGTTCAATCGCGGAAAAGCTAGATCGCGAGTTGTATCGAGCACATGTAGCAAACACGAGAGAATACAAAGAATCGACAAGAATATTGCACACGATATACCCTCAACGAACCCTTTATTAATACCAATAAAACTTTTACAATTGAGGAAGAAGAATGAATAACTAGCATCCCCCCTCATCTCTATTTATAGAGATGACGGGGTAAAAACCTTAGCTTGCAAGCCAAGTAACTAGTTTCCAAATCTAAGTACAATCCTAAACTTTATTTAAACTAAATACAATTAATCCCCTTATTATTGTCTAAGTCACATTTAACCCTCCTAAGTATTGCTACTAACACATAACAATTTCCACCTTAAGAGTAATACTTAGACATTAACGATACTCAGCATCTTCATCTAATGCTGGAACCTCGAACCAGGGACCGCCTTGAGAACCAGGCCTTGTACTTTAGTAAATTCCCAAGTTTAGCTTTCTTAGACTCATTCACTTTCTTCTTTTCAGCAACATTACCCTCTGCACCCTCTTGACCAGGTACTCCGGTTACCGTAATGTCCGTCTCCACCTTTATACCAAGGTGTACCTTTTCCTGCTCATTTGCCAAGCAGCCCGTGTTAGTCTTTTCTTCAAGTTGATTGTCCTCCAACTTTCTTTGAGCCACTGCAGCATCATCGTTACTAACCTGAACATCCTCAGCTTCACGATTCCCTTGAGCTCCCTGCAGTTTCACCTCAAACCAAACACGTTCATCAACCTGTACTCCATGGACTCCTGTTTTAACACCAGGACCAAGTTGTTTGAACCCAACTTGTTTATGACCAAGTTGTTTGAGACCGACTTGTTTATGACCAAGTTGTTTGAACCCAACTTGTTTGTCACCAAGTTGTTTGAATCCAACTTGTTTTGAACCTCCATGCTTTTGTATATCAAAAGTCTTCACTTTTGCTTCCAAAGTATACAAACAGTTTTCTTTCCTGATCCCAGTCATCATAACCCGACAACCTTTGATCACCTTGACTCTACCCATCTGCATCTTCACAGTATAACCCTCTTTTTCAAGAGTACCCAATGAAATCAAGCTTTTTTTAACCCTGGAACATACCTGACATCTTCCAGTATAAAGCTTGAACCATCATGCAACTACATCTTCACTTTTCTTGTCCCTTTGATAGTGCATGTCCTGTTATCACCTAACTGAACCGAACCACCATCAAAATCCTTGAAGTCATACAAGAAATCCCTCCTAGGTGTCATATGATAAGACCCACCTAAATCCATTACCAATTCAGTCATCTCATCATTCCTGACCACCGCCAAGGCTTCTCCAAAGTAGGCGTTACCCTCGTCATCAGAAGAATCAGAATCCTGATCATGCTTACCCTTCTTGACGAACCCACTTGACTTCTTCATTGAACAGTCTCTCTTGATGATCCTCTGAATGACATATGAAGCACTTGAGTTTACCAATTCCACCCCTTGACTTAAACCGCGAACTTCCACCAGAATGAGCTTTCCTTGAACGATCTGACCCTCCCCTTACGTATAACCCGTCGCCAGTTTCTTCCTTTGTGCCTTCAGTTCTTTTCTTTAACTCCCTTGAATTCAGAGTTGCAAGAACCTCCTCCATTGTCAAGGATTCCCTCCCATACAACAATGTTTCCACAATGTTTTCGTAAGACGATGGCAACGACGTAAGTAACATAAGTGCCTGATCCTCATCCTCAATCTCGATATCAATATTCGCCAAATCAAGTATCAACTTATTAAACTCATCTATATGATCACCCGGTTTTGTACTTGGACTCATATAAAACGTGTATAGCTTTTTCTTCAGATACAGTCTGTTTGCTAAGGACCTAGTCATATACAGACTAGTTAGCTTCATCCAAATTCCTGTAGCAGATGTTTCCTTGGTAACTTCCCGTAAAACCCGGTCTCCCAAGCATAGAATCAAGGTACTGTATGCCTTCTTCATCAAAGCAGCCTTTTCTCCTGCTTCCATGTCCGCGGGTAATGTCTCTAATGCAGCATCACATCCTAGCAGTATCATTAAAGCACGCACCTTTATTTGCCATAACCCGAAGTCATTCTTCCCATTGAATTTTTCGATGTTAAACCTAGTTATAGAACTAGTCATTCTTCTTATACCTTGCTAAAAACCTTGTCAAGTTGTTTATTAACCAACTTTACCGAAAAGCCTCACAAGCCGTGTGCAATATTCCCCTTGTTGCTATAAACCCTTCTTGCAAATCGAATTAATTAGAATAACCCTAAACCCTCGATTTTGAACAAGCAAACCCGATCGTAAACTTGAAACCCCAAGCAAACCACGATCGAAACTTGAACCACAAGAAAATAAGAACCGCAACAATAAATAACCTTCGTACTTATTATCAAAACTATAACGAAGTTGATTAAAAAATCAAAAATCCCTTGACGATATTAATTACTTGAATCAAACATTCACATGCATGTACACATGCATGCGTGTACACATGCATGCGTGTACAAAGTAATAAACCCTTTGTCGTTTTCTGTTTTTGCAAATAAATCCGCCAAATAAAAAGGAACCTTCTTTTTACTCTCGTCACCGATCGCTACTCCAAAGACCGATTCGGAACCCGAAACCGAACCTCGATACTTCGAACGATATCGAAGCCTCGATCTAGCACTCGAACTTCGATGACCACAATAACCGTGGCTCTTGATACCACTTGTTGGAAAATACCTCGACAACAAACCCGAAGTTCGATCGCGGAACGCTAGATCGCGAGTTGTATCGAGCACAAGTAGCAAACACGAGAGACTACAAAGAAGCGACAAGAATATGCACACGATATACCCTCAACAAACCCTTTATTAATACCAATAAAGCTTTTACAATTGAGGAAGAAGAATAAATAACTAGCATCCCCCCTCATCTCTATTTATAGAGATGAGGGGGTAAAAACCTTAGCTTGCAAGCCAAGTAACTAGTTTCCTAATCTAAGTACAATCTTAAACATTATTTAAACTAAATACAATTAATCCCCTTATTATTGTCTAAGTCACATTTAACCCTCCTAAGTATTGCTACTAACACATAACACGTACAAATTTAAGTCACAAACTTTTTTTTTAAGCTTCTCTTTATGTAAAGAACTCACTTTTTCTTTTCTATTCTAGAGACTTTGTTTCTTTTGTTTGTTGTACTTGTAGTGTATAACAATCTTGTTTCTACTTTCTAGTCTTCTCTCTTTACTTTAGTTCTATAAATTACGTAAGACAACTAATACTAGGTATATATGAATATCTATGCGTAAAATATATATATGCATTCGTCATTCGCGATAGATCTAGATTACATAAATTAATAGTAATAAATTAACAAATACAATGTCGACACCTTAACAGATAATATGAATTAACTAATGTTGAGGTTTATAACATCAGTTGGATAAAGAAAAGGAAATCATCTACAAATATAATAAACTTACTTATCAGAGTTACACAAATATCTCTTTAGTATAATTCAGAGTGTTTATGTTCTAGATTTTGAAACAAATACAAGAACCCATTCACTTATGTGTGTCGAGGTTTTCACATATTTTCCCATGCATGTTCGTTTCTCTTATTTAGAGAGGAAACTCATTCAATTGAATTATGAGAATTAATCGTTTAATTAATCTCCTCATAATGTTCCTCCATTATAGCAATAATGGTTACACAACCCATTAAATATGATAATTAAGACGCATTTAAAGCTGTCCTTGAATAGGTCAAGTCCGATACAAGTTACTAGGAAATCAGTTCTAGCGAGCAAGCTCGCTCAGCTTGCTCACTGAACGAGCTTGCTCCCTGATGACTTCTCTCATTGATGGGCTTTCTCACTTAAGGGTTAACCCTCTGATGAGACTACTTACTAAAAGAGTATAACTCGCTGAACTCATAAGCCTGATGAAGTCGTTCATACTCTACTCACTAAAGAGTATAACTCACTTAATTTATCAGAGCTACCTGATTTCTACGACACCACTATTTGAGTTAGGGGAGGTTCTGTGACTTGATGTGTATACACTCGATACCTCCAAACCCATTTTCATGTATAACCTGAACCCTCAATTGCACTAGATATTCAACAATCCTCCCAAAATTAGTTGAATTTCTTTACATGAGATTAAACACTAAAACAAAACTTATGCATAAACGAAAATATCTTGAAGATTGAATTTCTATTTTAGTACATTACACATTACAAATATTCGAGACTTATGGTGTTCTATGTATTAAACCCTTCAACCTATCTGAATAACTAAAGATAATACATACAAGTTTAAACACTTTAAAGCTATCCAGACACTATACAAGCCGTTTGTCCATATCCATTCATGAATATATCCAAAGCAAAAAGTCCAAAGCTTTCTTGAAGCGGCAAAACTTCACATTCACATAAGTGGTTCATCTCATTCATGCACTTGCTATTGCATTTTACAAAGAAGTTGTTAAGAAGTTAGACTTCAACCTAACCATCAGCATGTGTGAGCACATACCTTGGGATGTATGTAAATTCATGTGTGCTAGTTTTTAAGTATTAAGCTTTCCACATTGAATTCAGCTCCCAAATTTCATTAGGGGGAATTTAAACTCATCCCTTGATGTCTTAACAATCACATACTAAGGTGGACTTTAAATTCATCCTTTTAATTGACTTCATAAGCAAGTCTCTAGCCAATCTATTTGTCAAGTGATCAGTCAAAATTTGTTGTAATCATACAAACCCTATAGAAATCACCCCGTTTATGATATGTTCACGAATCATGCTATGCTTGACATCTAAATGTCTTGACTTCCCTTTGTACATTTGGCTATAAGCCTTTGCCAATGTAGCAACACTAGTACACCGGATAGAAATGGTGCTATAGTTAGGCTACAATGGAATCTCACGAATCAATTTCTTAACCATTCATCTTCTTTACCATCTGAAGCTAAAGCCACAAACTTAGATTCCAATGTTGAGCTTGTGAAGCAAGTTTGCTTCTTGGAAATCCATGAGATAGCACCTCCCAATGAAAGAATACTCAGACATTTGTTAAAGAATTATCTTCAGTTTTATTGATCCGACTTGCATTAGTGTATCCCTCCAAAACTGAAGGATATTCAGTGCACGATAAACTATAGTCCATAATTTTCTTTAAATAATCGATACCCGCCAAATTGCTTGCAAGTGATGAGTACTAGGATTAGTAGTGTATCTACTTAGTTTCCCCATAGCAAATGAAACATCAGGTCTTGTTCATGTCATTCCATATATCAAGTAGCCAGTTACTTTTCAATACTCAAGTTGAGATACAACTCAACCTTGATTAAGCATCAGCTTCTCATTTAGATCCATAGGAATACTCACTCGAGTACAATAAAAGAAATTAAATTTCTTTAGTACCTTGTCAATATAATGAGACTGAAAGATAGAAATTCCTTTACTTTCAAATTTAATCCTTATACTAAGGACAACATCAGCCTTCCCCATGTCTTTCATTGAGAACTTAGATAAAAAAATTCTTTTGCTAAGTTAACCAAAGCTTGGTCAATCCTAAAGTTCAGCATGTCATCAACATATAGGCAAATAATGACTCCTTTACCAAATTCATCAATTTTTCTATATACACATTTGTCAAATTAGTTTAAATGATAACCACTAGACAAAACTACTTCATCAAAATTTTGATGCCATTGCTTAGGTGCTTGTTTCAGTCCATATAAGGATTTCACAAGTTTTCATACACTGCTTTCATTTCCTGGCATGATGAAGCCCCGAGGTTGGTTTATGTAAAGTTCCTCATTCAATTAACCATATAGAATGCTATTTTCACATCAATTTGATGAATAACTAGATTGTGAATTGTAGCTAAAGCAATCAGCAACCTTATTCTTGAGATATGAGCCACTGAAGTATATGTATCAAAGTAGTCTATCTCTGACTTTTGTCTAAAGCCATGAATGACCAATCTAGCCTTGAGCTTTTAATAGTTCCATCTACCTTCATCTTTATTTTTGTATATCTATTTGTAAAATAAAGGTTTGCAACAAGGAGTTACATCAGCTAACACCTAAATGTCGTTGCCCATAATGGAATCCACATCATCATTGATTACTTCTTTCTAAAAAACAATATCCTGGGACTTCATTGCTTCATAAAATATTTTAGGATCATCCTCAACATTAAAGCAATAGTAGTGTTGGTCAGAGACCTCATCTTGGTGAGAGATCTCATCTCTTCTTCCTTCAATTAAGTATAATTGAAATTCAGTCAAAAGGATTTCAGTTTCTTATTCCTTGTACTTTTTGAAGCTCAAGTTGCTGATCAACAGCCTTTTCAAAGACTTCTGGATTACTACCCTTATCAGGTTCCACTTTCACTTGGAACTATATGATTTGGTCTAGGTATAAATGAGAAGTGATTCTCATCAATGATTGCATCCCTTGATTCACTTTATATAGTTAATTGAAACAAATTCATTAGGTTCAATAAAATTTAACTTATATGTCTTGGAATGCTCAACATGTCTAATAAACATGCAAACTGCACCTATATCACCCAAAAATTTTATCTTTTGATCTGGGAGTCTTACAACAGCCGCACAACCCTAAACATGAAGGTAGTGTAAGTTTGGTTTTCTTTTAGTTCAAATTTCATATGGAGTAGACTTGTTCCTTTTGTTAAGCACCCTATTAAGCAAATAGGCTATCAGCATAGCTTCACCCCAAAACCCTTCATTTAACCCTGAATAGGATAACATAGAAGTGATCATTTCTTTTAAGACCCTATTCTTCCTCTCTGATATACCATTTTGTTGTGGTGTATAAGGAGCAGTAGTCTCATGGATAATTCCCACATATTGGAAGTATAATGCATCCATATATTCACCTCCTCTCTCTGTTCTAAGACTTTTTATTAAGGTTTCTTGTTGCAATTATACTTCAGTTTTATATACTATAAATTTTATGTAATGCTTCAATTTTAGTATGTAAGAAATAAGATAACAAAAGTTAGAAGCCTCATCAATAAAAGTCACAAAGTATTTCTTGTTCCCTAAAGTAGGAATTGCATGCAAATCACATAACATTGTGTATTAACTACCAAAAATTCACAAAGTATTTCTTGTTCCCTGAAGTAGGAATTGCATGCAAATCACATAACATTGTGTATTAACTGAAAAATTATAGTTTCACGGTTTACATTTTGGAAAGGTTGCTTAGTGGTTTTAGTCAACATATAAGTTTTACACTTTTCATTGTTCATATCAAAGACTTGTATTAATCCATATTTAGACATATCTTACATTCTTTTAAAGTGTACATGGCTAGTCTAGCATTCAAGAGAGTTGAATCATTCTTATTAGAAGTAGACATAAAAGCAAAATTAACATTATCATGATGAATATTAAGTCTAAGCATTTGGTTGCAAAGATAACCAAAACCAACAAACATTCCATGTTTTGATAAAACAAATTTTAATAACTTATTTATAACCATAATTAATCAAAACACTACTAGAAACCAAGTTCTTTTTCATTTGTGGTACATGCAAAACATTAAATAGAGAAAAAAACTTTTCCAGAACTAAAACTAAAATTCACACTTCCCCATCTTTGCAAAAGAGTTGTTGACTCATTTCCCATATGAAGAATTGATTAATCATTCAGCGACTCACTAAATGCCCAATCATCTTTATTACATGCGCACTCACAAATGATCCTTCAACCGCCTTGCAATTACTTACGTTGACAATTGCATCGAACCTTTCAGTTCGATTATGTGTTTGGAAAGTAGCTCGCAGTTGGTTGATCAGATCAAACGCTCCAACATCCATGTAGTTGACTTGGAGCTCATGTGCCATAGTGGCCAGCAATAGACATACAACGTCTAACAGGTCATTGACATGCCTAGGATAAGTAGACCTAACCGTTGTCGGGGCGTCACCCGTAGGCATTTAGCCGATGAGATTTTACATGACATACCACTTTCGTTCATGCCAGAGAACAATGTGAAGATTCCTCTCCGAGTCACAAAAGTTAGGCCCGGTAAGTTTTTCCTTCTAAATTACAGAGTGAAGTGACAAAGAGTTATTGTTGTTGTTATTGTTTGCCATCTATAGTTTTAATAAAGACAATTTAAGATCTTTATCGTTCATTTTTCTATAGAATAGAATAATATATATAATTGAATTCCCTCTCATTTTGCTCATTACACTAGGATCCACATTATACCATCACAAGGCACTGTGCTAGGGCGTAAACTACCTTGTGACAGTTTTTGGGTAGGTGTTTTACTACAGTAGTTGCCTTCCTGAGGCAACTCCTAGGGTTAAGACTCCGACTACAATTAGGCATACTTAGTCTCTTCATGTAGCCTTGGATCCGCTATGATGGATAGCCAATAGAATCTATCATAAAAGCCAATGGCTTTGCAATTCATTGATCTCTGATAGGGCACATGACCAATGAATCCAAGAACTACCTCATCCCGCGTCAGCCATATACCCATAGACACCATGCAAGGGCATCAACTATCTTCAGGGTCTAAGCTAAGAGAGTGTAACAATTATGGATGGCATACTAGTCTAGATTACACATAGTGTAGGACCTCAAACTTATCAGTTTATCAGTTCTTTCTTTTTTTATATCAAGCATTAAAATGATTTTCTCTATAAAGTCGGTTTACGTATAAACTATGCATGAATTCATACTACAATTTGCAATCTTTTAAAACAAATCAGTTTGTAATAAAAATAAAAAGTATCTAAACTCAGGTTACCACTCCCAGATGAACCCTAATTTAATTACTAGGGTCATAAAACCCTATTTATCACAAAAAGCAAAAAAACCTAAAACCTCAATAATACAACATTGACCAAACATGCATAACTAAAATTAAAATTTTATTTTTTATGACAACACTTAGGGTCGATCGACTAAACCTAAACCCTATGGGGTTTGGGTTTTTATCGTTTATCACCCCTTAATATTTAACCTGGATAATTATTCTTCTTTAGGTAATTATTGTTTAACCCTTAAATGAAAATAATATCATATTTCATATCTCACTACTCTCATTTTATTTCATGACTCGTTTCTTATTTTCGCTTGCATGTTACATTTCGTGTGCACTGGCGTGACCCTTTGGCATTTCAGTGAAGACTGGCGATGAAAGATTCGTTGTGTCTTTGCACATAATCCTTTCACGTACACCACACTCATGCTGGAAATGAAGAAATGCATATTCTTTTGCTTTCTCCTAAAATCCATTCCTTCAAATTTATCCGGTTTAGACAAATTAGCAACTCTATACTTCATTGTAGCCGCCATTGATTATCACAAAATAGTTGCTTTTGATTGTTGGTGTTTATAACACCCGGAGGGTAAAAATAATCAAACTGGATATCACAATGAAACGTGTAATCACTTTTCAACAAACTATATTGGACCCTATTTGCTTGGTTTACACGAATGTATCTTTGGGGTAATAACAAAGTGTTAATTTTCTTGATTTAAGCAATAATACAAAAACCATTTCGTTTATGATTGTTTAGGATTTCGTATATTTTTCCATGCAGATTTGTTTATCTTGTATAAAGAAAAAAACTCATTAGTGGAATTACGAGAATTAATCGGCTAATTAATCTCCTTATAATGTTCTTCCAATATAGCAATAGTAGTTACACGACTAATTGGATATGATCATTAAGCCGTAGATAAAGTTGCCCTTGAATAGGTTAGGCCGTTACAAGTTAGTAAGAAATTAGTTGCAGCGTGTTTGATCGCTGATGAGCTTGGTCACTGAGTATACTCACTGATGAGCTTTCTCATTGATCGAAGGGTTGAACTCTTTGATGAGACTACTCCCTGATAAGGTCATTCAGAGTCTGCTCACTGAATAGTATAACTCACTCAACTCAACAGCCTGATGAGGTCCCTGATGAGGTCGTTTATAGTCTACTTAATAAACTTATCGACGACATGATTTTTACAACACCACTATTTATGTTGGGAAGAATCGATTTAATGAATTACACTCCATACCAATAAACTCATTTTCAAATATGACATGAACTCTCGGCACTAAATTTTCAACTAATAATATGTTAGAATAAGAAAGAAATTAGAGTGCGCTTTATCCTTAAAAAAGTGTACCTATATTGTTTAAAAAGGCGTTTATTATATAAAGAGTAAACTGCAAAATACATCCCTGTGGTTTGCAGTTTTTGACACCTTACATCCCTGTCAGAAACTTTTGGCACTTTACATCCTTCGTTAGTCAAACGTTTACCATTATACATCCTTAAGGACGAATGGCGCAAATATTTTTCCGTTATCTGCTGACGGGAGTCTTATGGAGGGCTGTTTTGGTCTTTTTACATATAAAAGGGATGTATTTTGCAGTTTGCTCTTTTACTTATAACAGGGATGTATTTTGCAATTTACTTTTATACTTTACTTTTATTATTATTATTATTATTATTATTATTATTATTATTATTATTATTATTATTATTATTATTATTATTTACTTGTATTTTATTTTCTTACGTTTTTTGTTTTCGCCCGTTTTTGTCCGTTTTTTACGTTTTCACACGTTTTTGTCCGTTTTTTTGTTTTCGCCCGCTTTTGTCCGTTTTTTTTTTGTTTTCGCCCGTTTTTATCCGTTTTTTTGTTTTCGCCCGTTTTTGACCCTTTTTTTACGTTTTCGCCCGTTTTTGTCCCTTTTTTTTATTTTCGCCCGTTTTTGTCCATTTTTTTTACGTTTACGTCCGTCTTTTGTCTAAATATAATTTTGATTTTTTTTTAATAATCATCGAAAAAATTATTTTCGAAAAAAAAATTGGGTAAAAAAAAGTTTCTAAAATATATTTTTTGAAAAAAAAATTTGGGTAAAAAAATATTTTTTCTAAAATATATTTTTCGAAAAAAAAATTTGGGTAAAAAAAAGTTTATAAAATATATTTTTGGAAAAAAAGTTTGGCGTAAAAAAAAGTTTCTAAAATATATTTTTCGAAAAAAAAATTGGGTAAAAAAAATTTTTTTTCTAAAATATTTTTTCTAAAATATATTTTTCGAAAAATATATTTTAGAAAATTTTTTTTACCCCAATTTTTTTATCGAAAATATTTTTTTCGATGATTATTTAAAAAAAATTCAAAATTATATTTAGACAAAAGACGGACGAAAACGTAAAAAAAATAGACAAAAACGGGCGAAAACGTAAAAAAAACGGACAAAAACGGGCGAATATGAAAGAAAATGGGCGAAAACGTAAAAAAAATGGATAAAAACGAACGAAAACAAAAAAAATGGACAAAAACGGGCGAAAACGTAAAAAAACGGACAAAAACGTATGAAAATGAAAGAAAATGGGCGAAAACGTAAAAAAAATGGACAAAAACGAACGAAAACAAAAAAAATTGACAAAAACGGGCGAAAACGTAAAAAAAAACGGTCAAAAACAAAAAAAATGGACAAAAACGGGCGAAAACGTAAAAAAAGGGTCAAAAACGGGCGAAAACAAAAAAAAACGGATAAAAACGGGCGAAAACGTAAAAAAAGGGACAAAAACGGGCGAAAACAAAAAAAAAAACGGACAAAAGCGGGCGAAAACAAAAAAAAAACGGACAAAAACGTGTGAAAACGTAAAAAAAAACGGACAAAAACGGGCGAAAACAAAAAAAACGGACAAAAACGGGCGAAAACGTAAAAAAAATGGTCAAAAACGGGCGAAAACAAAAAAACGGATAAAAACGGGCGAAAACAAAAAAAAAACGGACAAAAGCGGGCGAAAACAAAAAAAACGGACAAAAACGTGTGAAAACGTAAAAAACGGACAAAAACGGGCGAAAACAAAAAACGTAAGAAAATAAAATACAAGTAAATAATAATAATAATAATAATAATAATAATAATAATAATAATAATAATAATAATAATAATAAAAAGTAAAGTATAAAAGTAAATTGCAAAATACATCCCTGTTATAAGTAAAAGAGCAAACTGCAAAATACATCCCTTTTATATGTAAAAAGACCAAAACAGCCCTCCATAAGACTCCCATCAGCAGCTAACGGAAAAATATTTGCGCCATTCGTCCTTAAGGATGTATAATGGTAAACGTTTGACTAACAAAGGATGTAAAGTGCCAAAAGTTTCTGACAGAGATGCAAGGTGTCAAAAACTGCAAACCACAGGGATGTATTTTGCAGTTTACTCTTATATAAAAATTTTAAATTTGTCATGATCATCTATTATTGGTACCAGTCGTTTTCTATTCGCATATATTTAACTAGTTTGACATCATCACATTCTCAGAAATGATGATTAAGTTTTTGTATCTTTCAACAACGCAAATTCACACCGATTTACAAAGAATTTGAGTGGTAAAAACCTTTGATTCGAAGGTGTAACACTTTTTATTGGATCGCGACTAAGTAAAATCTTATGTGAAGTTTAAATATAAAAGCTACTACAAGATGACAAATTTTTTATATCCGGATAGCAATTCTGCGACACCGTAATCAAAATTAGCAATTCTGCGACACGTATAGCGACACATTTGAAATGTCATCTTCGTGAAAGTCGCAAATTGTGCTGCAAATTATGTTGCCCCACTTACTATATAACTATGTCATGACTTGCCTACCAATTCGCGTTTAAAAAAATTCACCGAATTTAAGACATGAATACTCTCCATAGTTTCTGTTGCCGTTGATCAATTGCGTCACAAGTTACCACATGACATCTAAGCTTTTTGTAGACTTAACGCCCACATACCTAATGCATAGCCACAAAACGATGAAAAAAATAGCGACCCTTCTAAACTTAGTGATGCACGTAGCAACATAACCAGCGACACCTGCATGAAGTGGCGACGCAAGTGGCAACAATGAATAGTAGTGATCATGTTTTATTAAAAGTCATTAAACTTGTGGTAATTAGTGACAAGGCATCTATTTTCGAGAAGACTGTCGTTGAAAGGCCTTTTTGCAGTGCTTTAGATAATATGTGAAATCTAAGACACCAACTTTACTTAAACAGGATCATTTCTATAAGAGTATACCTGTGTGTTCGTTTGGATTCCTAAGTGTCATGTGATGCTTGCATTAATACTCGATTGGTCATACATTATATGAGAATTATAATATAATTGGTTGAAAATTCGTTAGTCAATCAACCGAACTAGTGAGTAACACCAAGTTTTATGAGTTACGTGTTTTACCATTAAACTCGATATATATCAAATCACTAAAAAATTAAACTTGTTTGTGTGTTTTACCATTAAACTCGATATATATATCAAATCACTAAGAAAGTAAACTTGTTTGCTTGGTTATGTTATAGCATGCCCAATGAGTGAGATTAATTGGTTAGATACATGTCAGCGTAGCCAATAGGTGAAGATTATTGAATGGTTCGGATATGCACAACATATATATTTGAATATTCTAATTAAACATGGTACTATTATTTTTCGTAAGATTACAAACTAGGTTTAATAATAAAACCACCCACTTGATTCAATGTCAGAATAAATTACGAATTGAAAATGGACCATTTAAACTTGCGGAAATCAGACTAGGTGATATGTGGGGCTTAACCTTTTTTTCTATTAAATTATGAAAATGGTCCCCTTTGATTTGTCTCACTATATGAAAACGGTCGATATAATTTTGGTTTATCTGGAAAATATTCTTATGGTATTTGGTATCAAAATGTTTTCACCTTTTAAAACGTCATCTCAATAAAATGAACAAGAAAAAACACTCTTTTTCAACACTACAACAATAAGAGGGAAGGGTGTGGTCTCGCCAAGCATCCTCGTCGTTCGACGTGGAGCTCGCCACAGCTCACCACGATACCAGCTGAGGCTCGTCGTGGCTCGTTGGAGCCTTCCTCCTCGTGCAGACGACGAAACAAAACAACTGACACCATGTAACTTTTTGAGAAGAGTAGCATGCATTTTCAATTTAGAAACGGTAATATTACCGTTTAAAAACCAAACGGTCCAATTTTTTTTATTTTTTTTTTCTCTTTTTTGTTTTTAAAAACTTTTACAACCCCTATAAATACTAAATCATTTTCACATACTTTCATCACTACAATTCAACAATATATATCTTCTCAACTCAACAAATATATAATTTTCATCACTATGTCTCAAAACCCGAACGAACCCGGTTATTTCACAACCCTCCTAACCTCAAACCAACGATACGGGGGATCGTCAAACACTTCTACTCCCTCGTCTCAAAATTCCCCACAACCTTTATCGCCATATGGTTCACAACCTTTCAATCCGATGAACTTTTATACTAATCAACAAATTGTGTTGCAACAAGCGGGGTTCGCAGCTCATCCTCAACGAATGTTGTCACCACAATTTTTTAACCTGTCTCAAGCATCCTTATTCCCAGCTCATCAATCACAACCGCAAGGCGAACCACAACCTCAAGTCGAACCCCATTTTAAAGTTCCAAAAGCACGGTCACCGGCCAAAGGTAGAGGCAAGAAAACCAAGGCCGGCAAAGGAAAAAAGTCGTAAATTTAGATGCCGCCGATGACGACGACTTGGAACTTGCAGGTCAAACGCGTGTGAATCGAAAATGGTCCAAGGCCGAAGAAAAGCTTCTTGCGGAAACTTGGATAGAATTTTCGCAAGACAAAAAAATGGGGAATGACAAATCCGACGAATTCCTTTGGAACCAAATTACAGAAACGTTCAATCAGCAAATTGTGGATGACCCTAGAGGCAAGAATATGCTTACCGGGAAATGGACGAGGATGAACGGCGACTGCCAAAAGTTCAACGCTATATATAAACATTTGGGGCGTCGAAGTGGTGAGAATGAGCATGATCAAATCAACAATGCCAAGGCGAGTTTCGCAGAACGCTTTGGTGCGAGGGGTTTCACGTACGAGCATGTTTGGGAGTTTTTGAGAAATTACCCGAAATGGAATGCTGAGGAGCCGTTTGACATTTCTTGTCTCGAGGATATATTCGGGCCGTACGCACGACCTCGTCCCGAAAGAGCCAACAAACGAGCTGGAAAGAAACAAAAAGTCGACGGATACGTCGAGCGTTACGAGCTCCGGTGGGAGTCAAACGAGTACTTTTTCGGGACAATTATCCAAAAAGTATACGCAAGCCAAAGACGCTCAGACGGCTTGTTACAAGGCGAGGAGGAGGAGGGAAGAAATGGCCTTGGAAATGCAGGAAATGCAGATGCTCATGCTAGATTCCGGCTTGGTTACTGACCCGGTCAGAGCCGAAATCATTCGCATGAGACAAGCAAAAATAACGAAGAAATACCAACAACTCGATGAGGATGCCGATGAATAAAATGTTTAATATGCATGTAGTGTCGTTTTTTATATTTTTATTGTTTTTTTTATTTAATTTTCATATCGTTATTTTTTTCCCGTATTGTAACTTTTTTAATTTGAAAAAATAAATTTAGTTTGGTGTGTTATTTTTAATTTTTGTGTAATGAATTTAATTTATTTAGTGAAATAAATAAAAAATAAAGGCGTAAGTGGTGGGCCCCAAATGAGTAAGTTGATGTTAGTTATGAGTGAGGAGGGGTTAGTTGTTAAAAGGTGTTGGGGTGATGTGACACCCGTAAACCCCAAATGAAAAGGAAAAACTAGTTGCCATACCCACTCCCCTAACTACCTTCCATCACGAGCCACTTTTAAAGATATGACGTATAACAGAAGCTTGAATAAAAGCTAACAAAGATTGACCAACTTCACAACGAATTTAAAGACTTAAAAGTAAAAAATAATTGATAATTAAATACCTAAACAATGAACCTAAGCCAAATAATTATAAGAAAGTACAAACTCACTCAAACTACAAAGATATTTTCAGCTATCGAAGCCTCTACGGCGTAACCACTAAAACGCATGAATAAATACTTATTCGAGAGCTCAATATATTTTTGCATTCTTTTCATTATTGTGTGTGGAACTTTGAGGAGCTTTTGTACCTGAACTATCGTCGAATTTTTACTATTTTTAGGCCTTTTGCCCATTAATACGTGGGAATCGCACCAGGTTTTAACTCTCAAGGGATCTTGAGAAGCTTACAACCCCCACCAGGCAGTGTACCTGATCGTTGTAGTATAGTATAGTGACAAGTACCGGGGGATTGATCGTTCAGCTAGAAATAGTGTCGCTAGGATTAGAAAACCTAAATACTAGTTCTAAAGGTGAGGGATGATTGTTTTTGTACTTTTATATTTTTTAGAAAGCAAGTAAAAATCTCGGGTTTGAAGGATTTGGGCGGAATTAGTTGCTAGTCAACTAACCCAATACTAAAGATGCAATCAAAATAAAATACTAAAAATGAAAATAAACAATATTATACTAAGGTTGTGAGCAATAAGTGGGGAAAATGTGTTTACTTAGATTTCACTACTCCCTAGACATCTTTTACACGTTAATTACTTGTTATAGTTGCATGGATGACGGATTGTATTCCTTAATACCATTCATGGGGTAGCGCACTTAACTCCCCAATCCTATGAGCTCTTATCTCCTCTTATACCATGCCCAGCACAACCATAGGGATTATAAACAGTGGCTCATGCATTAAATACAACCAATAAAAACCTAGTGCACATCAGTTTATGTTTTATAAGACGTTCAAGCATGTCACCATTTGGAAGTCTGCCAGTTTTCTTAAGCCTAACATCGGATTCACTCATCCAATACAATTATAAACAAGTAATCAACACATAATTAACATCTAGGTTTCATTAGATCTAAGCAAACACAAGATATATCTAGCCTAGCATGATGGAATTAAGACAAGAACAAGATATAGACAACTAATACATAGACATATTGATTGAATTAAAAGAATATTTATCTCAATTACACATGAAAGGTATCAAGGGCTTAGAACCCTTGAAAAACCTGTAAAATTCGCACCAAGTTCGTACTTAAGGTTTCTCCAAAACTTCTCTCTTTTTAATGTGAAAATTAGAAAACTATATATAGGAAATAGGGTCTGACGGCGTCAAGACAAAGCTTGTGACGCCGTCACCTCGCCGCCAAAATAATTCTCGGACTGCCTTGATCTACTTCTGACGCCGTCATGTGTTAGCATTTCCAGGCCGTCATGAATTTTACTCTTGACGCCCTACTTCGTGACGCCGTCCATTCTGTACTGGGTCGTCATGGAATTTACTCTTGACGCCGTCAGGGTGTTGCTCTTAACGCCGTCACCTACTGTTCCCAGCAAGGAAAATTAAGACTTTGGCGTTTTCTTCACTTTTATGCTCCAAAAACGTCCGAATTGCTTCCTTTTCCAGATTTCGCTCCCAAAGTACCTAAAATCACAAAAGGAACGATTTAGGGCAATATTTGATCAAATAAATTCAATTTCGGGCTTAAATGACCCCCTAAAAGTGGTTCATTTTTCGCCTCATCATATACCCTTACACTTGAGATTTGCTTGTCCTCAAGCAAATGCGCTTTTATTCTACTCAAAAGACAAGTTAGGGGTCATTTAACACTAATAGAAAAGTAATTACAACAAATAATCGTTCCACTAAAGACCATACACTAGCACCCTTCAAATAGTGTTTAGATACTCACATCTCTCGGGTGTAATAAAGTATAAATTACAATATGGAAACGGAAGATATCTCTCACTACCTGTCATAGCAAAATAGATTACCATAGGCTTAGGAAAGGATCAAACCTCCACCACATGGCGTAAGCACCTAGGATAAACTATCAAAGAGGTCTTTTAAAGGGTTGTAACGTTAGGTGTAGGGATATGAAATACACGGTTAGGCTTAGGAAAGGATCAAACCTCCACCACATGGTTAATTACATGTACAATATGGCGTTGCTAAGCCAAGACTAGACTCGACTTGAGCTAATAAATGAAAAATAACAAAAACATAAAATAAACATAGAATGAAACGGGATGGTAGTCCGTATGTTTTTTTTTCTTTTTTTTTTTTTTTTTTTTCGTTCCTTTTTCTATTTTTTTTGTTCTTTTTCTTGATTTTTTCGATTTTTTTTTTTTTTTTTTTTTTTTTTTTTTTTTTTTTTTTTCATATACTCTTACCCTACCATCCAAAACAATACATCATAGGGGATGAACATTCACCTTACACTTGAATCTTTACATACTTTACATTAAACTAATATAATGACTCGAATTAAGAAAATCAAAACACTTTGAGTACTTTTAAGATTAACGTACATATGGGGGTAATATATGATGTTCTTCCCCATTACTCCATAAAATAAGTACTTACCCATGAGTCCCAATCGTCCCAAAACAATATGTACAAGGATATGACTCGACTTAGCAACCATGTAATCAATTAGATAGTTAACTTAGGGTTTAACAAATAACAATAATGCACTAAAAATGAGCACATACACGGAAGGCTAAGGCGATTTGGGTGTACATTTAAGTGGGGTGTAACAAATTCTTCCTTTAAGTAAGATACTTAAAGTTAGAAACGAAAAGATAGGCTCGGAGGGGTGTACTAGGGGTTTCGTGTACTAAAAATGAGTACAACGCTAAGGGTGTGGGAAAAATTAGTTGACTTAACTAGCCAAGTAATATGACTTAAATGGCCAAGTAATTATAATACGGGTTTAACACAAGGGTGATCCTAATGCCTCTTATCATGTAGTAAATCCTACCACACGAATGTAGTCTCACTAGCGGTCTCGGGATGCATCACTAACGCAAGTTCTAGAATCTAAATGCTACCGGTACACTCATAAGCACTAATAGTAAATGCTTTTCCTATCAAATCTAAAGGCGAACCTCACATATTTGGGTGGAAAATTTTTCTGAATATACGGTTATGTGCTAGTCATACAATCTCCTATCCATGAGACGCTTGCTATGGCTAAAGTTTCACTCCTAAATGTTGTAAAAAAATTTAAATTTGGCGCTAAAATTGCAATAACAAGTATTTCTCATAGTTTTATTACACATCTACTATTAAACAAAACAAACTCAAGCGAAAGTGCATATGTAAGGTATCATCTTTTTACCCTCCCCTTACACTTAAGATGAACATTGTCCCCAATGTTCAAGTAAAGAATGTAAAAGTAAAAAATAAAAAGAATGAAATCAAATACTCCCCTGATTCGCTCGGTATGGATAATAAGGTGGCCAGGTTAAATTTTCCTCCAAGAAAATGAACAATCAAAGCTTCCCTTCCAGAATATAAATCATCTTCTTGTCATACATAACCTGTAAATCCTGAGAAAATAGACAAAACAACCTCGCGTAAAATCGGCGGCATACTATATAAGTTACTAAATCCTAAAAAACAAGATAAGATATAATGCTTGTGGAATGAAGTTTGCAGATTTCCTGGAGATTATAAAACTTAATAATTCACAAAAACCATAAGACTCCGTTAGAAAAACAAAACCGGTAAAATTTCCAGATTTTTACACGTGACGCCGTCAAGAGTTAACTCATGACGCCGTCAGAAGTGACCTGCAGAAATTCTTATGTTAAGTTTCTGGAAAATTTCTGGAAAAACTTGGTCCTACATCCTGGAAAATCCTGCAAAACTTCATTATGACTCAATACAAGCATTTTACTCTAACAAATACTAATATACATGTTCATTTAATATTATGGAGAATCATGATCGGTTTGTTTCTTAAAAACATATTTGGGGTTTCCCCTTACACTTATCTTTTGCAAAAATACTTTTAGGTGTAGTTGAGACTAGGCCAAAACAACAAAGTAAAGTATTTCCACTATTTAGTTTAGAAAAATGATCTACCAACAATAAAAATAAAGCATGCATACGAAAGCAAATAACAAACAAACAAACAAAATCACACAAAACATGGATTGCCTCCCAAGAAGCGCTTTTCTTTATTTACGAGTCTTGTAGCTAGACTCAAGGTCATGGGTTAACATGTATCGCTTATGCTCACATAACCAAGTGTGAGCCATCTAATAGTCGCCTCATCTTTCTTATAATCTTCTCCTAATTCTAAGCATCCGCGATAGTATCTTTTATTCTTTTCATGAGTATACTTAAGTCCTTTTCTCTTATCATTCTCACTTAGCATCTCTATGGGCGGATACCTACTACACTTTTCCATGGGAAAATCCTTGAACCTAGGGTGTGTGCGGGGCATTTGATAGACAAAATCTTCTTCCCCATCCGAGAATGTAATTAACCCTTCTATGAGTTTTTCATCAAGGTTGGTCAACTGTTTGAAAGGTTTTCCAAACACAACTTGGGTCAACTTATCATCAATAAATTCTCCTATATTCTCCATAACCATGAACTCAACAAGATAGACCAAGCTTCCTACAAACACATGCAATGATATTGCCCTAGCAATAATGTTTTCTCCTTTGTATTCTAACTCATCTACCATGATTTTATTGTATTCATTACGAGAGATTACGTTCATTGGAAGAGATGAGTTAAGATAGGCGTTAAAGCTCTTAAATCCGATCTTACAAATAAATTGCATGTTGAATGAACTATCGCACTCAATCCTAGTTCTAGGGTCGACATACCTAAGAGGGTTTATTTCCTCTTCCATTCTATCCTCATTGATCACATCGCCATCATCAAGATCCTCATCGGAGTCTGAATAGTAAAAAGGACTAGCCCTATGGTCATCATCATGATCAGACTCTTCTAGCTCAGAATTATTGTCAAAGTGGTGATTGGGTGAGAGGTTAGGTGGGTTCTCATTCTCCACTAGAGGGAGTGGGGCTGGCATTTGGAAAATCCTACGACGAAAAACACGAATAACAGGAATCAAACTATCAATGTTATTGTTATCCATCGAAATAATTTACGAACAAAGGACACAAAGAAATAAGATAGACTAAAGAAGACCTAAAAATAAAAATAAGATCTTACTAGAAAGGAATCTAGCAAGTAGACCTAATAAAAAAAGATTCTAACCTAGACAATAACTATTCCCCAGGCTGCGGCGCCAAAAACTTGATACGTGAGAATCGCACCAGGCTTTACCTCTCAAGGGATCTTGAGAAGCTTACAACCCCTACCAGGCAGTGTACCTGATCGTTGTAGTATAGTATAGTGACAAGTACCGGGGGATTGATCGTTCAGCTAGGAATAGTGTCGTTAGGATTAGAAAACCTAAATACTAGTTCTAAAGGTGAGGGATGATTGTTTTTGTATTTTTATATTTTTTAGAAAGCAAGTAAAAATCTCGGGTTTGAAGGATTTGGGCGGAATTAGTTGCTAGTCAACTAACCCAATACTAAAGGTGCAATCAAAATAAAATACTAAAAATGAAAATAAACTAAATTATACTAAGGTTGTGAGCAATAAGCGGGGAAAATGTGTTTACTTAGATTTCACTACTCCCTAGACATCTTTTACACGTTAATTACTTGTTATAGTTGCATGGATGACGGATTGTATTCCTTAATACCATTCATGGGGTAGCGCACTTAACTCCCCAATCCTTTGAGCTCTTATCTCCTCCTATACCATGCCCAGCACAACCATAGGGATTATAAACAGTGGCTCATGCATTAAATACAACCAATAAAAACCTAGTGCACATCAGTTTATGTTTTCTAAGACGTTCAAGCATGTCACCATTTGGAAGTCTGCCAGTTTTCTTAAGCCTAACATCGGATTCACTCATCCAATACAATTATAAACAAGTAATCAACACATAATTAACATCTAGGTTTCATTAGATCTAAGCAAACACAAGATATATCTAGCCTAGCATGATGGAATTAAGACAAGAACAAGATATAGACAACCAACACATAGACATATTGATTGAATTAAAAGAATACTTATCTCAATTACACATGAAAGGTATCAAGGGCTTAGAACCCTTGAAAAACCTGTAAAATTCGCACCAAGTTCGTACTTAGGGTTTCTCCAAAACTTCTCTCTTTTTAATGTGAAAATTAGAAAACTATATATAGGAAATAGGGTCTGACGGCGTCAAGACAAAGCTTGTGACGCCGTCACCTCGCCGCCAAAATAATTCTTGGACTGCCTTGATCTACTTTTGACGCCGTCATGTGTTAGCATTTCCAGGCCGTCATGAATTTTACTCTTGACGCCCTACTTCGTGACGCCGTCCATTCTGTACTGGGTCGTCATGGAATTTATTCTTGACGGCGTCAGGGTGTTGCTCTTGACGCCGTCACCTACTGTTCCCAGCAAGGAAAATTAAGACTTTGGCGTTTTCTTCACTTTTATGCTCCAAAAACGTCCGAATTGCTTCCTTTTCCAGATTTCGCTCCCAAAGTACCTAAAATCACAAAAGGAACGATTTAGGGCAATATTTGATCAAATAAATTCAATTCCGGGCTTAAATGACCCCCTAAAAGTGGTTCATTTTTCGCCTCATCACCCATTAAAGATCTCATGTACTAAAGAGATATGTTTTTTTAGAACAACGGAAATATATTAAACTAGCAAGGAGCTAGAAAAAGGATTACAAAATAGAAACCTCTAAGGGGTTTCGAAGCCAATTGTTCCAAGAAATGGATGACAATTTGTTTCTAGAAGAGTACCACCTAAAAGAACATTCTACAATCTTATCAAATAAGAAGCAACGTTTAGGCGGTATAGTACCAAAAATCATCTCATTACGTAAGTTCCACAAAGACCAAAGAACAACGCCGCATATAACTTCCAAGATAGCTCTCCTGTTAGACGAAATGTGCAAGTCTTCTAGCCAAGTGTATAAGTCCTGGATATTAGAAAGGTTAGGAGAAGGAAGATCCAACCAAACCAAGACTCGATTCCAAACAGTGGTGGCTAATGAGCAAAACCACAAAGTGTGATGAGTTGTTTCGATTCCTGTAACACCCCGCCTTATAGACCACAATATTGTCCGCTTTGCCCGAGGGGGGGGCTCACGACTTTGCTTTTGTGGCCCTCATGTGAAGACTTCCCGGCAGGTCACCCAAGCCAGTACTACTCTCACATGAGCACGCTTAACTGTATGGGCGATTAACCGTTAGACCACAAAACGCGTTGTTGTCATATAAGGCGAATGTTAACATATGTCCCAACATCACTCCAAGTCACGGCTAATGTGGGATTTGCCTAGGGTATTACATTCACCCCCTTAGAGACTCATCGTCCTCGATGAGGTTTGCCCCACATCCCGAACGGCTTGTAGTGGCTCTGATACCATCTGTAACACCCCGCCTTATAGACCACAATATTGTCCGCTTTGCTCGAGGGCTCACGGCTTTGCTTTTGTGGCCCTCATGTGAAGACTTCCCGGCAGGTCACCCAAGCCAGTACTACTCTCATATGAGCACGCTTAACCGTATGGGCGATTAACCGTTAGACCACAAAACGCGTTGTTGTCATATAAGGCGAATGTTAACATATGTCCCAACATCACTCCAAGTCACGGCCAATGTGGGATTTGCCTAGGGTATTACAATTCCACAGTCACAAACCGAACAAGAAAGAGAAACTACGTCAACCCCTTTCCGACTAAGATTCCACCTAGTTGGAAGTCGATCACGAAGAACCCTCCAAATGAAGATATTGATCTTTTTTGGAAGAAGATTCTCGAGTGCTTTTAACTGTGAAGGTTGAAGTCCCTAAGGAGCAAATCCAAGTGTCCTCTGAATCATTTAGGGAGAAGTCGGACAACTGATTATAAAGAGAAGCCAAGTGATTAGCATTCGTACCACTTGAGATGTGACGAGACCAATCTAAACACCAACCGTTGTTCCAACATTCTTGAATCGTACAATCCCTATTCGAAGCTAGGTGGAAAAGGCGAGGGTATTGTTGTTGAAGAGAGGCGTTACCTACCCATGTCTCACGTTGAATCACCATTATTGACGCGCCTTTGAATAGAAGAATGAGCAATAAAACCTTTCTCAAGCATAGTAATAATGGATCCAACTATTCTACCCCAGACACCTTGATTTCTAACGTGGCTAAAGAAGGAGAACGTTCTCAGTGTTGCCATGAATAGAAACAATCAATCGAACCTAAAGAGCTTGAGTATTATTGAGAAACTGCCAACGCCATTTTTGAATGAGAGCTTGATTCAACGAGTAGAGGCTACCGATACCAAGGCCCCCTTTTTCTTTAGAAGCTAGGACTAAGTTCCAGGAGATCTAAGGAATCTTTTTGGAGGTATCGTCACTTCCCCAGAAAAAATTTGACGTAATAGATTCTAGCTTTTGTTGACTGTAATTGGCATAGGATATAAAGAGAAGTAATACGTACCAATGGCTCCCAAAACCAAAGAGATGAGAGTAGATCTACCTCTGATGGAAAGAAGCGAGGCTTTCCATTTAGATAGAAGCTTGGAGAACTTATCAATGATAGGATCCCAAATCTTAACTAGAGCCATATTTCAGTCGATAGGAAATCCCAAATAAGAGAAAAGAGTTCGGATAGCGTTGCAACCAGTAATCGATGCTAAGAGACTGACTTCTTCAAAAGGGACACCAATCTAAAAAGATTTAATTTATAGAAATTGATTTTAAGGCCAGAAACTCGATGGTAACATTCAAGAATGGAAACCAAACTTTTAATGTTAGCTATCGACCAATCACCAATAAACAAAGCATCGTCTGCAAAGAAGAAATGAGAAAGATTCAAAGTGTTACACTTGATACCTCTATATAAACCAGCAGCCACGGCATCTTCAACTGCTACATGAAGCTCCTTCATAGCTATAATGAAAAGAAAATGGGATAAAAGGTCTCCTTGATGAAGACCACAATGAATGTTAAGTGGGGCTTCTGTTGATCAGAATCGATGATATAGCTGAGAGCAGACAACCCGAAATCCATTTTATCCATTTATCACAAAAACCCATAAAATGCATTACCTGGAATTAGAAATCCCATGATATAGAGTCAATGGATTTTCGAAATCTATTTTGAAGACCATAAGTTTTGCCTTTTTGCGTTTACTCCATTGAATCACTTCATTAACCATCAAGGGACCATCCAAAATATGACGATGTTTGATGAAAGCGGATTGTTCTTGGCTAATAAGTGTGTCTATAACCCGTGCTAATCGATTCGCCAAAACCTTGGCGATGATTTTGTATTGAGCTCTAATGAGACTGATAGGACGAAAATCACTAATCACCATAGGGTTAGGAACCTTAGGAATTAGGGAAATAAAAGAAGTGTTGCATCCACGTGGAAGAATACCCGTGCTGAAGAAATGTTGAACAGACCCACAACAACTTCTTTGATCGTGTCCCAGAACTTCTTGTAAAAAGCGAAGTGAAACTATCCGGGCCTAGTGATTTGTCGGAGCCACAATCCCATATAGCATCCTTAATCTCAGATTCGGTGATCAAAGAAACAAGGTAGGAATTTTGGTCTTCGTTAAGAGATTTATAGAATGGGCTTCGGCTAACAATTTTCGCAATGTCTACCCTTTGAAATTTTGTTTCAAAAAAGGTAAAATAAAATAAAATAAAATAAAATAAGGCATCTTTGTTTCTGTGAGGTTCCGTAAGCCAATGCCCTTCATATTTAATCCCATGAATTGAGATATACCTACATTTCTGATTAACAATAGCGTAAAGAGATATGTTATTCATTTACTTAATCAATGATGTTTACTCTTTATTGTTTGGTTATTACATGTTCCTTTTTCTTCTTCTTTTTATTGCCATGCTAGGCTAATAGTGTTAATATTTACTTAGGATTGCATGAAACCCAGTTTTTGATTACTTCATCTATTGTCCCTTGTTAGTATATGTGCGCGTTAGGAGTTGAAAAAATTGGTTAGTGAATCCGTCTGATTGGATATTTATAACTTGTTAGTTAAGTGAGTGGCACCTAAGAACGCCCTAAACCACTAATTAGAAACCTATATGTTAGGGATTTAGTTTGATTGGATATTTATTGCGTGTAGTAGTTATAAGTGTTTTGGGCGTTCTTAGGTGTCACTCACTTAAGCTATTGCATAAGCATGGGAGTAACTAACCCAGAAAATATAATCAGGAATATCTCACATTAATACTAAACAAGGAGGTGACTATTCAGTAGATTAAGTAAGATACAACTAGGAAGTAGTGCGTCATAGGTAAATACACTTTCCCTCATAATAGTTTTCACCAAATTTACTTTCTGTCATTTATTTTCTGCATTTAGGTAAATTAGTAGTTTAAAATACAAAACCCCTTCAAAACCTGATTATTTTACTTGCTTTCTAAAAATTAAGGAAAAAAAAGAAAGAAAAAAAAACCCCCTCCCCTCAACCTCTAGACCCATTCGTCATACACTTCGAGCCTATCTCATTATTCCCCTAAAGACGATCAACCCTCATGACCATACATATACTACACTGCGACGATTATATACACTACATAGGAGGTTGTAAAACAAGTTGTTACAACCGCTTTAATGAAGTTATAACAAGGTAGGAATTTATAAAAATCTTTATAATTCATGTTATTCCTTAAACCATGATGGGGTTGTTCTATTATCATTTTAAGAGATTATAGAATTGTTTATAATGCTTTCATGGATAAATTATTGTAGCCCATGAAATTTTAAGATTTGCAAATAACCAAAGAATGTAAAAAGAATCAGGGGTACCAAAGTGTTGATGTTCTACAAAAAAGAATGATCTTGGTTTCATGAAAGAATAGATATTAGTTAGTTTTGAAGTAACAAGCCAAACACCCCTCTTGTTTATAGTTCTCCAAAACACTAGTTGAGAAGTGTTAATTCATATATGTGTTATGAATTTAGGTGCAAGAGTAATTCAAGTGTTTTGGAAGTCATTCAGCCTGTCCTGAGGTGAGTAACGAATTAGAGATGAAGCATAAGTTTAAGGTGTTTAACACCCGTATCCCATGTTTATGACTTGCTCATTGAACGAGCTTGCTCCCTGAATATAGTCATAAATGAGTTCTCACATTAATGAGCTTTCTCACTGAAGTTGAAACCTTTGATGAGACTACTCCTTGATAAGGTCCTTAAGAGTTTACTCACTGAAGAGTATAACTCAAAGAACTCATCAGCGTGATGAAGTCGTTCACAGTCTACCCAATGAACTCATCAACTACCTGATTTCTACAACACCACTATTTAAGTCAGAAAGGTTCACTTTGATGAGTGTACACTCCGTACCTTTAAACTCATTTGTAAATATTACATGAACCCTAGTTTCACTAGATTTCCAAAGACTAATTTGTTGAATAAGAAAGAAAGCGCGGTTTATCTTTAAAAAAGTGTACCGAATATTGTTTCAAAATGTGTTTATTATATAAAAAATTTAAATTTGTCATGATCATATATTATTGATACCAGTTATTTTCTATTCGCATATATTTAACTAGTTTGTCATCATTACATTATAAGGAATGATGGTTAAGTTTTTGTATCTTTTCACCAACGAAAATTCACACCGATTGACAAAGAACTTGAGTGGTAAAAACCTTTGAATTGAAGGTGTAACACCTTCTAGGCTAGCTACAATGGTGAATAAGGTTACCCAAGTTTTCCGGCTGTCACGTCAGCCTTCTCTCTCTAGTGACCAGGCATGACCCATGTGCCACAGTGGTGACCAATTTTTTTTTTTTTTTTTTTTTTTTTTTTTTTTTTTACATATTAAATAACAAATTTATAAACATTCAAATTTAAACATTGCATATATTTCTTGGAATTTAAAAAGTACATAAATTGAAAACATTACAGAAATATAACATAAAAATTACATAAAACTTCAGTTGTAATCTGGGTGATCCCAGATTTGCGAGTTGTTGGAGTCATAACCGTCGTCGTAAGGATCAAAGCTCGCAAACTTCTCGGCTTCTAACTGAGCTTCCAACCTGCTAAACTCCCGCTCCTTTTCTTCGTTCCAGCCCCCATCATCAGCTGCCACCACATTTTCCTCAAAGTTTAGCTGAAAGTGATCCAGATGAGGTTGTTGCTCAATAAATCTCGGTGCACCAGATGAAGTGGATGCACCAGCATCACCGGCTGCCACATTTTCCTCATAACTCCAACGGATCTTGTTGGAGATTTGGGACTGTATTTGAGAAACACAACCCCACAGCGAGTCAGCAATGGCAGCGTCCTTGCAATATTCATCGTACAAGAACCGGTCGATCACAGCTTTCCTCTCTGCTGAGATATCTTCGCACGCTGCGTATCGTTCTCTAAGTTGGTTTTTCTGTTTTTTGGCAAGCTCAAACTGTTTGATCACTTCGACGAAAGCATTCTGGCGATCCGTGTCGCCTTTCTCGGTCTGTTTCTTGATGTATGTTTGCAATTCTTCGACGGTGTGAGGAAGTTTGCAAGCTTTGAATTGTTGTTTGAAGTGTGTTTGAAATTGTGTGTGAAAAAAATTGTGTTTGATGGTGGTATTTATAGGAAGTAAAATTTGTAAGTTTTTATGATTTTTTTTCAAACGGTAATAAACAAGTTTTTGAAAAATGGTACTTGTGAATATCGGTCGAAATAGTGACCGATGTTTCATTTTTTTGCCGTGACCGATGTGTGACCAAAACCCCCACAATGGGGCTCGACCGATCTTGAGATCGGTCATGTAGGTCTCGATCGATGTGTGCTCCGGTTCACTGTGAGAAGCCTTAATTGGATCGCGATAAAGTAAAATCTTAATGTGAATTATAAATATAAAAGCTACTACAAGATGTCAAATTTTTATATCCGGATAATTTGTAGTGTTGCAGCCAAGTTAAATATCTCACTATTAGAATAGTCATTTGTAACAAATTTAGCAACACTTCATCAAAAATTAGCAATACTGTAACACGTATAGCGACACATTAGAGATGTTATCTTCGCAAAATTCGCAAATGTGCTGCAAATTATGTTGCCCCACTTACTATATAACTAAGCCGTGACTTGCCCACAAATTTGCGCTAAAACATTCGCTGAATTTAAGACATGAACACCTTCCATAGTTTCTGTTGCGATTTATCAATTGCGTCACAAGTTACCGCATGACATCTAAGTTTTTTTAGACTTGACACATACATACCTAATGGATAGCTACAAAACGATGATAAAGTAGCAACCCTTTTAAACTTAGTGATGCACGTAGCGACATAACCAGTGACACCTGTATGAAGCGGCGACACAAATGGCAAAAACAAATACTAGTGATGTATTATTAAAAGTCTTTAAACATGTGGTAATTAGTGACAAAACATCTAGGGACGATAAGATTGTCGATAAAGGGCCATTTTGTAGTGCTTCGGATAAAATTCGAAATCTACGTTACCAACCTACTTAAACGGGAATATTTCTATAAGAGCATACTCGTGTATTCGTTAGGATTTCTACGTGTCGTGTGATGCTTGCTTGGATACTCGATTGTCATGCATTATCCGAGAACTTAACTACAGCGGTTGAAAATTCGTTAGTCGATCAACCGAACTTGTGAGTGACACCACGTTTGATCATATTTAAATGTTACGTGTTTTACCTTTAAACTCGATATATCTTCTATATTATATATAAAGGAAAAAAACAAAAAGTTGAAATTAAAAAAGAAAATGTTGAAAAAATATGTTTCAAAAGAAAACTATTAATACACATCGAAAACCGGATTGACCCGGGCCACTTCAAACCCGGCGGGGTGAATCGGTTTGATCAATTCTTTTCGACCCAACCCATCGGGTTGACGCTATTTAAATTGACCAATTTTTTCACCGGAACGGTCCGACCGGTTAAACCATTTCAAAACATTATGTATAATCCTCAAATCTTCAAACTTTTATTATTTTTCGTTTATAACCCATAATTTTTTTTTATCACTAAAACTATCTGCCTGTATAAAATCTCGTTGTTATGCACAAGTTCTCATCTAGAGTGTCTGTGTGTGTATGTGTCTATATATATATATATATATATATATATATATATATATATATATATATATATATATATATATGGGTTAAAATAAAAAGTGTCTTATAATAAAAAGCGTAAGAAGGATTGTGAGGGCGACATGTGTCACCTTCATGCCACATCATATGACACGTGTTGCCCCAACCCCATCCCCCACCCCCCCCCCCCCACACCCCCCACCAAAAAAAATATATATATAAATAAATAAAAATTACCGCAAAAAAAAAAAAAAAAAAAAAAAAAAAAATTGTGGGGGCAAAAAAAAATTTTTCCCGCCAAATTTTTTACTGCATCACAGTTATAAAGTTACTGCATCACAGTTATAAATTTTAGTGCATTAAGGTTATAAGTTACTGCATCATAGTTGATGCACTGAACTATTAACAATGATGCAGTAACATATAATAAAGATACACCAAAACTTAAAAAAGAATCGTATTTTAATTGTGATGCAGTTACATACATATATGATGCAGAAAACTTATGATGATGCAGTTTCTTATAACTATGATGCAGTAACTTATAACTATGAATGCAGTAACCGTGATGCAGTTACATACATATGATACAAAAAACTTAGGCTTGATGAAGTTTCTTATAACTATCACACAGTAACTTTATAACCATAAATGCAGTAACCGTGATGCAATAAAATCATAATTGTGATGCAGTAAACGTGATGCAGTAACTTTATAACTGTGATTCAGTAAATTTATAACAGTGATGCAGTAAAAATTTTTGGCAGGAAAAAAAAATTTTTTGCCACCAAAAAATCTTTTTTTTGGCGGGAAATTTCTTTTTTCAGGGGGGGGGGGGGGGGTGTGGGGGGGTGGTGGTGACACGTGTCATATGATGTGGCATGGGGTGACAAATTTCACTCACACAATCCTTCCTACACTTTATATTATAAGAGACTTTTTATAATAACCCACCCTATATATATATATATATATATATATATATATATATATATATATATATATATATATATATATATATATATATATATATATATATATGTGTGTGTGTGTGTGTGTGTGTGTGTGTGTGTGTATTAGCTACAATTTTTTGTAGCCAATTGACATCAATTTTGTGCCATAAATGTGGGTCTCTGATTCTATTTGTGGGTCCTGATTATTTTCTGTAGGTTTTTGATTCATTGCTAGTATATTTTTTGTAAAGAATTATAGCTAATGGACTTTGCAAATTGTAGTCAAGCTATCCCTATATATATATATATATATATATATATATATATATATATATATATATATATATATATATATAAGATCAAATGAGAACTTTCTTAAAGTTGTAAAAATGAGAACCAATCAAAATCTCACAAATGACACTCAACTTAAATTTGTTAAAGATTTGATGAGTTTTCTTATGAAAATTGACGTAAACTAAGCGATACACTTTGATTCAACGTCTAAAGTGTATCAAGGTTTAGTATTATGTATCAAGTTTTTAGTGGTTGTTGTGTATTAGGTGTATCAATTTACGTATAATAAATTAGTTTTTTTTGAGATTTTAATGTATATATATCAAAAATTTAATTATGTATTAGTAATCCGTTTATCATGTATGAGTCATCTTTGCTTAAATGGTTATGTATCAATGTTTTAATGGTATTTTATAATAGTTCTCATTTTTACAACTTTAAGAAAGTTCTCACATTAACCTTCCCATATATATATATATATATATATATATATATATATATATATATATATATATATATATATATATATATATATATATATATATATATATATATATATATATATATATATATATATATATATATATATATATATTGAGATTTTCTTGCGAGAACCATCTTATCTGTGAGAACTGAGAAAACCACCAAAAACATACATGCACGCCTTTAATAATTGTAGTTTTGCACATATGTTCTAAAAACAACATTTATGTTTAAAAAAAATATAGTTGTTCTAAAGAATTTGATAAGAAATTGAAAATACAAAATTTTTCTTTGAAGGTGTGCATGTATGTTCTTATAAGGTGTGCAACGACAATATTGCGGCCGTGTGTAAGGTTCTTGTGAAAAAAGTTGATGAATTCATGATGATATTGAAGAACATAGATGGATACTTACGATTATTGATAATTTGCATGTATTTTTATTTTATTTTAAAAGGCGTGCATGTATGTTTTTTGTGGTTCTCTCAGTTCTCGCAGATAAGATGGTTCTCGTAAGAAAGTCTCCATATATATATATATATATATATATATATATATATATATATATATATATATATATATATGAAAAACTAGAAAGAAGGAGGGGTTGAATAGTTTTTACAGTTTTACAAACTCCTATTTTCAAGACTAAAATACTAACTGAAACTCTCTATGGTGTATAATATGTGGTTAATAACAAGGTAAATGATGATTAACTATGATGATGTAACAAATGTTATAAATACATGAACTAACACTACAACACTTGAATCTTGACGATTTCTTGTGTGGAAATGAGCCACTATTTATAGGCAACCAAGAGCTGGACAAGCTCCTTCACGGCTCCACGGTTCCCTTATTGATAAGGGAGTCATGACCCTTTATGGGAGTTGTCCCCTACCATACTCCATTTTTTGTTTGTCTTTTGTGGAGACTTGCAAATCTTAACTAAATGTCTAAATCTTTCATAGTTTTGTAAGATTATATTTCTAGAAGCTAAATGTAACATACATTTTATTAAAACATTTTTTACTTGTACAAAAATAATTTGTAAATAAAAGTTTGTAAAAATATTTTGTGAACATTAAAATGTAAAGCGTATGAAAATATATTTCTTTGATTATCATCAATCAAGTTTAATATCAGTTATTCATACCTTAAGTGATTTTGTGTTGAAATGAAAATTTACGACTAATAACTTTTTTACGTTACTTTTACATAGAATATTTTTTATATTTTATTATTATCAAAACGTAGAGAAATCAAAAAATTAGAAATGACGTTTTCATGTATTATTTGTATTAACAATATCAAATTAAAAAATAAAAAAAATAAAATATATATATAAAACTTGTTTGCTTGTTTATTTTATAACATGAACAATGAGTGAGGTTAACAGGTTAGATAAAGGTTAGTGTAGCCAATAAGTTAAGAACTTAAGATTATTGGCAATTTGGCATACACACAACATAAATATTCGAATATTCTAATTGAACATGTTACTATTAGTTTTTGTAGGATTATAAACTAAGTTTAATTTAAATAAAACCACCCACTTGATTAAATATCTGAATAGCCCAAAAATATCACGAAAATGGACACTTTAACTTGCGGAAATCAGACTAGGTGATATGTGGGGCAACCTTTTCTTTTCAATTAAATTATGAAATTGATCCATTTGCTTTGTGTCTCACTTTATAAAGACAGTATTATACAGAGTTTGGTTTATCACGAAAATATTCTTATGGTATTTTAGTATCACAATGTTTTCGCTTTTTAGTATATCATCCCAGTAAAATGAACAAGAAAAATCAGAAACAATCTTCTACAACCTCTTTTTTATGTTGAAAGAGGTGAGCTTAGAGCCGGGTGGAGAGGTTTTCTTCTAAATCAAAAACCAAACCGTATATTTGGGTTTTTGAAAACTATAAACCATTTAGTTTCAGATATTTCGATTTCAGTGTTTTTTGGCACATTTCATTATTAGTTACTTAAGTTTTTTCACATAATGACTAGTAGACGGGCAACAAGCTGCGCCGCCACCCCTTTCTAAAACAAGCAAGTTTTCATCATATATAAAGTTTGTTTTTTTACTTGAAAACAAGCAAGTTTTCATTATATATAAAGTTTACAATTTCAAGTTTTTAAGTAAATATATTAAAACAAATATCAGCAGTAGCTAGGGACGGAGCAAAGGGGGTGCCTGTGGGTGCACGTGCACCTCATGGATTTTTTTGATATAGTGTTAATTTTTGAAAAACTTATCGATTTTTATTAAATGTATCTTAAATGCACACGGTGCATTAAAATGTGTCTCTAGTATTATTTAGTTCGTATACTTACAAATAAAAAATAAATAAAAATTTTTGTAAAAGCCCAAAGATGAAACAAGTTTAATAAATTAAAGCACAAAAGCCCATGAAATAGTTTTTTTAATGGAACAAGTTTATTCATCATCCTAACAATTTACAAAATCCAAAATTGAACCAACACCACAAAGATGAAAATGGTTCATAAGTCGTAACATATATCTTTTATTTGTTTATTGTGTCTTTTAAAGTTTTCATGTTTTGTTTAGTTGTATGAAATCTTGACTAATTTGTTGGTTTTGTATAGTCTATCATCATCAATAAGGGCTTAGGGCAATAAGATTAAGTGAATAACTTTGCAATTTCTATTAAAACAAATAGGAATAACAAGTTTAAGTGATAGTCAACAATATATTAGAATATGAATAGTACCCCAATTGTGTTGTCATGGGGCATTTTTATTGTTGTCGTATTTACAATATATATGAAAAGTAGTGCTTAAATGAAGTTGGTTTTTGTCTTTTCTATAGCTACTGCTACGGTTGAAAGATGTTTTTCTAAAATGAAGCTCATAAAAACTGATTTGCGTAATCGGATGAGTGATGATTATTTTAACGGCACTTTAACTTGTGTTATAGAGAAAGAAGAACTTATTAATATTAAAAATGAGGGTGCACGTAAGTATTTTTTTGCTATGGGAGATCGTAGAATCATTAATTAAAAGGTAATATGTTCATTTATTTGTCGTTTTAATGAAATCTTCGTTTTCATCCACTTTTTAACTCTATTATATTACGGTTAAAAAAAATTGTGCACCCGGTCATATTTCTTTCTGGCTCCGTCCAGTAGCACAATATCCAACAATCGAGAGCTCCAAAACAACTAAACAAGAATCTAAAATATAAAATGCACGTCTAGCATTTTTTGTTTGTAAAGACATTCAAAGAACATTATTCTTCAAAAACAAATATACTCCCTCCGTTCCAATCTTATTGTCAATGTTTGGTTTTTGGTTTGTCCCAAATTAATTGTCCACTACTAAAAGTAAAAAAGGAATTATGATCGAGTTTTGATATTACCCCCGTTTGAGGTTATTATTACAAACTTTAAAGGATGAATTAACTCATTAAGTAATTAGTTAAGCGTAAAATTGGCATTCTTTAAAAAGTAAGAAAAAGAAAGTTGTAATAATTATGTTGTTCTTGAATTGTATGTTTTTTTGTCGGTAGACAATCAATTTGGGACGTAAGGAGTATAACATTTATAAATGGATCAAATTTGAGTGTCTAGATAATAGACAACACTATTGCTCTTTTTAGATAATATTTTATACTCAAATCTTTGTAATTAAATATCAAATCTCTTCAATAAATAAAAAATAATAAAAAGATGAGGCGGGGCGGCTTTTTGGGTTCGATTTTTCGTATGAAACCAAAAACCGCCCAAACATTTGGTTTTTGCAAAATTCAAAACCAACGCCATCGGTTTGTCTATTGAGACGATTTTCTCGATTCGGCTTTTAAGTTTTTTCGGTTTCGATTCGGTTTATCAGTTTTTATGCTCACCACGTCACATCCCCAAAATGTCATAGCGGGAGGTAACCGGGGTGTGACTTCATAGCACAAGGAACACAAGATATAAAGAACGACCTCTACATAAGTCGTTTAAAAAGTACACGTTCAATTAAAGAAATAATGTTTTACAACCATAGCCCAAGAGTTAACAAAATAAAACGAAGTTTTGTAATTGAACATTAATTAATGCAACAAAACTTTGTCATAACGAAATCCCACAATGCGACTCTATGCAGTCCAACCTAGTGAAATCAAGGACCTGAGAAATACATGCTAAAATGTTAATATAAAGTTGGTGAGTTCATAGATTTAACGTTAAGTAAAAGTAGTATGTACCACAAGATTTTAGTGACTACTGCCTCACTCACAGTATCATGAAAAGATTTAGTAACTATTATAACGAATACAATATCAGGAAAAGTATAGCAATCGCACTAAACTCATGACCCCGAAGCCTTAACGTATTCAGTACCAATTAACCATGCAGATGTGCGGATCTTGACTTTTGTAAAAAAAAAAGTCAAGATCTAACGCTAACTTCATGGTACCAATGAACCATTAAAACAATTTTTTTTTAATTTTTTTCCTTTTAAGCGATCCTTACTATTGTTGTCTTCGTTACTTTTTTTATTTTTTCAGATTTTTTTAAGCACTTTTTTTATATTGATTATGAGATCTACCTTGATATTAACGATATTATGAGTTCTACCGTTATATTAACGATTTTACTTAAAAAGTTACTTTGATATTTAGTAAAAAATCAATATCAATGTTTTTTCTATTACGATATTAAGAAAAGTTACGGTGATATTAAAAAAATTAACTTTTGATATTAAGAAAACACGTAAAAAGTAACTGTGATATTACCAATTTTACTTAAAAAGTTATTTTGATATTAGTAAAAAAAACTTAATATCACTGTTTTTTTTATTACGATATTAAAAAAAGTTACGGTGATGTAAAAAAAGAATTAACTTTGATAATAAGAGAAGCATGATTATTATGGTGATATTAACAAAAAAAAGTGATATTAGTAAAAAAAAATCTGAAAAAATTTTCAGAAGATAGTATAAGTAAAATAAATAAGAATCGCTGAAAAAAATTCAAAAAAATATTTTACATGTAAAAGATACTGTGATATTAACGATTTTATTAAAAAAGACTGGATATTTATGATATTGCCACTCCGTCTTATTCAAATGGTTGACTAGATGGACGGCTCAGATTCGTTCGTACATCAGCACTAAAATCCAAAATCGTATATGATCCCTTCTAGAGAAAAGTGCAATTCGTTAGAAAAGTGAGAAAAAAAGTTACAGGGTAAATTATGAAAATACTTGAAAGTTCAGGGTAAAAAAAGAAAAAACACAAAAAAAAATGGAACGATCTTTTTCAATACTGATACAAACACACTGTATTCAAACAAACACTGATTCAAACACACACACTCACCATCACCACCACCATCGTCGCTGTCGTCACCGTCACACCACCACCGTCGCAGCCGTCACCGTCACCACCACCACTGTCGCAGCCGTCACCGTCTCACCACCACCATCATAGCCGTCACCATCACACCAACACCTGTCAAAATCCACCATTAAAACCGATAAGAAAAACCTAAATTCCGATCTAAATCCAATGATTATGTGATTCACTTGCAATAGACTATCAGAAAGCTGAAGAAAAAGCAACTTCTGAATAAAGTCCACGAACAAAGCAATGAAATCGAACTTTAGAAATCGAACAATAGTAAGTCTATAGTTATTAATTTTTCAATATTTATGTTATTTTGTGCATCATTGGGTAAATTATATCATAATTAGTATCTTTGTGAATAAGTGTAAAAATTAGGGCATATGTTTAGATAAATTTTGTTTATTAAAGTTGCTCACAACTTGTTTGATAAAATGTCTGAATAAGATTTTATAACTGCGATGCACTAATTTGCAGCATACGTGTTTCAGTATTGAATGATATGACGTCTTGGGGCATCTGTGTGTATGTTAGCATCAGATTACACGTTAGGGCACCAGATTGTATTAGTGCATCTGTGTTTGTGGTTTTTGCATCAAGTTGAATGTTTGTATATTTAGTGCATCGTTGAACATATTAGGGCATCAGTGAGTATCATTAGTGCATCGTTAGACATATTAAGGCATCTGTGTGTTTAGTGTATCCATTTGTATGTTAAGTGCATCGTTGGTTATTGTTGGGTATCCATTTGTATGTTTAGTGCATCGTTGGACACACTTGGGCATCAGTTTGTATATTTAGTGCATCGATGAACACATTAGGGAATCAGTGTGTATGATTAATACATCACCATACATATTAGGCATCAGTGTGTGTTTAGTGTATCCGTTTGTATGTTTAGTGCATCGTTGGTCATACTAATTTTATGTATTCCGATCATGATTTTTTTTTTTATTTTTTTTTAATAAATCTCTTAATTTGATTTTTTTTTTCAATTTCAGCTACTCGCATAAGTCCACAAACACTAGAGAAGAGCAAAAGTATTGAAGAAAATCAATCAGAATGTAGGAATTATAAAAATTGTTAATAATGTAAAAATATTTGAATTTAGCAAATTTCTTAGAATGTGGTTGTATTTTAGTGCATTTGTGTTAATCATATGTTGAAGCATCAGTGTTGATAAGTTTGAAAAATATGTGAAATTAGCTAATTTGTTAGAATGTTGTTGTGTTTTAGTGCATCTGTGTGTATTACTTTAGGGCATATGTATGGAATAAATTAGTGAATCATTATAGATATTTGTTAGTGCATCTGTATGTATTACTTTAGGGCATATGTATGGAATAAATTAGTGAATCATTGTATATATTTGTTACTGCATATGTATGTAAAATTTTAGGGCACCTGTATGTAAAATTTTAGGGCAATTGTATGTAAAATTTTAGTGCATCTGTATGTAAAATTTTAGGGCATCTGTATGTAATATTTTAGGGCACCTGAACGTAATATTTGTTGGATCTCTAACTACTAATGCGTTGTTATGTACACTGAAATTGTAGATTATAGTTGTTTATATTTGTTGGATCAGTGTCATTGAGTTGTAGCTGATTTATAGTTGTGGTTAGAATAGAATGAGCATTGATAATGTATTTTATATCATGAATTATGTGTAAGTAGTTATGCTTGATAGGTTGGATTTTTGGACTTGTATATAGATGTGATAATGAGTGATATTGTTGCTATTCACATGGTTATTATTAGCTGATATTGGTGAGAATGTGTTATACCCAATATAACATACACATGTATGTTGTTGTCTATATTGGTGAGAATGTGTTATACCCAATATTACATATGAATCAGTTATATTTTAGTGCATCTATATGCAATATTTTAGGGCATATGTATGTAATATTTTAGGGGATCTGAATGTAATATTTTAGGGCATCTGTGTTAAAATATGTATATTATCACTTTGTTCCCGAGTTTATTTTCTGGAGTGAAAGGGAATGGTTTGGGATAGTAATAAAAAAAGTTCGTGTTCCAGAGATTTTTAGGAGGGGAGAGAAAAGTGAAGGGTAGTAAATTACTTCAAAATTACTCTCCTAATTTACTTCCCAAATTGGGATGAAATGGAGTGAAGTTGATTTTAAAGCTATTTTTTAGTTACTTCCTTATCTTTTCTTTTCAACTCGGGAAAACAAGATAAAAAAAATATTTTTTATTCTTCTCCTCTTTACTTCACTCGTTTTTCCCTCTCCATCTCTCTTCCTTCCATTTTATACTCGGGAACAGAGCGTATGTGTTGAATTATCAATGTTGTTAAGTTTGAATATAATACAAGAAATTCACAAATTTGTTAGAATCAAATTGAATTTTATAGCATCTATGTAAAAAATTATGTTAATAATGTCTTATAGCATATATTCAGTTAGAATGAAGTATTAGTGTATTGAATTATGAAGGCATTTTTATGGAATACTTTTAATGCATCTAATTTTATACATATTTATTAAACATGACAATTATTTTTCAATCATAATTTCAGCAACCGAACCAGAAACCGAAGCTGATTCTAAAACTGAAGCACGGAGGTCACAAAATAGTAAGTCAAATGATCACATTTGAGAATTGAGTGTCATTTTACGTTATCACGTTAATTATTGCATATGTTTTAATATTGTATTAGGATAACAAATTGATTGTTTAGTGCATTAGTTTTACGATTGTATTAGGGCATCAAGTTGTCACATTAAGATTGCTTGAATATCTTAAATGTTATATTAAGGCATTATATTATTTGAAAAATAATGTTTGTTAGATAAAATCGTGTGATATATTGATATTACCGTAGCGTGAGTTATATTAAAGCATCATATTGAGTATGGTTTAGGCAATACGATTAATACATGGAATGCTGAAATCGGTTGGGTAAACTGTCTATTTAATTGGTGCATATGTATGGAATACTTTAGCGCATGTGTATGGAATACTTTAGTGCATATGTATGGAATAAATTATTAAATCATTGTAGATATTTTTTTAGTGCATCTAAATATAATATTTTAGTGCATCCGTTTTGTTTCGTTGGTGCATCTGTTTTGTTTATTTGGTGCATCTGTTTTGTTTTGGTCTGCAGTGATAAATGCTGGATATCGTATATCTGGAACTCATGTGAACCCATTAGGTCTAAAATTTGATGCTCCTATGGAGGTCATATAGGATATCATGCGTTGTTGGGTAAGCTAAAATTTTATATATTTTTGTGTTTTTTTCTACGTGCACACTGTATTTTTCTATGCTTAAAATTGATGCCCTTTTCTTGTCATTTTGAAGGTTAAAAATCATCCAGTGAAACCCCAGCCACCAGAGGACTCTGGAAGTGTTATCTTAGCCAAGGAACCCGTACTTCAGGTATGGTTATATTCATTATTAATCTAATGCCACAAATACCCTTTTGTGTGGACTAAATTGACATATTTTGAAATAATTAATAACAGGCTAGTTTCGCTCGAGTGATTGCATTTAGCAAAACTCAAGTAAAGAAGGTGGCCCGTTTTCTTCCAAATCCCGAAAGTCATTGGGGCCCAAAACTGAGGGCTGGGCGCACTATTACTAACAAACACGCATCTCTTCTGGCCAGAAATAGTTAATGAGATTCTTAATAATAGTAAAGAACAAGGTGATGAACCTGAAGCCAAGCGTAAGAAGACACAAGATTCTACTTCAATTTCATGATAAAAGACTAAAACCGGAAGCTTTTTATACACCTCTCTCCTGATCTTATTCTGCATTTATGTGTTTTTTTTCTTTCTTATAATTTTTATCATTAACTGAAATTCTATGTATTATTTAGAACGGATATATGTAACTAGTTATATGTATTCCTTAGCAATTGAGTTTCTCTGATTTGTTTACTCGAGTAATTTTAGTTTTTTGTCTACCGACTATGCCGACTACATTTGCTTTGCGATGTTTACTATAGATTCAATGACATTTTTAGTCATATTTAGTTAACCTCTTAGATTTTTGTCACTTACACACAAAAAAACAATAAAGTATCATGAAATAAGTAACTATTAACAGATGAAAGAATAGGTTGTTGTTGTTGCAGGTAAGTTTCCATGATGGGTTGATTTGTGATAATTGTGTTTGGTGGATCCAAATTTGAACAACATCTTCATTATTTAAAATAGTTGGTACCTTGTATATGAAAGGTGCATTAATTAGAAAATAGTAATTGCTTAATGAGAATTAATTTGCTCATCATAACAATGATAAATGAAAGGTGCATCAGTGTTGGAAACAAAAAGGTGCACCAATGTTAAAATAGAATGCTAATCATATAAATGAGAATTAGTTTGCAAAAGTATCGAATAACACAAACTGTATATGATGCGTGGGAATCGCAACAGGCTTTACCTCTCGAGGGATCTCGAGAAGCTTACAACCCCCACCAGGCAGTGTACCTGATCGTTGTAGTATAGTATAGTGACAAGTACCGGGGGATTGATCGTTCAGCTTAGGAATAGTGTCGCTAGGATTAGAAAGCCTAAATACTAGTTCTAAAGGTGAGGGATGATTATTTTTGTGTTTTTATATTTTATGGAAAGCAAATTAAAATCTCGGGTTTGAAGGATTTGGGCGGAATTAGTTGCTAATCAACTAACCCAATACTAAGATGCAATCAAATTAAAATACTGAAAATGAAAATAAACTAATTTATACTAAAGTTGTGAGCAGTAATTGGAGAAAATGTGTTTACTTAGACTCCACTACTCCCTAGATATCTTTTACACGTTAATTACTTGTTATAATTGCATGGATGATGAATCGTATTCCTTAATACCATTCATGGGGTGACACACATAACTCCCCAACTCTATGAGCTCGTATCTCCTCCTACACCATGCCCAGCACAACTATAGGGATTGTAAACAGTGGCTCATGCATTAAATACAACCAATAAAGACCTAGTGCGCATTGGTTCATGTTTCTTAAGACGTTCAAGCATGTTACCAATTGGAGATCTGCCAGTTTTCTTAAGCCTAACATATAAATCATTCATCCAAGACAAGAATAAACAAGTAATCAACACATAATCAATATCTAGGTTTCATTAGATCTAAGCAAACACAAGATAGATCTAGCCTAGCATGATTGAATTAAGACAAGAACATGATATAGACAACCAACACATAGACATATTGATTGAATTAGAAGAACACTTATCTTGATTAATCATGCAAGGTATCAAGGGGTTGGAACCCTTGAAAAACCTGTAAAGTTACACCAAAATCGTACTTAGGGTTTCTCCCAAAACTTCTCTCCTTAAATGTGAAAAATTAGAAAACTATATATAGAAAAAGGGGTCTGACGGCGTCAAGACCAAATAGGTGACGCCGTCACCTCGCCGCCAAAACAATCCTCGAACTGCCTAGATCTACATTTGACGCCGTCAAGAACAATACATTTCCAGGCCGTCATGACATTAAATCTTGACGTGCTACCTTCATGACGCCGTCAAAACTCTTCTGGGTCGTCATGGAATTTTACTCTTGACGCCGTCAGGAAACTACTCTTGACGTCGTCATGCACTGTTCCCAGCATGGAAAATTAAGACTTTGGCGTTTTCTTCACTTTTATGCTCCAAAAACGTCCGAATTGCTTCCTTTTCCAAATTTCACTCCCAAAATACCTAAAATCACAAAAGGAACGATTTAGGGCAATATTTGATCAAATAAATTCGAATTCGGGCTTAAATGACCCCCTAAAAACGGATCATTTTTCGCCTCATCATATACCCTTACACTTGAGATTTGCTTGTCCTCAAGCAAATGCGCTTTTATTCTACTCAAAATACAAGTTAGGGGTCATTTAACACTAATATAAAAGTAATTACAACAAATAATCGTTCTACTAAAGACCAATAGACAAGCACGGAGGTCATACACAAGCACCTCACAAATAGTGTTTAGATACTCACATCTCTCGGGTGTAATAAAGTATAAATTACAATATGAAAACTGAAGATATCTCTCACTACCTGTCATAGCAAAATAGATTACCATAGGCTTGGGAAAGGATCAAACCTCCACCACATGGCGTAAGCACCTAGGATAAACTATCAAAGAGGTCTTTTTAAAGGGTTGTAACGTTAGGTGTAGGGATATGAAATACACGGTTTTGTTGGATAAAAGAAGTTTTACTGGTGGCGAGTTAACAATCTTGGTTAATTACATGTACAAGATGGCGTTGCTAAGCCAAAACTAGACTCGACTTAAGCTAATAAATCAAAAATAACAAAAACATAAAACGAACATAGAATAAAAACGGGATGGTAGTCCGTATGCTTTTTCTCTTTTTCCTTTTTTTTTTATTTTATTTTTTATTTATTTTTTATTTTTTTCTTTCTTTTTCTTGATTTTTTTCTTGATTTTTTTTTTTTTTTTTTTTTTTTTTTTTTTTTTTTTTTGCATACACTCTTACCCTACCATCCAAAATAATACATCATAGGGAATGAACATTCCCCTTAGCAACCATGTAATCAATTAAGAAAATCAAAACACTTGGAACACTTTTAAGATTAACGTACATATGGGGGTAATAAATGATGTTCTTCCCTGATGCGTGGGAATCGCACCTTGCTTTACCTCTCGAGGGATCCCGAGAAGCTTACAACCCTCACCAGGCAGTGTACCTGATCGTTGTAGTATAGTATAGTGACAAGTACCGGGGGATTGATCGTTCAGCTTAGGAATAGTGTCGCTAGGATTAGAAAACCTAATTAATAGTTCTAAAGGTGAGAGATGATTATTTTTGTGTTTTTATATTTTATGAAAGCAAGTAAAATCTCGGGTTTTGAAGGAGTGGGCGGAATTAGTTACTATTCAACTAACCCAAAGCTAAGATGCAATCAAAATAAACTAATAAAAATAAAATTAAACTAAATTATACTAAGGTTGTGAGCAGTGGTTGGAGAAATTGTGTTTACTTAGACTTCACTACTCCCTAGATATCTTTTACATGTTAATTACTTGTTACACTTGTATGAATGACGGGTTGTATTCCTTAATACCATTCGTGGGGTGGCATACATAACTCCCCAACTCTATGAGCTCTTATCTCCTCCTACACCATGACCCAGCACAACTATAGGGATTGTAAACAGTGGCTCATGCATTAAATACAACCAATAAAGACCTAGTACGCCTCGGTTCATGTTTCTTAAGACGTTCAAGCATGTTACCATTTGGAGATCTGCCAGTTTTCTTAAGCCTAACATATAAATCATTCATTCAAAACAAGAGTAGACAAGTAATCAACACATAATCAACATCTAGGTTTCATTAGATCTAAGCAAACACAAGAGAGATCTAGCCTAGCATAGTGGAATTGAGACAAGAACAAGAGATAAACAACCAACACATAGACATATTGATTGAATTGAAAGTACACTTATCTCAATTACAATGCAAGGTCTCAAGGGTTTGGAACCCTTGAAAAACCTGTAAAAGAGGCACCAAAATCGTCTTTAGGGTTTCACCAAAACTTCTCTCTTTTTAATGAAAAAACTAGAAAACTATATATAGGAAAAACAGTCTGACGGCGTCAAGAGTTAATTCTGACGCCGTCACCTCGCCGCCATAAACTTCCTCGGACGGCCTTGATCCACTTATGACGGCCTATGTGACGCCGTCACCACCCACGGTAAATTATTCTTGGCCACTTTGACGCCGTCACCAGTACGTCTGACGCCGTCACCACCTTCGATATTTAATTCTTCATGTCTGACGCCGTCAAGAGGCAAGTCTTGACGCCGTCACCTTGTATCCTCTGCTTGGATTTTTGGTTCTTTGCCGTTTTCTTCACTTTATGCTCAAAAAACGTCCAAAATAGCCTCTTTTCCAGAATTCACTCTCCAAACACTTAAAATCACAAAAGGAACGATTTAGGGCAATATTTGATCAAATAAAGTCGGATTCGGGCTTAAATGACCCCCTAAAAACGGATCATTTTTCGCCTCATCATATACCCTTACACTTGAGATTTGCTTGTCCTCAAGCAAATGAGCTTTTATTCTACTCAAAAGACAAGTTAGGGGTCATTTAACACTAATATAAAAGTAATTACAACAAATAATCGTTCCACTAAAGACCAATAGACAAGCACGGAGGTCATACACAAGCACCTCACAAATAGTGTTTAGATACTCACATCTCTCGGGTGTAATAAAGTAATATAACATTATGGAAATGGAAGATATCTCTCACTACCTGTCATAGCAAAATAGATTACCATAGGCTTGGGAAATGATCAAACCTCCACCACATGGCGTAAGCACCTAGGATAAACTATCAAAGAGGTCTTTTAAAGGGTTATAACGTTAGGTGTAGGGATATGAATTACACGGTTTTGTTGGATAAAGGAAGTTTTACTGGTGGCGAGTTAACAATCTTAGTTAATTACATGTACAAGATGGCGTTGCTAAGCCAAGACTAGACTCGACTTAAGCTAATAAATGAAAAATAACAAAAACATAAAATGAACATAGAATAAAAACGGGATGGTAGTCCGTATGTTTTTTCTCTTTTTTTTTCTTTTCTATTTTTTTTTTCTTTTTCTTGATTTTTCCGATTTTTTTTTTTTTTTTTTTTTTTTTTTTTTTTTTTGCATACACTCTTACCCTACCATCCAAAATAATACATCATAGGGGTTTGAGCATTCCCCTTACACTTGAATCTTTACATACTTTACAATTAACTAATCTAATGACTCGAATTAAGAAAATCAAAACACTTGGAGCACTTTTAAGATTAACGTACATATGGGGGTAATAAGTGATGTTCTTCCCCATTACTCCATAAATTAAGTACTTACCCATGAGTCCCAATAGTCCCAAAATATTATGTACAATGATATGACTCGACTTAGTAACCATGTAATCAATTAGAAAGTTAACTTAGGGTTTAACAAATAACAATAATGCACTAAAAATGAGCGCATACACGGAAGGCTAAGGCGATTTGGTTGTACATTTAAGTGGGTGTAACAAATTCTTCCTTTAAGTAAAATGCTTAAAGTTAGAAACGAAAAGATAGGCTCGGAGGGGTGTACTAGGGGTATCGTGTACTAAAAATGAGTACAACGCTAAGGGTGTAGGAAAAATTAGTTGACTTAACTAGCCAAGTAATATGACTTAAATGGTCAAGTAATTATAATACGGGTTTAACACAAGGGTGATCCTAATGCCTCTTATCATGTAGTAAATCCTACTACACGAATGTAGTCTCACTAGCGGTCTCGGGATGCATCACTAACGCAAGTTCTAGAATCTAAATGCTACCGGTACACTCATAAGCACCAATAATAAATGCTTTTCCTATCAAATCTAAAGGCGAACCTCACATTTTTGGGTGGAAAATTTTTCTGAATATACGGTTATGTGCTAGTCATACAACCTCCTATCCATGAGACGCTTGCTATGGCTAAAGTTTCACTCCTAAGTGTTGTAAAAAATTTTAAATTTGGCGCTAAAATTATACTAACAAGTATTTCTCGTAGTTTTATTACTCATCTACTATCAAACAAAACAAACTCAAGCGAAAGTGCATATGTAAGGTATCATCTTTTTACCCTCCCCTTACACTTAAGATGAACATTGTCCCCAATATTCAAGTAAAGAATGTAAAAGTTAAAAAGTAAAGAGAATGAAATCAAATACTCCCCTGATTCGCTTGGTATGGATTTTAGTTGGCCAGGTTAAATCTTCTTCCAAGAAAACGAACAATCAAAGCTTCCCTTCCAGAATATAAATCATCTTCTTGTCACAAATAACCTGTAAATCCTGACAAAAGTAGACAAGGCAACCTCGCGTAAAATCGGCGGCATCCTATATAAGTTACTAAATCCTAGAAAACAAAGTAAGATATAATGCTTGTGGAATGAAGTTTGCAGATTTCCTGGAGATTATAAAACTTAATAATTCACAAAAACCATAAGACTCCGTTAGAAAAAAACAAAACCGGTAAAATTTCCAGATTTTAACTCCTGACGCCGTCAAGAGCAATTCCCTGACGCCGTCAGAATGGACCTGCAGAAATTCTTATGTTAAGTTTCCGGAAAATTTCTGGAAAAACTTTGTCCTACTTCCTGGAAAATCCTGCAAAACTTCATTATGACTCAATACAAGCATTTGACTCTAACAAATACGAATATACATGTTCATTAAATATTGTGGATAATCATGATCGGTTTGTTTCTTAAAAACATATTTGGGGTTTCCCCTTACACTTATCTTTTGCAAAAATACCTCTAGGTTGAAGTTAAGACTAGGCTAAACAACATAATAAAGTATTTCCACTTTTTAGTAGAGAAACATGATCAACCAACAATAAAAATAAAACATGCATACGGAAGCAAATAACAATCAAACAAATAAAAATCACACAAAACATGGGTTGCCTCCCAAGAAGCGCTTTTCTTTATTTACGAGTCTTGTAGCTAGACTCAAAGTCGTGGGTTACTACGTGATCTCATCATTGGTTCCACTCTCTAGGTCGTCTTCTAAACCAGTTTTGTATTCCGGACCTAGTTGTAAGCATTCTTTGTAGAAACCAAGCATCCTATTTCTAACATACTCTACTCCTCTACGTCTATCCTCATCATTCCTATAATAAGCCGCTTGCTTACGTTCCTTTTCGAAATTAGAGAGAAGGCAGTATTGCTCAATTTTGTAGGGCATTTGATAAGCAACCTCATCATTGTCTTTCTTGAACCTAACTATCCCTAACGTCGGATCATAACTCATCCTAGTGGCCTCAACAAATGGTTTCCTAAATATTATTTGACTTAGGCAAGCATCTATCACCGGACGCGTGTCTTCCACTATCATAAAATCAATCTCATAGGTGAGATTCCCTATAATCACATGTACTCCCTTAACTCTTCCTGCAAAATTACTTATCCAACTTTTACCGGGCATTATCCTAAAATTGAGTTGCTTCTTCATCACCCAATTGTAATAAGTCCTAGACATGATGTTCACGGGGGATCTGGGGTCTATGTAAGCTTTCCATATATGCATGTGCCCGATATTGCATGGGATGTTAATATTAGAGGGGTCTCCCATTTTGATCAGGGGATCGCCAAAGATATATGTTGTCTCGGGACTATCGAATAAATCCTTATGGTATTCCCGCTCTTCCTTGGTTGGCAACTTATCAAAATATTCTTCTATAGGTTCTACCTCCTCTAATTCCTTATCCTTATTAACCTCAACTTCCCTACTCTCATCCTCACTATTGGCTTCTACTCTAACTTCATCATTGTCACTCTCCTCTATCTCCCTATCTATCGGCTTAATGGTGACAAAATTGACAAAGTGGACATGTTTGGATGATGAGGGGTCCTTAACTTGGATTCCACTATTGGTGTCCCTAGTGTCCTTCCTAGGTGTGGCTAATGTTTGGTTGTTGAGGGCTTTCAACAAGTTGTCGATCTTGTTGGTCATCTCCGTTTGTTGTTGGTTGAATTCGGTTTCAAACCTAGCTATGCGAGCTTCTTGAGATGCCATAAATTTCGACATCAATCCTTCAAGATTGTTGGTACTACCATAGTTGTTAGAAGGATTGTTGTTGAAGGTACGGTTGGATGGTGGACCGTTTGATTGGTAACGATTAGGCGGATTGGAAGAATTGGGTTGATTTTGTTTCCACCTAAGGTTTGGGTGATTTTTCCATGAGGGGTTATATGAATCACCGTATGTGTTTGGCTCGGGCTTGAAAGTGTACCACTTATCTCCCGCTTCGTCGGTACGCGTGGATGCGTAGTCCGCAAAAGCTGTTCCGGGGAGTTCCACACAATCACGAGTGTCATGGGGACCACTACATAATTCGCATGAAGAAGTGATTTTGTTCACTTGGCTTGAATGCTTCGGAGCTTCGTAAGATTTCATGAGAAACTTGACTTGGTCCTCAAGTTCCATGATCCTACGGTCGGGAGTGCTTGAATTATTCGAAGGCAAAGATATTGCCTTGACCGTTTTGTTCAAATCACGGGGATCATTCCAACTTTCGTTGTCATAGAGAGCAAGATCTTCTATGAGTTCCCATGATTGTTCCGCACTAAGATCACGTAGCTTACCACCGGCCGATTGGTCAATGGTTCGCCTCGTGGAGATGTCGATATGGTCATAGAAGATTTGGACTTGGAGCCAAAGATCTATGCCATGATGAGGGACTTTTTGGAGTAAGTCCTTGAAACGAGTCCATGCTTCATAAAGAGATTCATTTTGACGTTGTTGAAACATCAAGATGTCATTTCTAAGTTTAGTAGTTCTCCCCGGTGGGAAAAATTGAGCAAGGAAACGAGTGGTGAGATCATCCCATGTGGTGATGGATCCCGCGGGTAAACGCTCAAGCCATTGACTAGCTTAATCCCGTAGAGAGAATTGGAATAGGCATAAACGGGTAGTCTCTCTAGTTTCAACACCTAGGTCTATGGAATCTACGATCTTGAGGAAATCCTTAAGGTGTTGGTTTGGATCTTCGGAACGAAGTCCATGGAATGCACATCCGCTTTGCACCAACCGGATGGTGTCGGATCGCAAGGGGGTCACATTGGCTCCGGTGAGCTCAATGGTGTTTCGGTAGCCTTGGTGGCTAGGTCGGGAATACTCTCCTAAAGTTCGGGGCCTAAGGGGTTCTAATGGTGGGTTTTGTTGTGGTGGGATGATGGGTTCATAGATGTTACCACCTTCCATGATGTCGGATGGTAAAGAGTACGAACAAAGGCACGAAGAAATAAGATAGACTAAAGAAGACCTAAAAATAAAAATAAAAATCTTACTAGAAAGGAATCTAGCAAGTAGACCTAATAAAAAGAAATTCTAACCTAGACAATAACTATTCCCCGGGCTGCGGCGCCAAAAACTTGATGCGTGGGAATCGCACCTTGCTTTACCTCTCGAGGGATCCCGAGAAGCTTACAACCCCCACCAGGCAGTGTACCTGATCATTGTAGTATAGTATAGTGACAAGTACCGGGGGATTGATCGTTCAGCTTAGGAATAGTGTCGCTAGGATTAGAAAACCTAATTAATAGTTCTAAAGGTGAGAGATGATTATTTTTGTGTTTTTATATTTTATGAAAGCAAGTAAAATCTCGGGTTTTGAAGGAGTGGGCGGAATTAGTTGCTATTCAACTAACCCAAAGCTAAGATGCAATCAAAATAAACTAATAAAAATAAAATTAAACTAAATTATACTAAGGTTGTGAGCAGTGGTTGGAGAAATTGTGTTTACTTAGACTTCACTACTCCCTAGATATCTTTTACATGTTAATTACTTATTACACTTGTATGAATGACGGGTTGTATTCCTTAATACCATTCGTGGGGTGGCATACATAACTCCCCAACTCTATGAGCTCTTATCTCCTCCTACACCATGACCCAGCACAACTATAGGGATTGTAAACAGTGGCTCATGCATTAAATACAACCAATAAAGACCTAGTACGCCTCGGTTCATGTTTCTTAAGACGTTCAAGCATGTTACCATTTGGAGATCTGCCAGTTTTCTTAAGCCTAACATATAAATCATTCATTCAAAACAAGAGTAGACAAGTAATCAACACATAATCAACATCTAGGTTTTATTAGATCTGAGCAAACACAAGAGAGATCTAGCCTAGCATAGTGGAATTGAGACAAGAACAAGAGATAAACAACCAACACATAGACATATTGATTGAATTGAAAGTACACTTATCTCAATTACAATGCAAGGTCTCAAGGGTTTGGAACCCTTGAAAAACCTGTAAAAGAGGCACCAAAATCGTCTTTAGGGTTTCACCAAAACTTCTCTCTTTTTAATGAAAAAACTAGAAAACTATATATAGGAAAAACAGTCTGACGGCGTCAAGAGTTAATTCTGAAGCCGTCACCTCGCCGCCATAAACTTCCTCGGACGGCCTTGATCCACCTATGACGGCCTATGTGACGCCGTCACCACCCACGGTAAATTATTCTTGGCCACTTTGACGCCGTCACCAGTACGTCTGACGCCGTCACCACCTTCGATATTTAATTCTTCATGTCTGACGCCGTCAAGAGGCAAGTCTTGGCGCCGTCACCTTGTATCCTCAGCTTGGATTTTTGGTACTTTGCCGTTTTCTTCACTTTATGCTCCAAAAACGTCCAAAATAGCCTCTTTTCCAGAATTCACTCTCCAAACACCTAAAATCACAAAAGGAACGATTTAGGGCAATATTTGATCAAATAAAGTCGGATTCGGGCTTAAATGACCCCCTAAAAACGGATCATTTTTCACCTCATCATTCCCCATTACTCCATAAATAAGTACTTACCCATGAGTCCCAATCGTCCCAAAACAATATGTACAAGGATATGACTCGACTTAGCAACCATGTAATCAATTAGATAGTTAACTTAGGGTTTAACAAATAACAATAATGCACTAAAAATGAGCGCATACACGGAAGGCTAAGGCGATTTGGTTGTACATTTAAGTGGGGTGTAACAAATTCTTCCTTTAAGTAAGATGCTTAAAGTTAGAAACGAAAAGATAGGCTCGGAGGGGTGTACTAGGGGTATCGTGTACTAAAAATGAGTACATCGCTAAGGGTGTGGGAAAAATTAGTTGACTTAACTAGCCAAGTAATATGAATTAAATGGTCAAGTAATTATGATACGGGTTTAACACAAGGGTAATCCTAATGCCTCTTATCATGTAGTAAATCCTACCACACGAATGTAGTCTCACTAGCGGTCTCGGGATGCATCACTAACGCAAGTTCTAGAATCTAAATGCTATCGGTACACTCATAAGCACTAATAGTAAATGCTTTTCCTATCAAATCTAAATGCGAACCTCACATATTTGGGTGGAAAATTTTTCTGAATATACGGTTATGTGCTAGTCATACAATCTCCTATCCATGAGACGCTTGCTATGGCTAAAGTTTCACTCCTAAATGTTGTAAAAAATTTTAAATTTGGCGCTAAAATTGCACTAACAAGTATTTCTCATAGTTTTATTACACATCTACCATCAAACAAAATAAACTCAAGCGAAAGTGCATATGTAAGGTATCATCTTTTTACCCTCCCCTTACACTTAAGATGAACATTGTCCCCAATGTTCAAGTAAAGAATGTAAAAGTGAAAAAGTAAAAAGAATGAAATCAAATACTCCCCTGATTCGCTCGGTATGGATAATAGGATGGCCAGGTTAAATCTTCCTCCAAGAAAATGAACAATCAAAGCTTCCCTTCCAGAATATAAATCATCTTCTTGTCATACATAAACTGTAAAACCTGACAAAATAGACAAGACAACCTCGCGTAAAATCGGCGGCACCCTATATAAGTTTCTAAATCCTAGAAAACACGATAAGATATAATGCTTGTGGAATGAAGTTTACAGATCTCCTGGAGATTATAAAACTTAATAATTCACAAAAACCATAAGACTCCGTTAGAAAAACAAAACCGGTAAAATTTCCAGATTTTAACTCCTGACGCCGTCAAGAGTAAACCCCTGACGCCGTCAAAATTGACCTGCAGAAATTCTTATGTTAAGTTTCTGGAAAATTTCTGGAAAAACTTGGTCCTACTTCCTGGAAAATCCTGCAAAACTTCATTATGACTCAATACAAGCATTTGACTCTAACAAATACGAATATACATGTTCATTTAATATTGTGGAGAATCATGATTGGTTTGTTTCTTAAAAACATATTTGGGGTTTCCCCTTACACTTATCTTTTGAAAAAATACCGTTAGGTGGAGTTATGACTAGGCCAAAACAACAAAGTAAAGTATTTCCACATTTTAGTTTAGAAACATGATCTACCAACAATAAAAATAAAGCATGCATATGGAATCAAATAACAAACAAACAAATAAAATCACACAAAGCATAGGTTGCCTCCCAAGAAGCGCTTTTCTTTATTTACGAGTCTTGTAGCTAGACTCAAGGTCATGGGTTACTACGTGATTCGGGTGAGTTCCTCGTTGAGGACATCTTTGGGATCAAACTTAGGTTTCAACTTCCTATCGGTTTCCTTAGTATGGTATGACCTTTCAAACTTTTCTCCATCCGGATCATACAAAGTCATTCTAATATGCCATGACCCGTCACCTTCTTTAGGTGGCTTGTCCCACCTCCATTTACACTTGTCTCCCTCTCTTTTTCATTTATTCCTTTCTATGTTGATGGGCATTACACTTAATAACTCAATCATCTTCCTAAAGACTAAGGGGTCCTCAAAGGGGTCTAGCTCTTCATCTCTAGCTATGAGTTGTTCTATCGAATGTGTCTTTTCAACAAAATCTTTTTCTAGATAGAATGGCCATTGAGGTCCAATAAAGTTGCTTTCTATCCAAGGTCCATATCTAGACGGTCTCCTATTCATCTCTACCCAATGCGGTGTCGGTTCATCATCACAATCATAACTATGCTTCTTTACATCATACACCGATCAAGTATCGCCTTCACCTACCGCTATCTTAGACTCCTTACAATCTATTATGGCACTAGCGGTTGCTAAAAATCCTCTTCCAACCAATAATGGGCATGTAGTGTCACTAACCATGTCTAGGACGTGAAAATCCGCTAATATAGTTAACTTTCCTACGTGAACAACTACATCCTTAATCATTCCAACCGGGTGGGCAATACTCCCATCCGCTAGCCCTATCAATACCTCCGTTTCCTCTAACTTTCCTAGCTTAAGAGCGGTGAATAAGGATAAGGGAATCAAGTTGAGGCTTGACCCTAAATCGGCTAGTGTGTCGAAAGCTTTGGATCTTCCTATCTTACAAGGCAAAACAAATATACCCGGATCATCAAGCTTTTTAGGCAACTTGTTTTGAACGAAGGCGGTCCCATTTTTACCTAGCTTACACTTCTCATATTTTTCTAGGAGGGCACTATAGTAAGGAGCACGCGCTAAGACATCAATGACGGGGCGTTCAAGGTGAAGTTCTTTGAATTCATCGTCAAGGTCTTGCGTAAGAGGTGTTTCAACTATGCTTTTGACCGGCTCTATAGTGGGTGTTTTATTTGATTGGTCCTTTTGGAGAACTTGGTTTTGTTTGAAACACGTGCTTGTTGATTTAACCGAGTAGTATTGTGGACACGAAGTGGGTGACGAAACTGAGGATATGGAATTAACGGTTAGTTTCGGATTCTTGACCGTGTCGCTTGGGAGTGCTCCCATTTCTCGGTCATTGAGAACTTTCAACAATGCATCAATTCTAGTGGTCATCTCGCTTTGCTTTTGTTTGAAATCGGCATCAAACTTAGATATGCGAGCTTCTTGAGATGCCATGAACTTTGACATCAATCCTTCAAGATTGTTGGTACTACCATAGTTGTTAGAAGGATTGTTGTTGAAAGTACGGTTGGATGGTGGACCGTTTGGTTGGTAACGATTAGGCGGATTGGAAGAATTGGGTTGATTTTGTTTCCACCTAAGGTTTGGGTGATTTTTCCAAGAGGGGTTGTATGAATCACCGTAAGTGTTTGGCTTGGGCTTGAAAGTGTACCACTTATCTCCCGCTTCGTCGATACGCGTGGATGCGTAGTCCGCAAAAGCTGTTCCGGGGAGTTCCACACAATCACGAGTGTCATGGGGACCACTACATAATTCGCATGAAGAAGTGATTTTGTTCACTTGGCTTGAAGGCTTCAGAGCTTCGTAAGATTTTATGAGAAACTTGACTTGGTCCTCAAGTTCCATGATCCTACGGTCGGGAGTGCTAGAATTGTTCGAAGGCAAAGATATTGCCTTGACCGTTTTGTTCAAATCACGGGGATCATTTAAATTTTCGTTGTCATAGAGAGCAAGATCTTCTATGAGTTCCCATGATTGTTCCGCACTAAGATCACGTAGCTTACCACCGGCCGATTGGTCAATGGCTCGCCTCGTGGAGATGTCGATATGGTCATAAAAAATTTGGACTTGGAGCCAAAGATCTATGCCATGATGAGGGACTTTTTGGAGTAAGTCCTTGAAACGAGTCCATGCTTCATAAAGAGATTCATTTTGACGTTGTTGGAACATCAAGATGTCATTTCTAAGCTTAGTAGTTCTCCCCGGTGGGAAAAATTGAGCAAGGAAACGAGTGGTGAGATCATCCCATGTGGTGATGGATCCCGCGGGTAAACGCTCAAGCCATTGACTAGCTTGATCCCGTAGAGAGAATTGGAATAGGCGTAAACGGGTGGTCTCTCTAGTTTCAACACCTAGGTCTATGGAATCTACGATTTTGAGAAAGTCCTTAAGATGTTGGTTTGGATCTTCGGAACGAAGTCCATGGAATGCACATCCGCTTTGCACCAACCGGATGGTGTCGGATCGCAAGGGGGTCACATTGGCTCCGGTGAGCTCAATGGTGTTTCGGTAGCCTTGGTGGCTAGGTCGGGAATACTCTCCTAAGGTTCGGGGCCTAAGGGGTTCTAGTGGTGGGATGACGGGTTCAAAGATGTTACCACCTTCCATGATGTCGGATGGTAAAGAGTTACGAACAAAGGCACGAAGAAATAAGATAGACTAAAGAAAACCTAAAAATGAAAATAAAATCTTACTAGAAAGGAATCTAGCAAGTAGACCTAATAAAAAGAAATTCTAACCTAGACAATAACTATTCCCCGGGATGCGGCGCCAGAAACTTGATGCGTGGGAATCGCAACAGGCTTTACCTCTCGAGGGATCTCGAGAAGCTTACAACCCCCACCAGGCAGTGTACCTGATCGTTGTAGTATAGTATAGTGACAAGTACCGGGGGATTGATCGTTCAGCTTAGGAATAGTGTCGCTAGGATTAGAAAGCCTAAATACTAGTTCTAAAGGTGAGGGATGATTATTTTTGTGTTTTTATATTTTATGGAAAGCAAATTAAAATCTCGGGTTTGAAGGATTTGGGCGGAATTAGTTGCTAATCAACTAACCCAATACTAAGATGCAATCAAAATAAAATACTGAAAATGAAAATAAACTAATTTATACTAAAGTTGTGAGCAGTAATTGGAGAAAATGTGTTTACTTAGACTTCACTACTCCCTAGATATCTTTTACACGTTAATTACTTGTTATAATTGCATGGATGACGGATCGTATTCCTTAATACCATTCATGGGGTGACACACATAACTCCCTAATTCTATGAGCTCTTATCTCCTCCTACACCATGCCTAACACAACTATAGGGATTGTAAACAGTGGCTCATGTATTAAATACAACCAATAAAGACCTAGTGCACGTTGGTTCATGTTTCTTAAGACGTTCAAGCATGTTACCAATTGGAGATCTGCCAGTTTTCTTAAGCCTAACATATAAATCATTCATCCAAGACAAGAATAAACAAGTAATCAACACATAATCAAAATCTAGGTTTCATTAGATCTAAGCAAACACAAGATAGATCTAGCCTAGCATGATGGAATTAAGACAAGAACATGATATAGACAACCAACACATAGACATATTGATTGAATTAGAAGAACACTTATCTTGATTAATCATGCAAGGTATCAAGGGGTTGGAACCCTTGAAAAACCTGTAAAGTTACACCAAAATCGTACTTAGGGTTTCTCCCAAAACTTCTCTCCTTAAATGTGAAAAATTAGAAAACTATATATAGAAAAAGGGGTCTGACGGCGTCAAGACCAAATAGGTGACGCCGTCGCCTCACCGCCAAAACAATCCTCGGACTGCCTAGATCTACATTTGACGCCGTCAAGAACAATACATTTCCAGGCCGTCATGACATTAACTCTTGACGCCCTACCTTTATGACGCCGTCAAAACTCTTCTGGGTCGTCATGGAATTTTACTCTTGACGCCGTCAGGAAACTACTCTTGACGCCGTCATGCACTTTTCCCAGCATGGAAAATTAAGACTTTGGCGTTTTCTTCACTTTTATGCTCCAAAAACGTCCGAATTGCTTCCTTTTCCAGATTTCACTCCCAAAGTACCTAAAATCACAAAAGGAACGATTTAGGGCAATATTTGATCAAATAAATTCGAATTCGGGCTTAAATGACCCTCTAAAAACGGATCATTTTTCGCCTCATTAGTATATATACAAAAACCTCATTATATCAATGAGCTGAGGAATTCATAAAAGAAAGAAAATACGGAAATTTATCAAATGCAAAAAAAGTATTGAACAACGAATACGAGAGGATTCATTCTTGATAGCACATTTTGGAAGGTCCATAAACTGAGCGACTTGGGTGCTTTTGTATCTGCTTGTTGGGGTCTTTCTCTAGGCAGGTCCTCAAGGTATGTCCTTATTTCTTCTCGCAAGTGAGGTAGAGTCATCTTTTCTTAGGAGACTCATCTTCATTCCTTAGGATCTAATCCATCGACATAAGTCAATATAAACTATTCATAAAAAAGTGCATCAGTTTATAATAAAAAGGTGCATCATAGTGGATAATAATACTATAAATTGTAGTTAAATGCACTAATTGTTAAACCTGAAGGTAGCTTTGATAGACACATTATCTCTATATTGCTGGTAATTCTTTTTAGCTTCATTATGTGCCCTGAATGAGCCACACAAACAATAATCGTCATCTTTGTAATAATCAACAATATAACCTATAGAATAAATTTGCTTACTTAGAAACATCTCACTGCCATTTGTATGTAACGATCCTCAATAAAAATGTTGATGTCGTACCTAAGATTCTTGCAATCTACATTCGGAATCCATCATACATTTCTTTCATTAGACTAAAAGCTCTAACCACACCAACATTCGCGCTCGAAACATAAAACAAGAAGTTATATTAGGGTTAACCCAAATCCCTAGAAGTCTTCAAAAACTATATCTTATTCATAAACTAGATATCATTATGAACTTCTAGAAACTTGTATACCACGTGCATATCAGAGTTTGTTATCCCGAGTCTTAATTATGCTAAGCACCCAAATTCACAAGTGGTATTTCCCCCATGTGATTTCTTACTACTACTACCGCTACTTTCACCAGTTTCACTCATATCAACTATAGTTTTTCCGTTTACCACTGCTTCCCTTATCAATGCTTTTTGGTTTACCACTTCTTTAGTTATCAATACTAATAGCTTTACCATTGTTACGACTGCTATTTTTTGCAAGTCTTTTTTAAAACTTCCATTACAACTAAAACATTTTAGTTTCGGATCATCACTAGAATATGGATTGTATTCGGTTCCAACTTAACATCAAAACCTCCTTTCTTAGCATAACATTTATAAAAATCAAATGACTTAATCAACGATGAAAATCATTTAAGCATTTTTATCAAACATATAAAATCAGTGCATCACAGTTATGAAATTTCATTTATGCATTTTATCAAACACCTTGTGTGCAGATTTTATAAGCATGTTTTTCAAGTATTTTTTCTCAACTTTGCTTCAAATAACTAATCTATACACTAGATCATATCACAAAACTCTTAAAAATCGGAAGACACCTGATGATCACATGAATCAAAATTCATAAAAACCCTAACTCATAACAAACAATAATCTGTGCAAAATGAACTCTAAAAATCACATTTAATAGCTATATATTTAATTTTACACAACAAAACTAACAAAATTATAAACAAATAAAGTTATGATACTTACTTTAATCGATGATTCAAGAATTAGAATGAAAAGATTAACTGAATCTGATCAGATCATGTTTATGGCATTGATTGTGTAGAGATAGGAAGCAATAATCACTGGGGAAGAAGCGTGATTGGAGAGAACCAAATAATGAAAAAGAGAAAAAAAAATGAAAAAGAGAAAATTTACGTATTTCATATGATATAATGATAAATAGGGAAAATTCATAAAATTTACCCTAAACAATAAAGAAAGTTACAATCAGGTCCCTTGAGTTAGAGAAAAAAAAAAGAGGGGGAAGGGGAGGGGTGATTTGTACACTTTTCTCACTTTTCTATCAAAGTAGACTTTTTTCAAGAACCAACCTCTATATATATATATATATATATATATATATATATATATATATATATATATATATATATATATATATATATATATATATATATATATATATATATATATATATATATATATGCTGGAAATTGCACCCGACGACGACACGCCTTACAGGGTGACGCAGTCACATGAAGATTCAGGTGATGGAAATCCTTTGCATATGACGCGCCAGAGAACTTTTGGAGGATTAACACATGACGACGTCACGTGTTAAATGGAGTAGGCCGTCACGTATTATATTAACAAAAGAAGGCCCAATGATGATAAAGAGTGACGCCGTCAAGAAGCTTAAATGGGCGACAATAAACCCTAATTACGGCAAGATGACGGCGTCAGGACTCATAACCTGACGCCATCACCTACGTATCTCTATATATACTTTTAGATTTTTTTTCATTAAAAAAGAGGTGGAACTTCTGGAACTTAGAGGGAACATTGTACTCTGAATTTTACAGCAACTTTCGGGTTTCAAACCCTATTCTCTTCCATGTTTAATTGAAAGATAAGTTCTATTTTAATCATTCAATATGTCTATGTATTGTTTGATTAATCGTTTGTCTTTTCTTTTCATTAACATGCTAGCTTAGATCCCTTAGTGTTTGCTTAGATCTAATAAAACCTAGTTCTTAAGTATTGATCATTGATTTGTTATTGATTGTTTGATTGATTGACTCACGTTAGGCTTAAGAAAACTGGCTAATTTCCTATACGGTAATATGCTTGAATGTCTTAAGAAATGTAATCGGATTTGTACTACGGTTTTATTGATTGTATTTAATGCATGAGTAGATGTTGATGATTCTATGGTAGGACACTAAACGTGTCATCATAAGAAGAAATAGATACTCATAGAGTTGGGGAAGGACGTACACGCCCCCACGACCGGTATTTAGGAATACAATCCTTCGATCAAACAATTGTAACAAAACAATAAATCAATAAGAGATAACTAGGGTGTAGTGAAATATACGTAAACACATTTCTCTCTTATAAGTAATCCACCGCATTTATTTTTCTTGTTCTTTATTTTTTTTTGTTTAATTAGTAATTTTGGGTTAGTTGGCTAGCAACTAATTACACCCACTCTTTCAATACCCGAGATTTTATTGCTTTTCTTAAATTATAAAAAATTCAAAAAGAATCATCCCTTACCTTTAGACCTAGTTAACCTATATCTCAATCCTAACGACACTATTCCCCTAGAGAACGATCAATCCTCTAGACCTACCATATACTACACTACAACGGTCAGGTACAATGCCTGGAGGATTGCAAGCTTCTAAAAATCCCTTGAGAAGTAAAACTTTTGGCGAAGGTTTTGTGATCCCGCATTAGAAGAATAATTTAATTAGTCCACATCTAGTTTAACATGGACAAAAGAGGTGATATTATAAATACTTAGAAGTTTATCACTGATGGATAATGTCAGAGGTGATGGAATTGGACATGTCATGTTGAAAAGAAAAACAGAAAATCGAATGAGGAATATGAAAGAATTCAGTTACGGGGAAGAGGGGGTGTCACCAAAAATATTATGGTTAGGATGAAGGTTGTGATATAATGTTAGAGTGTATATATAATTCAATTATTAACGTAATGTGCTTAATACAATATAAATAATAATGAGATGATGTAAGCCGAATAATAATAATACAATCGGCCTAAACATAAAACTAACATGTCTTAATTTGAATTTATTTTTGATTTAAAATCATTCGAGAACCAAACATTTTTTACATACTAAGAGCAAACGGTATGATGCCCTCCCCCTGCGTTATATGTTAACGCACACACGTTAAGGTGCGTTATCCCTTACCACCATACTGCATTAAACCCACGTTAACGTGGTAAGTCATGAGCTTAACGCAGCGTTAAGCTGCGATCTAGAATTAAAAAAAAAATAAAACTTTAGCCCTTGTAATCTTTTATATTATTTGAATTCCAAAAACCAAAAATTACAAAACACCCCCTTTGATTTAAAATTTAAATCATAATTTAAAAATCAATATCGAATACAAATCAATACGAAAACATAAATCATCCAACGATACTCATGAAGCTTTTATATAAATTTGTAATTGTCGATGAGATCTGACTTCTCTTCCCACACTTGCAACACTTGTTCCCTAACCATATTCAAGGCGACATGAAGTTGCAAATCTGTTTCATCATTTCTTAATAGAGTTTCTGGACTGACACTGATAGCTCGATGGTCTTGAGGCAGCTCACACAACCTTTTGATCTTCGCATCACGATCTTGCTTCTATAGCATAATATGAGTTATCTCGCCTAGCAAATTGTTAATCAGCCTGAGCTCTTTTTCTTGTTCATTGCGTAATCGGGTAAGGATTGTTCTATGCACCTCAGCTGGTTCGTTAGCCATAGTATTTGTGTGAAAATTAGTTATACTTGTGTAACAACACTTCGTGTTGTTAAAGTGGCATTTATAGGGGAAACTAGCCATTAAGCCTTTTATTCTAATTCCAACATAAAGTAACATTACAACATACTAAAAACGATATGGAAATAGTTAAGAACGATACTAAATCATACAACACTGTTAATCATAAATTACAGGCTTAAAACATAAGTTATCCTAATGCCTCTTATCATATAGTAAATCCTAACTACACGAATGTAGTCTCACTAGCGGTCTCGGGATGCATCACTAACGCAAGTTCTAGAATCTAAATACTACCGGTACACTCATAAGCACTAATAATCAATGCTCTTCCTAACAAATCTAGGGGCGAACCTCCCATATTTGGGGTGGAAATTTTTGAGTGGTACAATTTTTTGTGCTAGTCATATAACTCCTATCAATGAGACGCTTATTAAGACTAGAGTTTCTGATGACGTACAAACACAATATATATAGAATATATATTATATTAGTATATCTCCGAAGGTTGCAAAGGAAATATGCAACCCGAGTCGTTTTCCTAGCGAAGGATGAATTCGAGCTCGTTGGTTCGGTGTCGTGAATCGTGAAGTAAATGTGAAGGGGGTTTATAGGGAACCCTAAGCTACAATTAAACTACAAGTAATATAAATGTAAATGGAAACAAGTAAAAGCACACAAATAGGTACTAAACTTAAACAGGAAATCGAAACACTAAATTCCCGAGCTAATCTCGGGATTTCTAAGGCAACTAAGGGAATTAAAAGTCCTAAATGAAAAAACTAAATTTCCTAGGGGCTTAAATGTAAACTAAAACTTTTAGGAAAATTAAAATTATTTTTATGACTTTTTATTTAATTTTTATTAATTAAAAACTATTTTTAAATATTAAAAAGTATTAAAAATGCAAATAAATATGAAATAAAGTGAGAAAAATGCAAATTAAATTTTGAAAAATCTAAAATAACTTAAAACTAATATTAAAACTGAAAAGATATTTTTTTGGCTTTTTATTTAGTGTTTATGAATTAAAAACTATTTTTAAATATTAAACATATATTAAAAATGCAATTAAATATGAGTTTAAGCTAGAAAAATGCAATTTCAATTTTTAAAATTATAAAATAACTAAAAACTAATTTTAAAATAGAAAAATAAATTTTTTGGATTTTTATTTAATTTTTATGAATTTAAAATGATTTAAAAATACTTAAAAACTATTTTTAATTACTAAAAATAATAAATGAGCTTGGAAAATTTTGGGATTTTTCAGGAAATTCTAAAATATTATCTTAAGCCTAGGAAAAATAAAATTGGCTAAAATCTAAACATTAATAAGCAATTGCACCAATAAGCAGTTTTAATAAGTGCTTAATAATAAGCATACTTCAACCAAAAAGCACCAAAGGATCAGAACATGTTCAAGTAACTCACATAAGCTCAAATCAACTTAAATAAGCCAGAAAAGCAATTAGGATAGGCCAGATAAGCAGTATGTAGGTTTGCTTAAAAGACAGAAAATTATGCTTAATCCTCCCACTTCAAGATTAATTTTGAGTACTTACATAAGCTAATTAAAGAAACCTAAATACATATTCTGAAAGTGATGCATGAGAATCGCACCTTGCTTTACCTCTCGAGGGATTTCGAGAAGCTTACAACCCCCACCAGGCAGTGTACCTGATCGTTGTAGTATAGTATAGTGACAAGTACCGGGGGATTGATCGTTCAGCTTAGGAATAGTGTCGTTAGGATTAGAAAACCTAATTAATAGTTCTAAAGGTGAGAGATGATTATTTTTGTATTTTTATATTTTTATGAAAGCAAGTAAAATCTCAGGTTTTTGAAGGAGTAGGCGGAATTAGTTGCTAGTCAACTAACCCAAAACTAATATATAATCAAAATAAAATAATAAAAATGAAAACAAACTAATTATACTAAGGTTGTGAGCAGTAATTGGAGAAATTGTGTTTACTTAGACTTCACTACTCCCTAGATATCTTTTACATGTTAATTACTTGTTATACTTGTATGGATGACGGATTGTATTCCTTAATATCATTCGTGGGGTGGCATACATAACTCCCCAACTCTATGAGCTCTTATCTCCTCCTACACCATGACCCAGCACAACTATAGGGATTGTAAACAGTGGCTCATGCATTAAATACAACCAATAAAGACCTAGTACGCCTCGGTTCATGTTTCTTAAGACGTTCAAGCATGTTACCATTTGGAGATCTGCCAGTTTTCTTAAGCCTAACATATAAATCATTCATCCAAGAACAAGAATAAACAAGTAATCAACACATAATCAACATCTAGGTTTCATTAGATCTAAGCAAACACAAGAGAGATCTAGCCTAGCATAATTGAATTGAGACAAGAACAAGAGATAAACAACCAACACATAGACATATTGATTGAATTAGAAGAACACTTATCTCAATTACAATGCAAGGTATCAAGGGTTTGGAACCCTTGAAAAACCTGTAAAAGAGGCACCAAATTCGTCTTTAGGATTTCACCAAAACTTCTCTCTTTAATGAAAAAACTAGAAAACTATATATAGGAAAAGTAGGCTGACGGCGTCAAGAGTTACATGTGACGCCGTCACCTCGCCGCCATATACTTCCTCGGACGGCCTTGATCTACTTATGACGGCCTATGTGACGCCGTCACCGACCACGGTATTTTATTCTTGCCACTTTGACGCCGTCATGAAGGCGTTTGACGCCGTCACCACCTTCGGTATTTTAATCTTCATGTCTGACGCCGTCAAGATATTACTCTTGACGCCGTCACCTTGTATCTTCAGCATGGAAATTTGGTACTTTGCCGTTTTCTTCACTTTTATGCTCCAAAAATGTCCAAAATGGCTTCTTTTCCAGAATTCACTCTCCAAACACCTAAAATCACAAAAGGAACGATTTAGGGCAATATTTGATCAAATAAATTCGGATTCGGGCTTAAATGACCCCCTAAAAACGGATCATTTTTCGCTTCATCATATACCCTTACACTTGAGATTTGCTTGTCCTCAAGCAAATGCGCTTTTATTCTACTCGAAAGACAAGTTAGGGGTCATTTAACACTAATATAAAAGTAATTACAACAAATAATCGTTCCACTAAAGACCAATAGACAAGCACGGAGGTCATACACAAGCACCTCACAAATAGTGTTTAGATACTCACATCTCTCGGGTGTAATAAAGTAATATAACATTATGGAAATGGAAGATATCTCTCACTACCTGTCATAGCAAAATAGATTACCATAGGCTTGGGAAAGGATCAAACCTCCACCACATGGCGTAAGCACCTAGGATAAACTATCAAAGAGGTGTTTTAAAGGGTTGTAACGTTAGGTATAGGGATATGAATTACACGGTTTTGTTGGATAAAGGAAATTTTACTGGTGGCGAGTTAACAATCTTGGTTAATTACATGTACAAGATGGCGTTGCTAAGCCAAGACTAGATTCGACTTAAGCTAATAAATGAAAAATAACAAAAACATAAAATAAACATAGAATGAAACGGGATGGTAGTCCGTATGTTTTTTCTCTTTTTCTTTTTCTATTTTTTTTTCTTTTTCTTGATTTTTTTTTTTTTTTTTTTTTTTTTTTTTTTTTTTTTTTTTTTTTTTGCATACACTCTTACCATACCATCCGAAATAATACATCATAGGGGATGAGAATTCCCCTTACACTTGAATCTTTACATACTTTACATTAAACTATTCTAATGACTCGAATTAAGAAAATCAAAACACTTGGAGCACTTTTAAGATTAACGTACATATGGGGGTAATAAATGATGTTCTTCCCCATTACTCCATAAAATAAGTACTTTACCCATGAGTCCCAATCGTCCCAAAACAATATGTACAAGGATATGACTCGACTTAGCAACCATGTAATCAATTAGAAAGTTAACTTAGGGTTTAACAAATAACAATAATGCACTAAAAATGAGCGCATACACGGAAGGCTAAGGCGATTTGGGTGTACATTTAAGTGGGGTGTAACAAATTCTTCCTTTAAGTAATATGCTGAAAGTTAGAAACGAAAAGATAGGCTCGGAGGGGTGTACTAGGGGTATCGTGTACTAAAAATGAGTACAACGCTAAGGGTGTGGGAAAAATTAGTTGACTTAACTAGCCAAGTAATATGACTTAAATGGTCAAGTAATTGTAATACGGGTTTAACACAAGGGTGATCCTAATGCCTCTTATCATGTAGTAAATCCTACCACACGAATGTAGTCTCACTAGCGGTCTCGGGATGCATCACTAACGCAAGTTCTAGAATCTAAATGCTACCGGTACACTCATAAGCACTAATAATGAATGCTTTTCCTATCAAATCTAAAGGCGAACCTCACATTTTTGGGTGGAAAATTTTTCTGAATATACGGTTATGTGCTAGTCATACAACCTCCTATCCATGAGACGCTTGCTATGGCTAAAGTTTCACTCCTAAATGTTGTAAAAAATTTTAAATTTGGCGTTAAAATTGCACTAACAAGTATTTCTCATAGTTTTATTACACATCTACTATCAAACAAAACAAACTCAAGCGAAAGTGCATATGTAAGGTATCATCTTTTTACCCTCCCCTTACACTTAAGATGAACATTGTCCCCAATGTTCAAGTAAAGAATGTAAAAGTGAAAAAGTAAAGAGAATGAAATCAAATACTCCCCTGATTCGCTCGGTATGGATTTTAGGTTGACCAGGTTAAATCTTCTTCCAAGAAAATGAACAATCAAAGCTTCCCTTCCAGAATATAAATCATCTTCTTGTCAAACATAACCTGTAAATCCTGACAACAATAGACAAGGCAACCTCGCGTAAAATCGGCGGCATCCTATATAAGTTACTAAGTCCTAGAAAGCAAAGTAAGATATAATGCTTGTGGAATGAAGTTTGCAAATTTCCTGGAGATTATAAAACTTAATAATTCACAAAAACCATAAGACTCCGTTAGAAAAACAAAACCGGTAAAATTTCCAGATTTTTAACTCCTGACGCCGTCAAGAGTAATACTCTGACGCCGTCAGAATGGACCTGCAGAAATTCTTATGTTAAGTTTCCGGAAAATTTCTGGAAAAACTTCGTCCTACTTCCTGGAAAATCCTGCAAAACTTCATTATGACTCAATACAAGCATTTGACTCTAACAAATACGAATATACATGTTCATTAAATATTGTGGAGAATCATGATCGGTTTATTTCTTAAAAACATATTTGGGGTTTTCCCTTACACTTATCTTTTGCAAAAATACCTTTAGGTTGGAGTTAAGACTAGGCCAAACAACATAATAAAGTATTTCCACATTTTAATTGAGAAACATGATCAACCAACAATAAAAATAAAACATGCATTCGGAAACAAATAACAATCAAACAAATAAAATCACACAAAACATGGGTTGCCTCCCAAGAAGCGCTTTTCTTTATTTACGAGTCTTGTAGCTAGACTCAAAGTCATGGGTTACTACGTGATCTCATCATTGGTTCCACTCTCTAGGTCGTCTTCTAAACCAGTTTTGTATTCCGGACCTAGTTGCAAGCACTCTTTGTAGAAACCAAGCATCCTATTTCTAACATACTCTACTCCTCTACGTCTATCCTCATCATTCCTATAATAAGCCGCTTGCTTGCGTTCCTTTTCGAAATTAGAGAGAAGGCAGTATTGCTCAATCTTGTAGGGCATTTGATAAGCAACCTCATCATTCTCTTCCTTGAATCTAACTATCCCTAAAGTCGGATCATAACTCATCCTAGTGGCCTCAACAAATGGTTTCCCAAATATTATTTGACTTAGGCAAGCATCTATCACCGGACGAGTGTCTTCCACTATCATAAAATCAATCTCATAGGTAAGATTCCCTATGATAACATGTAATCCCTTAACTCTCCCTACAAAATTACTTATCCAATTTTTACCGGGCATCATCCTAAAATTGAGTTGCTTCTTCATCACCCAATTGTAAAAAGTCCTAGTCATGATGTTCACGGGGGATCTAAGGTCGATGTAAGCTTTCCATATATGCATGTGCCCAATATTGCATGGGATGTTAATGTTAGAGGGGTCTCCCATTTTGATAAGGGGGTCGCCAAAGATATATGTTTTCTCGGGACTATCGAATAAATCCTTATGGTATTCCCGTTCTTCCTCGGTTGGCAACTTATCAAAGTATTCCTCTATAGGTTCTACCTCCTCTAATTCCTCATCCTTATTAACCTCAACTTCCCTACTCTCATCCTCACTATCGGCTTCTTCTCTAACTTCATCCTTGTCACTCTCCTCTATCTCCTTATCTATCGGCTTAATGGTGACAACATTGACAAAGTGGACATGTTTGGATGATGAGGGGTCCTTAGTTTGGATTCCACTATCGGTGTCCCTAGTGTCCTTCCTAGGTGTGATCAATGTTTGGTTGTTGAGGGCTTTCAACAAGTTGTCAATCTTGTTGCTCATCTCCGTTTGTTGTTGGTTGAATTCGGTTTCGAACCTAGCTATGCGGGCTTCTTGAGATGCCATGAATTTTGACATCAATCCTTCAAGATTGTTGGTACTACCATAGTTGTTAGAAGGATTGTTGTTGAAAGTACGGTTGGATGGTGGACCGTTTGGTTGGTAACGATTAGGTGGGTTGGATGAATTGGGTTGATTTTGTTTCCACCTAAGGTTTGGGTGATTTTTCCATGATGGGTTGTATGAATCACCATATGTGTTTGGCTCGGGCTTGAAAGTGTATCACTTATCTCCCGCTTCGTCGGTACGCGTGGATGCGTAATCCGCAAAAGCTGTTCCGGGGAGTTCCACACAATCACGAGTGTCATGGGGACCACTACATAATTCGCATGAAGAAGTGATTTTGTTCACTTGGCTTGAATGCTTCGGAGCTTCGTAAGATTTCATGAGAAACTTGACTTGGTCCTCAAGTTCCATGATCCTACGGTCGGGAGTGCTAGAATTGTTCGAAGGCAAAGATATTGCCTTGACCGTTTTGTTCAAGTCACGAGGATCATTCCAACTTTCGTTGTCATAGAGAGCAAGATCTTCTATGAGTTCCCATGATTGTTCCGCACTAAGATCACGTAGCTTACCACCGGCCGATTGGTCAATGGTTCGCCTCGTGGAGATGTCGATATGGTCATAGAAGATTTGGACTTGGAGCCAAAGATCTATGCCATGATGAGGGACTTTTTGGAGTAAGTCCTTGAAACGAGTCCATGCTTCATAAAGAGATTCATTTTGACGTTGTTGAAACATCAAGATGTCATTCCTAAGCTTAGTAGTTCTCCCCGATGGGAAAAATTGAGCAAGGAAACGAGTGGTGAGATCATCCCATGTGGTGATGGATCCCGCGGGTAAACGCTAAAGCCATTGACTAGCTTGATCCCGTAGAGAGAATTGGAATAGGCGTAAACGGGTAGTCTCTCTAGTTTCAACACCTAGGTCTATGGAATCTACGATTTTGAGGAAATCCTTAAGGTGTTGGTTTGGATCTTCGGAACGAAGTCCATGGAATGCACATCCGCTTTGCACCAACCGGATGGTGTCGGATCGCAAGGGGGTCACATTGGCTCCGGTGAGCTCAATGGTGTTTCGGTAGCCTTGATGGCTAGGTCGGGAGTACTCTCCTAAGGTTTGGGGTCTAAGGGGTTCTAGTGGTGGGTTTTGTTGTGGTGGGATGACGGGTTCAAAGATGTTACCACCTTCCATGATGTCGGATGGTAAAGAGTTACGAACAAAGGCACGAAGAAATAAGATAGACTAAAGAAGACCTAAAAATAAAAATAAAAATCTTACTAGAAAGGAATCTAGCAAGTAGACCTAATAAAAAGAAATCCTAACCTAGACAATAATTATTCCCCAGGCTGCGGTGCCAAAAACTTGATGCGTGGGAATCGCACCTTGCTTTACCTCTCAAGGGATTTCGAGAAGCTTACAACCCCCACCAGGCAGTGTACCTGATCGTTGTAGTATAGTATAGTGACAAGTACCGGGGGATTGATCGTTCAGCTTAGGAATAGTGTCGCTAGGATTAGAAAACCTAATTAATAGTTCTAAAGGTGAGAGATGATTATTTTTGTATTTTTATATTTTTATGAAAGCAAGTAAAATCTCGGGTTTTTGAAGGAGTAGGCGGAATTAGTTGCTAGTCAACTAACCCAAAACTAATATATAATCAAAATAAAATAATAAAAATGAAAACAAACTAATTATACTAAGATTGTGAGCAGTAATTGGAGAAATTGTGTTTACTTAGACTTCACTACTCCCTAGATATCTTTTACATGTTAATTACTTGTTATACTTGTATGGATGACGGATTGTATTCCTTAATATCATTCGTGGGGTGGCATACATAACTCCCCAACTCTATGAGCTCTTATCTCCTCCTACACCATGACCCAGCACAACTATAGGGATTGTAAACAGTGGCTCATGCATTAAATATAACCAATAAAGACCTAGTACGCCTCGGTTCATGTTTCTTAAGACGTTCAAGCATGTTACCATTTGGAGATCTGCCAGTTTTCTTAAGCCTAACATATAAATCATTCATCCAAGAACAAGAATAAACAAGTAATCAACACATAATCAACATCTAGGTTTTATTAGATCTAAGCAAACACAAGAGAGATCTAGCCTAGCATAATTGAATTGAGACAAGAACAAGAGATAAACAACCAACACATAGACATATTGATTGAATTAGAAGAACACTTATATCAATTACAATGCAAGGTATCAAGGGTTTGGAACCCTTGAAAAACCTGTAAAAGAGGCACCAAATTCGTCTTTAGGATTTCACCAAAACTTCTCTCTTTAATGAAAAAACTAGAAAACTATATATAGGAAAAGTAGGCTGACGGCGTCAAGAGTTACATGTGATGCCGTCACCTCGCCGCCATATACTTCCTCGGACGGCCTTGATCTACTTATGACGGCCTATGTGACGCCGTCACCGACCACGGTATTTTATTCTTGCCACTTTGACGCCGTCATGAAGGCGTTTGACGCCGTCACCACCTTCGGTATTTTAATCTTCATGTCTGACGCCGTCAAGATATTACTCTTGACGCCGTCACCTTGTATCTTCAGCATGGAAATTTGGTACTTTGCCGTTTTCTTCACTTTTATGCTCCAAAAACGTCCAAAATGCTTCTTTTCCAGAATTCACTCTCCAAACACCTAAAATCACAAAAGGAACGATTTAGGGCAATATTTGATCAAATAAATTCGGATTCGGGCTTAAATGACCCCCTAAAAACGGATCATTTTTCGCTTCATCAGAAAGCCTATAGTATAAGCTACCCTAAAACCTAAAAATCCCCAATTTTAATCAACAATTGCTTGCCTAATTGATGCCTAGATCAGATGTGATTGAGTAGGTTATCCCAAGATTTTGACATTTTTATGCAAACCTAACTTGACCAAACTGAGTTTCTAATGATCTAATCTTATCCTAAATGTATTGTTAAGCTGAATTATGACTTAATTTCCCTAAATGCAACTCATTTCTACCAGACTACAAGATTACAGATTGCAATTAACACTAAATGAGCACAAAAATGAGGATAAAAGTGAACTTTGATTTTTTATGCTATAACCACCAAATTTTATGACTAAAGTGACTTATATTACCCTAATGCAGACTAGTGGTGCTAAAAACAACACAAATAAACAACAAGAACAGTAATAAACCAACAAATCCAAACACTACCTTAATAAGCCTATTACACTAAGTTTTTGGATTTTGTCTCTAAACTTACCAAACTAATGATCAGTACCTAATCATTAACTGACATTAAAGCTAAATGAACACTAAAATCCTATAAAGATAAACAAAATCACACTAATTCAGATTACACTAATTTAAGGCAGTAGAAACTTGAAATCAAACTAGAGCATATAACAACTTAACATGAGAACACATTAAGCCACTAATAGCTAAACTAAGCCAAGATAAGCAGATTTAAACTATGAAACAGTAACTATGCTAAGAATGCAAAAATTTAAAAAGGGAGACTTACTTGATAAATGGCTAAATGGAACTTTGAACTATGGCAGCTGACATAAGCTCACAAAAAGCATATGGGAGCTTCTGTGGGCTTATGAGAAGGGCTATATTAGCTTATAAAGCTTATGTACCCTTATTTATTATGTATATTTATTATTATTATTATATATATATATATATATATATATATATATATATATATATATATATATATATATATATATATATATATATATATATATATATATATATATAGTGAAAGGAAAATAAACTTAAGCTAATTAGAAACTCTTAAAGAACTTAAAAGAGCTTGAAAGACAGTTTTTAAATGCTTTTACACTAATTTAAGCTTAAAAAGGGAAATTTGCACAAAACGGATTTAAGAACAACAATAATTTTTATTAAACCTTAAAATTGATTACATTAATTCAAGAGCATTACATGAGAACAAAACTTAGAAAACATGGATTTAAACTAACATAACATCTAATTTATCACCTAGAAATTACACACCTACACCATGAGGTCGGGGTCCTATTTATAGGCCCTGAGGATGCTAGGGTTTGCCTCTGGAAGCTTCAGGAATGCTATTCGATCTTATCCCACCGATAATGTTGTCCTTTCAATGATTCTAGGTCCCTGGATCATCTTCTAGCAGGTTCTTTCTTATCCCTTGCTCTTCTCTTGCCACGTGGTGCTGACATGTCAGAGTAATCCAGAAGGTCCGAGGTTATTTTATTGGTACGAGGTTAAAAGTTGGGTGAAAAGGGGTGATTTTTGTTGGGAAGGTGCACATTAAATAAGGTAAAAAAAGGGCGTGTAGTGTGGTTTTTTGACTCGGGTTTTATTTGGTTGACCTGGGTTTGGGTTATCAAAGGGGAATGGGCCAGTGGATTGATGGGCCAAGGATAAAACGGTATTGGGTTGGTGGGATTTATTCTTGGGTTAATTGAAGATAAGGGTCCGGTTGGTTTACTTAAGCATAGGGACTTGTTTTGTATTTTCTAAAATCTTAAGGACTATTCTTGCACAATCTTGAATACTTGAGGGTTTGAGTTGTTATTTCTTCAAAATTAATCTTTCAGGGTCCAAAGTTGACAAATCTTGAAACTTGGAGGACTATTTTGCCAAACTCTTCAAACTTCTATCCAAGGGTCACTTTTGCAATTCTTACATTCTTCAAGGACTATTTTTGACTTTTTGAGCTTCTTTTGCCTTTTTAGTACCCCTAGTTCCGGTTCTTTGACTCATTCCATTTCTCGTGCTCGTTTTTTCGGTTTTGGCTTGGTTTTTGTCCGTTTCTCATATTTTCTTACCTACATGTACAAAACACATATATTTGGCATTTATTTGTTAGTTTTTGGTCTTTTTGGTGTGATTTTGGTCAAATAAAGGTATGTATTTTCACACATACCAGTTTCTCTCTTAAATGTTGCAAAAAATTTTAAATTTAGTGCTAAAATTGCCCTAACAAGTATTTCTCTCAGTTTTATTACACATCTACTATTAAACAAAAACAAAAACTGTAACACACCCAAATTTAAGTTTGTAGCAGCGGAAAAGTAATTTGGGTGTTACGGGGAGGATCGAAGTTATAATCTCATAAAACGGCTTAAACGAAGCGTTTTGAAAGTTATTTGTCATTCAAATAATATTTTTGATAAAAAATGAACCATTTGATTTAGAATCTTATTAAAAGATATAAAGGCTTGAAAGAATGACATATTTGATTTTTACACCATTTTAATTTATCAGAGTAATAAATACCCGCTCCGTGTCTTGTCCTGCTCCGTTAAATTACCTGAGATACAAATGCTTAAAAGTGTCAACACAAAGGTTGGTGAGTTCATAGAGTTTTATGGAAAACCATTTATTTTGATAGATTTCAGGAATATTTGGTAATGATAAATACAAACAGTAATGGAACAAGTATTGAGTAATGTTGACTATAATCACAGATAAATCATATAAATATTCAATCAAATTCAAATAAGGAATCAATAATCCTAACACGAGATGGAAACTCATGATGCTAATTTAATAACATATTCAATTCAAGTCTGGTCAAATTCCTATACAGCTGTATCTAAATATATGTTGAAAACATACATTTCCTTATGGATATTGCACCAAGCCTCATGACACGCAAAACGTTAACAAAAGAGGTGATTTATCAAGTCAATGATAAATTTTGCCCTCTTATAATAGGTGATTTGCCAATTCCTATTTTTGTTCAAATATAGTGTATCACGACTAATACGACTAACCATATGCATATGGCATTCCGTCAAGTATTAGTGGGATAGGAGGTCAATCCTTAACAGGTTTCGAAGCTGTTCACTATATTCGCGCTCACATACCTGTGATTAATGGCTCATGATTGAGGGACTTTATGGCGATGAAGGTAACTTGGGCAATATCAAGGTAATAATGTAACTAGAGTATTTATGCTCTTCCTAGCAATTATTTCTGTTGAACATAGAAATGTCATATAGAGATAATGGAAACATTCAGGATAGTATAGTATAGTCAAGTATCATGCCACAATAATCACTTTGGAAACATTATCATCTGAGTATCAGTATTTCAATTAAGTATTTCGCCAGTAACATACATATATCACATGCCACAATAATCAAATTGGAAACATTATCATCTGAGTATCAGTATTTCAGTTAAGTAATTTGCCAATAACATATACATACCACATGTTAAGTCATAAACCATATCAGATAAATATTAATTAGGAAATTGATTTGAATAAAAGTAAAGTAAAGTAAAGTAACTCCCAATACCGTCTTCCACGGGTTATGGGTCCCAATACCGTCTTCCACGGTGTATGGGGGAGGTTGAGATGTAGACAACCATACCCCTACCTAAGGTAGAGAGGTTGCTTCCGGTTCTACTTAAAGTAGAAAAGGACCTCCGGCCTTTTGTAGGGAGTGAGGATCGAACCCTTGACCTCTAGGTTAAGAGGCAAGGGGTTTTCCAACTGATCCAACCCTACTTTAGGAAATTGATTTGAATCATGTAATTTATTCATATACTAATAAAATTATCAAAGTATATGTACGCATGTATCTCCCCCAATGAGTTAAAAACAAGTATTGGAAATGGGGCTATGACTCACCTTGATTGATGTTGGGATGGTGAAAAGTAAAGTAGGATGAGATTACGAGAATGATTATGGAAACGTCTTTGATACGGAACCTGATAAATAAATTTATCTGAGAATCTAACCAAATACTATTTGATAAACGAATAACGATAAATCGTTAAGATGAAAAGATGGTATGCGAATGGAATTATTATGTTTATAATAATATGATGAGATGTGCTACTATTTCTAAAGTTTTTCCTTTTTAACCATGATGATAATAATACGTAATGATAATTAGTTAAAAAGTCGTTATATATATTATTAACGTAAAAATAAATAATATATAAATAAAATGTAATAAAAATGCATATGACGTGATGGGTGACGTAAAAATAGAAAATAAAATAAGAATGTCAAATATAATATGTTGGTCCTTGTCCTTTTTTCAGTTTTTACACTTTTTATACAAACGGCGTTAGCATTACACCGTTAGTCCTTTTTATATATAATTTATAATTACAGTCCACTACGTGTCCAATATTACAATCTAAGCTTGGAAATTAATAATATGTCATTTTATAACCTATAGTTTCTGGTTTTACTGTTCCAGTCCTCTGTTTTAACAGTTTGGCAGTTTTAGTCCCTGAAGGTGTCGTCGCGTTACATTTTTAGTCCAAATGTACAAAAATTATAAGAAAAATTTAATAAAAATTTCCGAAGCTTATTTAATTAATAACAAGCTTATTTTAACAGCTTATTTGCTAAAAATATTATTTTTCATGAAATTGGGCCTTAACGAACCAAAACAAAGGCCTGTTAAGAAATTTAGAGGCAAGGACATGAAAATTGTTTTGGCCTGGACTTGGGCTATTTTTATGATTCTAAAAATGTTTCATATGGGCCCAGTGGGCATATGGATCGTTAATTCTTATTGGGTTCCATATAAGCCCAAACGAGTTTAGTTATATTTACAAAGAAAAATAAAGTTTGAAATCTTGTAATTGTCGATCACTTTGTGTAAATTTGAGTGTCGAGACGTGAGTATTTTTACAAGTTTTATATACGAAATTGGTTGCTAGTTAGATGGTCTAATAGATCGTGTAAAAATATGGTAGGCTTGTTACGTGATTTTTAATGATATACAAGGATTTTGTGGCTTGCATGGGACGTTTTATTTTATACAAAGAGTTAGAAATATTTTTAGTTATTTAGAGTTTTTACACCCGATTGAAACAAGGTTTAAAATAAGTTCATATGATGCTTGTAACGTAAAAATAAATGTGAAACAAGTGTGTTTCGTGACTCCTAGGCCTTCCAAGATAGAGGCTAGCCACGTTTGTGTTGCTACAAGTTTATACGTACGTAAATATATACATGAAACTATATACTTTCGACGTAACCTTATACGTGATGCATGGAACCTAATTAACGAGTGATATGAATTGAAAGGAGCTAGAAACAACTTACTACACCTCTAGGGTGGTAGAGAAACGAGTATGGAAGAAGGAAACACAAGAACTAGGTACGTACAATTTTTACCCAAGTAATAAACGTATGAAACAAACCCGATTCTTCTTCCTTGCATCCAAAATTGTGTATAATTGTTCCTGGACTCTTAGAAGTGAGTTTAAGGAGGAAATGAGGTTTGTTTCGTGTATGATGAATGAGAGAATTGAGTGAACGAACAAGGAGTATATATTGTAACTTTTCATAACACGTATGGTTCAAAATCTTCCAAGGAAACCAATTACACTATTCTTGTCAGTGAAGATAGACTTCTTGGTTGATTTTTAACATATTATATTCATTTGAGAGAGCTAGAAACATGGAGGATGTCTTTGTGATTCATGTAGATGTCGACCACATATATATTTTGTACACAATTTGATTTAATCGTGTACCACATTAATATAGCTGATCATTAACGACATTTAAACATGAAATCATCTTAGAAATATTATTTGGAACTTATAGAAACAAACTAGAGTTGAAACGGTTAAGAAATGAATTTATTCTATATCGATTGGTTGGAATTTTTGTCAATCACTTTTCCTCCTAAAAACATATCAAAACTCGACCTATGGACTTGAGCTTTGTCATGGTAACAGTCGGCAAGGTGAGGAATGATATGGTGCAAAAATATATATAAGTCGTGTATAAAACTCGAGAGAACGAGAGTCGTTTTGTAGGGTGTCTAGTCGATCAAATGGAATATTATAACTTGGAGTTGGGCTTTTGTATTTGGGCCGATGAATAGTGTTTGAGGTATTGGGCTGAGCTGATATTAAGGGCCCGTTTGGTAGTAATTTGTTATTAATTAGGATTAGTAATGATGCGTGGGGTTTGCACCAGGCTTTACCTCTCAAGGGATCTTGAGAAGCTTACAACCCCCACCAGGCAATGTACCTGATCAATGTAGTATAGTATAATGACAAGTACCGGGGGATTGATCGTTCAGCTAGGAATAGTGTCGCTAGGATTAGAAAACCTAAATACTAGATCTAAAGATGAGGGATGATTCTTTTTGTATTTTTATATTTTTAAGAAAGCAAATTAAAATTCTCGGGTTTGAAGGATTTGGGCGGAATTAGTCGCTAGTCAACTAACCCAATACTAAAGATGCAATCAAAATAAAATACTTAAAAATGAAAATAAACTATATTAAACTAAAGTTGTGAGCAATATGTGGGAAAAATGTGTTCACTTAGATTTCACTACTCCCTAGATATCTTTTACACGTTGATTACTTGTTATAGTTGCGTGGATGACGGATTGTATTCTTTAATACCATTCATGGGGTGGCGTACTTACTTCCCCAATCCTATGAGTGCCTACTTCACTCCTATGTCGAGCCTACAAGAAGCTCCTAACATGGGATCATTAGAATTTACTCATGTATTAAATACAACCAATAAAACCTAGTACACATCGGTTCACGTTTATAAGACGTTCAAGCATGTTACCATTTGGAGATCTGCCAGTTTTCTTAAGCCTAACATTGAAATCATTCATCCAATACAACCATAAACAAGTAATCAACACATATTCAACATCTAGGTTTCATTAGATCTAAGCAAACACAAGATAAATCTAGCCTAGCATGTTGAAATCAAGACAAGCACAAGATATAGACAACCAACACATAGACATATTGATTGAATTAAGAGAATACTTATCTCAATAGCACATGTAAGGTTTCAAGGGTTGAAAACCCTTGAAAAGCTGTAAAATTCATACAAGGTTTGGCCCTAGGGTTTCTCCACACAAGTTCCTCTTTAATGAATGAAAATTAGAAAACTATATATTGATTTTAGAGGCTGACGGCGTCAAGAACAAAGGTGTGACGCCGTCATCTCGCCGCCAAATAAATCCTCGGACTGCCTTGATCTACATCTGATGCCGTCATGTTGTCCACTTTTTCAGGCCATCACGCATTTAATTCTTGACTCTCTACTTGTGACGCCTTCATGTTTGTACTGGGTCGTCATGGTATTTACTCTTGACACCGTCAAATGCTCCCTCTTGACGCCGTCACACACTGTTCCCAGCATGGAAAATTAAGTCTTTGGCGTTTTCTTCACTTTTATGCTCCAAAAACGTCCGAATTGCTTCCTTTTCTAGATTTCACTCCCAAAGTACCTAAAATCACAAAAGGAACGATTTAGGGCAATATTTGATAAAATAAATTCAAATCCGGGCTTCAATGACCCCCTAAAAGCGGATCATTTTTTGCCTCATCATATACCCTTACACTTGAGACTTGCTTGTCCTCAAGCAAATGCGCTTTTATTTTAATCAAAATACAAGTTAGGGGTCATTTAACACTAATATAAAAGTAATTACAACAAATAATCATTCCACTAAAGACCAAAGACATGCACGGAGGTCATATACTAGCACCTCACAAATAGTGTTTAGATACTCACATCTCTCGGGTGTAATAAAGTATAAATTACAATATGGAAACGGAAAATATCTCTCACTACCTGTCATAGCAAAATAGATTACCATAGGCTTGGGAAAGGATCAAACCTCCACCACATGGCGTAAGAACCTAGAATAAACTATCAAAGAGGTCTATTAAAGGGTTGTAACATTAGGTGTAGGGATATGAAATACACGGTTTTGTTGGATATAGGCAGTCTTTACTGGTGGCGAGTTAGCAATCTTGGTTAATTACATGTACAATATGGCGTTGCTAAGCCAAGACTAGACTCGACTTAAGCTAATAAATGAAAAATAACAAAAACATAAAATTAACATAAAATGAAAAGGGATGGTAGTCCATATGTTATTTCTCTTTTCTTTATCTATTTTTTTCATTTTTTTTTTTTTTTTTTTTTTTTTTTTTTTTACATACACTCTTACCCTACCATCCAAAATAATACATCATAGGGAATGAACATTCCCCTTACACTTGAATTTTTACATACTTTACAATAAACTAATCTAATGACTCAAATTAAGAAAATCAAAACACTTAGAGTTCTTTTAAGATTAACGTACATATGGGGGTAATAATATGATGTTCTTCCCCATTACTCCATAAAATAAGTACTTTACCCATGAGTCCCAATCGTCCCAAAACAATATGTACAAGGATATGACTCGACTTAGCAACCATGTAATCAATTAGATAGTTAACTTAGGGTTTAACAAATAACAATACTGCACAAAAAATGAGTGCATACACGGAAGGCTAAGGAAATTTAGGTGTACATTTAAGTGGGGTGTAACAAATTCATCCTTTAAGTAAAATGCTTAAAGTTAGAAACGAAAAGATAGGCTCGGAGGGGTGTACTAGGGGTATCATGTACAAAAAATGAGTACAACGCTAAGGGTGTGGGAAAAATTAATTGACTTAACTAGCCAAGTAATATGACTTAAACAGTCAAGTAATTATGAAACGGGTTTAACACAAGGGTGATCCTAATGCCTCTTATCATGTAGTAAATCCTACTACACGAATGTAGTCTCACTAGCGGTCTCGGGATGCATCACTAACGCAAGTTCTAGAATCTAAATGCTACCGGTACACTTATAAGCACTAATAATAAATGCTTTTCCTATCAAATCTAAAAGCGAACCTCACATATTTGGGTGAAAATTTTTTTCTGAATGATACGGTTATGTGCTTGTCATACAATCTCCTATCCATGAGACGCTTGCTATGGCTAAAGTTTCACTCCTAAATGTTGTAAAAAATTTTAAATTTGGCGCTAAAATTACACTAACAAGTATTTCTCATAGTTTTATTACACATCTACCATCAAACGAACAAACTCAAGCGAAAGTGTATTTGTAAGGTATCATCATTTTACTCTCCCCTTACACTTAAGATGAACATTGTCCCCAATGTTCAAGTAAAGAATGTAAAAGTGAAATAAGTAAAACGAATGAAATCAAATACTCCCCTGATTCGCTCGGTGTGGATAATAAGGTGGCCAGGTTAGATCTTCCTCCAAAAAAATGAACAATCAAAGCTTCCCTTCCAGAAAAATAAATCATCTTTTTGTCATACATAACCTGTAAATCCTGAGAAAACAGATAAGGCAACCTCGCATAAAATCGGCGGCAATCTACATAAGTTACTAAATCCTAGAAAACAAAGTAAGATATAATGATTGTGGAATGAAGTTTGCAGATTTCCTGGAGATTATAAAACTTAATAATTCAACAAAAACTTTAAGACTCCGTTAGAAAAACAAAACTGGTAAAATTTCCAGATTTTTTCACGTGACGCCGTCAAGAGCAAGCTCATGACGCCATCAGAAGTGACCTGCAGAAATTCTTGTGTTAAGTTTCCGGAAAATTTCTGGAAAAACTTGGTCCTACTTCCTGGAGAATCCGGCAAAACTTCATTATGACTCGATACAAGCATTTGACTCTAACAAATACGAATATACATGTTCACTTAATATTGTGGAGAATCATGATCGGTTTGTTTCTTAAAAACATATTTGGGGTTTCCCCTTACACTTATCTTTTTGCAAAAATACCTTTGGGTGAAGTTAAGACTAGGCCAAACAACAAAGTAAAGTATTTCTACTTTTTAGTTTTAGAAACATGATCTACCAACAATAAAAATAAAGCATGCATATGGAAGCAAATAATAACCAAACAAAATTAAATCACATAAAATCATGGGTTGCCTCCCAAGAAGCACTTTTCTTTATTTACGAGTCTTGTAGCTAGACTCAAGGTCATGGGTTACTACGTGATCTCATCCTCAAACGTTACATCTTCCTCACTAGTCATTTCATTATTATTTTCTTGATAATGTTTTACACGTTGTATGTTAACAGTAAATTCTCTACCTTCATCGTCTAATAACACAACGGCTCTAGTTCTAGAGGAGCTTTTCACCGTAAATGGTCCATACCATCTAGACTTGAGTTTTCCTGGAAATAATCTTAACCGAGAATTGTACAATAGGACTTTGTCCCCTTCTGAAAATTCCTTGGGTTTCTTAATTCTTTGATCATGCCATCTTTTTGCCCTTTCTTTATATGTAATGGAAGACTCATAGGCTTCTAATCTAAGCTCATCAAGCTCGTGTAATTGTAAGAATCAATTGGTTCCGGCAATTGTATAATCTAAATTACATGCCTTAAGCGCCCAATAACCCTTATGTTCTAATTCTACTAGCAAGTGACATGCCTTACCATACACCATGTGAAACGGGGTCGTTCCAATAGGTGTCTTGTAGGCGGTTCGGAATGCCCATAAGGCTTCATCGAGTTTAAATGACCAGTCTTTTCTATTCTGACTAACCGTTTTTTCAAGTATTCTTTTAATAGCCCTGTTTGTTTTTCAACCTGGCCGTTGGTTTGTGGATGATAGGCGGTGGAAAACCGATGGGACACTCCATACCTCTTCATGACCTTCTCCATTTGCGCATTGCAAAAGTGGGTCCCCCTATCACTGATGAGGGCTTTAGGAATCCCGAATCTAGCAAAAAGCTTTTTCAGAAAATGAATAACTACCCTGGCATCGTTGGTCCTAAGGGCTTGTGCCTCTACCCATTTTGAAACATAATCGATGGCAACTAAAATGTATTCGTTCCCCCTGAAGATGGAAAGGGTCCCATGAAGTCAATTCCCTAGACATCGAAGACCTCACATACTTGTATAAAATTCTGAGGCGCTTCATCCCCATGTGATATGTTCCCGGCCCGTTGACATGCATCGCATGCCTGTACCATTTCTTTGACATCACGGAAAACTGTGGGCCAATAGAATCCCGCGTCGAAAATTTTTCGGGCGGTGGTGCTTATCCCATGATGCCCTCCAGAGGGACCAAAGTGACATTCCCTCATAATCTTCACTGCCTCACTTTCCAAAACACAACGTCTTATTATTTGGTCAGGACACCTTCGGAATAAAAATGGTTCATCCCAGAAGTAGTATTTTAACTGAGAAAAGAACCTTTTTATTTCGTACTTAGTCAGGTGTTCTAGAACGAGTCTGCTTGTGAGATAGTTGGCAAAATCGGCGTACCAAGGCTCCGAATCAATCATTGACATGAGTTGTTCGTCAGGAAATGAATCCCTAATCTCGCACCTATCGTGCTCATCCAAGAGGTTTTCAAGACGTGATAGATGATCAGCGGCCAGATTTTCTGCCCCCCTCTTATCACGAATCTCAACATCGAATTCTTGTAACAACAAGATCCACCGAATTAGTCATGGCTTAGCTTCCTGCTTAGCAAAAAGATATCGAAGAGCCGAGTGATCAGTGAAAACGACTGTCTTTGAAAGGACAAGATATTGCCGGAATTTGTCGAATGCGAACACCACGGCTAACAATTCCTTTTCGGTGGTGGAGTTATTCTCTTGAGCGGGATTCATGGTTTTACTAGCGTAGTAAATAGGTTGGAATATCTTGTCACGCCATTGGCCCAATACAGCCCCGACAGCAAAATCGCTAGCTTCACACATGATTTCAAACGGTAGCTCCCAGTTGGGTGTAATCATGATTGGAGCTTGTGTGAGCTCCTTTTTTAAGAGATCGAATGCATCCTTTCATTCTTGGGAGAAATCGAATGGAGCATCCTTCATGAGCAATTGAGTCATTGGCCGAGCTATTTTGGAGAAGTCTTTGATGAATCTCTGATAAAATCCGGCGTGCCCCCAAGAATCTCCGTATTGCTTTAACAGTCATGGGGTATGGTAACTTAGATATAGCTTCAACTTTAGCTTCGTCCACCTCTATCCCATTCCCTGAGATCTTATGCCCTAACACAATCCCTTTTTTCACCATGAAATGACACTTTTCCCAGTTTAACACCAAGTTGGTTTCCTCACAGCGTTTAAGCATCTTTTTTAGATTAGCAAGACAGCGGGCGAAGGAGTCCCCGAAAACCGAAAAGTCATCCATGAACACTTCCATGCTGTCTTCCATAAGTTCGTGAAAGATTGCGGTCATGCATCGTTGGAAAGTGGCGGGGGCATTACATAGCCCAAAAGGCATCCTTTTGTAGGCGAACATTCCATAAGGGCAAGTAAACGTGGTCTTTTCTTGGTCCTCAGGTGCTATGGGAATTTGAAAATACCCTGAGAATCCATCCAAGAAGCAATAGTACTCGTGCCCAGACAATCTCTCTAACATTTGGTCAATGAATGGTAAGGGAAAGTGATCTTTTCTCGTGGCATCATTGAGCTTTCGATAGTCAATGCATACCCGCCATCCAGTGACAGTTCTCTGGGGTACCATCTCACCCTTGTCATTCTTAACTACAGTCATTCCGCCCTTCTTAGGTACAACCTGTACAGGACGGACCCATGGGCTATCCGAGATTGGGTAGATCAATCCTGCATCCAGAAGTTTGATGACTTCTTTCTTTACCACTTCCTTAATGTTGGGGTTCACCCGCCTCTGGGGTTGCACGGTAGGTATATAATCTTCTTCCATGAGAATCTTATGTGCGCAAGAAGTTGAGTCAATCCCCTTAATGTCGGCTACACTCCATGCGAGCACTCCCTTATATTTCTTTAGGACCTCTAAGAGTTTACCTTTTTGTTCATGTTCGAGGGAAGAGTTTATGATTACTGGCAGTTGGTTCTCTCCCTGGAGGAAGGCATACTCTAAATGGTTAGGAAGTTCCTTAAGATCTAACTCAGGAGGTTCGATAATAGAAGGCTTAAGCTTGTTTTCGGGCTTTCGGAGCTCGAGATGCTCCGTTGCCTCTTGTCTAGGGTAGAAGGAGACTGCACCAACATCCTCCATCTTTTCCACCTCTAGCAAAGGCAGAAAACTCTCGTCCCGTAACCAGCCTTCCTCGATTTGTTCATCAACACAGCTATCAATGACATCTGTGAGTTCATCGACCTCCCCAATGAAATAGAGTCGGTTAGCTGCCTCTAGAGAGAGATCCATAGAGTCCTTAATGTCGAAGGTTGTGCTATCGGTTCCCACTCGCAAGGTTAACTTGCCGTCATAAACATCAATGACTGCACGAGCGGTAGCAAGAAATGGTCTCCCTAAGATGATGGGTACCAAGTCATCCTCCTCCATATCTAGGATTACGAAGTCGACCGGGAATTTGAATTTCCCAAATTTGACTAGCACATTCTCGCATATCCCTATGGGGTACTTGACTGATCTATCGGCTAGTTGGATGTTTATACGGGTAGGCTTTAATCCAGAGTATCCTAATTTAAGGAACATAGAGTGAGGCATGAGATTGATACTGGCCCCCAAATTGGAAAGAGCATTCTTTATTGATAGAGATCCTATGGAGCAAGGCAAAGTGAAGCTGCCTGGATCGTCTACCTTTTTTGGTAGCCCTCGATGGGTCACCACCGAACATTCTTCCCCCAGGGTCACAAGACCCTCAAGTTTCTTTCGGTTAGCGAGTAGTTTTTTAAAGTATGCACTATGCTTCGGCATGTGAGAGCAAGCATCAAGGAGGGGTATGGTGACTACTGAGTCTTTTAGATATGACAAGAATCTTTTATTATCATTCCCAGTTTTCTGGTTTTTTAATCGGGATGGGAATGGGATTTTCACAGGTTGGTTTGGTGGGGTTGATGGGGAAGGGGTTGTCAAGGGAGATTGGTTGGGAGTCTTGCTGCCCACATCCTCCTCCTCCTCGCGAGGCTTGTTTGGATCGGGAGTGATGGGGGACGAGCTCGGGTAAGGGGGGTCCTTGGTTGTTGTTCCAGCTCGAGTGGTTATCGCGAGCATGGGGTCTTTTTGGCTTACTGATGGCATTTCAAGGTTATCGAGGGCTGAGTTAAGCTTGTTGAACCATTCTCCAATGTCATTCTGCTGCTCGTCAACAAGTTCGTTAAGACCTTTTAATTGTAAGCCTTTTTCTTAAGTGAAGTGACCAAGGTCATCTTCAAAAGTGCTCCTGATTTCGAATTCAGGACCTTCCTCTCCTTCTTTTCTTTTTACCAGATTCCCCCAGAGGGTGTAATTGTCATTTTGGTAAAAAGGCAAGAGGGAGGGATCAGCATAGATGTCACCTCCTGACAAACATGCATGTTCAGTTGTGGGTTCTCCTCCGCATTCCTCTACCTCATGCGGGCCCCCACAGTAGTCGCAGATCAAGTAAGGATTTGAAAGTTGTTTAGGTAACTGCGACCCAGCTAGGTGCTCCATTCTTTTGTGAATTTTTCTTAACCGATCTGAAGTGATTTCAGAAATGCTAACAGTCGACTAAGGTTCATCCCACGTGTCATCCTGGTCTTGAGCATATTCTTCAATCCTATCCCATCCTTCTTCGGCACTAAGATTGGCTAATCTCCCTTTTCTAGATTGGTTGATCCCGTTCTGATCATTAGAGGAAACACTGTCGTAGAAGATTTGGACCAAAAGCCAAAGTTCGATGCCATGATGGGGAACTTGTCTTATTAAATCCTTAAATCTAATCCACGATTTATGGAAAGGTTTGTCCTTCCCTTTTTGGAAACGGAGGATCCTATCTCTAAACGATGAGTTTTTTCCAGGTGGAAAGAACTTCTTATAGAACTTGGATATGAGTTGCTCCCATGTGAAAATAGATTCAGAAGGGAGTTTATCATACCACTCTTGGGCTTTTTCATAGAGGGTGAAAGGAAAGAATCGTAACCGGGACGTGTCTCTAGTAGCCCCATCCGTATGGAGGGTGTCTACTATTTTCAAGAAGTCTTTAGTGTGTTGAATTGGGTCTTCCTCATCTAATCCACAAAACTTACACACACTTTGGACAAGCTAAACATTGGTCGCATGCAAGACCTCATTGGTGTGTTCGTTTGGGTAGACAATGGCATTTGAGAAGCCACGAGGGTTTGGGGAGGAGTAGTCCTTAAGACGCTTAGGAGTAGGAGTTGCGGGGGTACTAATAATGTTGTTGGGTTGGGAGCTAGGGGTTGTAAGGTGATTTTCTGAATTTTCTTCAGAAAGGGGTCCATCAAAATCGATGGCAACGCTAGATGGTTCAGGAGTTGAGTGAGATCGTCTTAACCTGCGCATTTGTCTTTCGGGTTCTGCATAAGGCAAGACAAGGTTTCTAGTGGAACTACGACTCCTAGTGATCCTAAGGTTAGAGAATTTATCGGTTGCCATGATGGCGGATGGTAGAGAGGTACAAACAAAAACACAAAGAAATAAGATAGACTAAAGAGAACCTAAAAAAATAAAAATAAAATCTTACTAGAAACGAATCTAGCAAGTAGACCTAATAAAAAGAAATTCTAACCTAGACAATAACTATTCCCCGGGCTGCGGCGCCAAAAACTTGATGCGTGGGATTTGCACCAGGCTTTACCTCTCAAGGGATCTTGAGAAGCTTACAACCCCCACAAGGCAGTGTACCTGATCGATGTAGTATAATATAATGACAAGTACCGGGGGATTGATCGTTCAGCTAGGAATAGTGTCGCTAGGATTAGAAAACCTAAATACTAGATCTAAAGATGAGGGATGATTCTTTTTGTATTTTTATATTTTTAAGAAAGAAAATTAAAAATCTCGGGTTTGAAAGATTCGGGCTGAATTAGTCGCTAGTCAACTAACCCAATACTAAAGATGCAATGAAAATAAAATACTTAAAAGTGAAAATAAACTATATTAAACTAAAGTTGTGAGCAATATGTGGGAAAAATGTGTTCACTTAGATTTCACTACTCCCTAGATATCTTTTACACGTTGATTACTTGTTATAGTTGCGTGGATGACGGATTGTATTCTTTAATACCATTCATGGGGTGGCGTACTTACTTCCCCAATTCTATGAGTGCCTACTTCACTCCTATGTCGAGCCTGCAAGAAGCTCCTAACATGGGATCATTAGAATTTACTCATGCATTAAATACAACCAATAAAACCTAGTACACATCGGTTCACGTTTCCTAAGACGTTCAAGCATGTTACCATTTGGAGATCTGCTAGTTTTCTTAAGCCTAACATCAAAATCATTCATCTAATACAACCATAAACAAGTAATCAACACATAATCAACATCTAGGTTTCATTAGATCTAAGCAAACACAAAATAAATCTAGCCTAGCATGTTGAAATCAAGACAAGCACAAGATATAGACAACCAACACATAGACATATTGATTGAATTAAGAGAATACTTATCTCAATAGCACATGTAAGGTTTCAAGGGTTGAAAACCCTTGAAAAGCTGTAAAATTCGTACAAGGTTCGGCCCTAGGGTTTCTCCACACAAGTTCCTCTTTAATGAATGAAAATTAGAAAACTATATATAGATTTTAGAGGCTGACGGCGTCAAGAACAAAGGTGTGACGCCGTCATCTCGCCGCCAAATAAATCCTCGGACTGCCTTGATCTACATCTGACGCCGTCATGTTGTCCACTTTTGCAGGCCGTCACGCATTTAACTCTTGACTCTCTACTTGTGACGCCTTCATGTTTGTACTGGGTCGTCATGGTATTTACTCTTGACGCCGTCAAATGCTCCCTCTTGACGCCGTCACACACTGTTCCCAGCATGGAAAATTAAGTCTTTGGCGTTTTCTTCACTTTTATGCTCCAAAAACGTCCGAATTGCTTCCTTTTCCAGATTTCACTCCCAAAGTACCTAAAATCACAAAAGGAACGATTTAGGGCAATATTTGATCAAATAAATTCAATTCCGGGCTTAAATGACCCCCTAAAAATGGATCATTTTTCGCCTCATCAAGTAAGTTTTTAATATTTTGTTAAACGTGTCGAGAACTTATTTTGTCGTTTGGTGAATTTTGCAATATCGTAATCGTGACCATTTAATATAATAAAAAATTTTCAAATTTTCCTGTAAAAATGGTGATTAAAATAATGACAAAGATTAATATATTATTAAACGTTTTTAATTATACGGATTTTTGCGAGATTTTACAGTACCCACATGTCATTCTGAATTTCGTCCCGAAATTCAAATTTAACGTGATTACTTGAGTAAAGAATTTTTGAACAGAGGGTTGTCGAGAGATTTTTATTCCTAAAATTAAGGAAACGTGATTAAATTAGATTTACCTGTACTAGACAAGACAAAATAACTGATGTATTTAAGGGTTGTGAATATTGAAATAGTGGTCATGAATAGTGAAATAACGGCTAGTGCATAGTGTCCAACGGTCGGGAATAGTGCCCAACGGCTATATTCTAGCCTATAAATACCACTTCCAAATTTTCACTTCTTCCATCACCCATTTTCCTCTCATTTTCCATCTCAAAATGCCGCACCTCATCACCATCTTAGCGATTGTGTATGTCGTCCTTGCCGCTATCTACTTAGCGTATGTTCCAGATGAAGACTTTGGATTCTTGGTCGCGATCTTGATGTTTGTCGTACCCCTTACTATCCTAGCCATTACCGTAGACAAGATATGGGGGTAAAAATCTTGAGCTAGGGTTGTTTTAAATTAAGTTCTTGTTGTGTTTCTATGTACTTGTAATGAATAAGAAATAAAACTCGTTTTGTTTTTATGTTTAGGAATTTGTCTCATTATTGTTTTTAATGGTTTGTTTATATTTATCTTTCAGCATAATTAGGGTGATTCATCCTGTGGTGGCTCTTGCTATTGTTTTGTTGGTGGGAGTCTTTGTTGCCATAGCGGACCAACCTATTGAAGATTCCATAGTTTATATTGTAATAATTGTAACGGTAGCACTTCCGATCCTAATTATTTATTTATGTATTAATTTTTACGGATTTTAATAAAATTTTCGCTATTTGGGTCTTCTATCAGTCTTTGTGAATTATTTGGGTTCTCTTACTTGTACTTTTGTTAGTTTCCTATCATAATGGTGATGAGATAAGATAGGTATTTATTGTGGTTTGTTCGATGTATTATTTATGAACAGTTCATTTTAGCTCTATATTTTGCTTTTGAATGAAGATTGTTATTTAAAAATTTGAAAATATCACTGTTCCCTTCATAACATAATTCTTCCTAAATTAGACATAGTTGATCAGGCTATGTATAATTGAGGATCAAATGATGCGATGTATGACTCAATCATATGTTTCTCTAAATTGTTTTAGATGGTGTTCAACGTGTTGTTTTTATAATATAACACGTAATTTCTTTTAAGAATAAAGTAGAAAGTTTTAGGGTTCATACTCTGAATCAGAAATTTATGGAGTAATAGTATATTGTCATTTGGTAAATGGGACAGAAATTTAAATTAACGTAGATTATCATTATTATGGAAATATTACAAGGTAGATTTTTCGTTACGGTAGAAAGATAGTTATTATACTTAAGTTACATCCATCGTAACTTAAAGTAAAATACAGGAAAGAGATACAACTTAGGAAATTCTTAAACTAGATTTTATTTATCTACAACAGGAATTTTTTTTCATCTGTTTAAATCTAGTTGCCATTCCCTCGATACTATCAAGGTCTTTAAAGATTCTTCATTCTCTTGTAAAAGTCTTGGCTTTCCAATTAACATTGTAGTTTGGACATCGGCTCTTGTAGTGCCCTTTTCCACCACATCCGTGGCATACTACTGTTGTTGGTTGTCCTTTCCTTTCCTGAGTCTTACAGCTAATTGCCTTGTGACCTGTTTTCTGACATTTCATGCACTTAACCATGCAGATTCCTATGTGATGCTTGTTGCATTTTTGACACAAGGGTTGACTTCCACGAAAACCACTTCCAGTAACAGGTGTGACGAGACAATTTCTATTAGCTTTCTGATTGTATTCCAGCTGACGTTGATAGTTCATACGATCTTCTAGATGTTTACGATAGCGGTCTTGAGCATTGATGATGTTGCAGTAGATGGGGTTGATGGTTCCTATTTCAGGGAGTTTTTCCTTTTGATTATTTCCATTAGGTATAACCCCGTGCCTAATTTCTTGATTATGGTTGATGGTAGGGTTGATCATTCCTTCTTGAATTTTTAAGTGAGGTGGCCTATACTTCATGAAACTTGCAGGGTGGTGCGTACCAAGTATACCCGTCTCTCTTCTCGGATAAACTACGGTAGTCCCTTCTAGTACCACTAACACTATGTCGTTTACTAATTTCTTGATAGCTCCTGGAGTCATGGTGATTTCTGATGATGATGAAGAATATGCATTGTTCATGTTGTCCATTTTCTGAAATCATTAATGAAATTCAACATTAAAATCCATATAATATCAGAATAATTCAAATAATGAAGTTAATTATTTCATTGATGATCGACTGAATTTACTCCCTACTGTAATCAAATTTCAAGATATGTCTGTGTTGTATCATATATAAATGATCAACTCTTGATATGGGATTACTAAGGAACAAACCGACTTGTCTACTAAAGCTGAAATTTAATAATCTTTTCTTCATTCTTTAAATTCCCTTTCAAAAATTGATTTTTAGACAATTCTTGAGATTTTGGGTTAATTATGGTATGTTTAAGAAATCTTAACAATTGTAAGAAATCTTACAGTAGATTTGAATAACATTACAGATGTAAACAAAATATTAATAACTTGACTGATTGTTTTTGCAAGATAAACGATACAAGATCTTTTATTAATACTCCGTTGATCTGCGTAGAATCATTTGGTTATCAAAGGAAATAACAAATGATGAGATTTTTGCATGAAGATATGAGGATTCATTACATGCATGATTGATATGAAAGGAAAGATCGATTCATAACAGAAAGGAGGTTATTATACATTATGATTTGATTACAAGTTCTGAAGTTTCAGATTTATTGAACATTACATGAAATACTAACCAAAACTATTTGGTTTAGTTGGTACAACAAGGATACTTGTAAACTTAAGATTAGTTACGCCTCTGACGTAAATATCTAATTTCTTTCTCTAGTTCAAGTTGTGTAGCTTCCATGTTTGAGAAACGTTCTTGACACATGTTCATTTGATTTGCCAACATAGTCTCTAATGCGGAAATCTTTTGACCCTGGTTTCTGGCTGCATCTCTGGCCATCCATAGGGTTCTTTCAATATCTTCAACTCTTCCATGTGTATGACCTTGTTCTCTTCTTGCACAATGGACCCTGGAGTCCAAGCTTCCAAGCTCCTGGTTGGTGTTGTCCTTTATCTCATTAATCTTTATTCCTAATTCACACATTGTTCGTGATAAGTGTCTAAATACTCATCATTTTATACCAATCTGAACTGCCAAAACATCCAAAAACACTCAAATATGCATCATAATACTGAAATTATCCCAGAAGTGTGTTTTATATGTTTCAGATGCAAAATAATCAAAAACAGATCAAAAACGTACAAAGTTTGCATAATTGGCAGTTTCAGACCCTCAACTTTCAAAACTTGTCAAATCTAGTCCCTGGTTATTCTAAAAACATGAAAAACTCACCAAAGGTCCTTTTAAATCACAAAGTTACATATTTAGTCCTTTGGTGCTAAGTTTCACAAAATTACAAGTTTAGTCCCTATACTTTACAAAATTGACAAAAATGGTCCCTGGGATGTAAAAACTTTGAGAAAAATCAATTTTGGTCCTTGTGCTACTCATATTTGGCAGGAATGATCCTTGGGAGAAAAGTTTGGCAATAATTACATGATTGGTCCCTGAAGTTTACAAGTTGGCAAAACGGGTCCCTGGAAATTCAAAAAATGAAAATTATCATCCATAGCCCTTGTACTATTCACACTTGGCAATTTCAACCCTTATAATAAATTTTAAAAGTTGCCAAACCACACCCTTCAAAATTCAGAAAATTGCAAAATAGGTCCTTGATAATTACATTTAACCAAACCGGACCTATTAGTTATTATAAACCAAACACAAAACTCCAATCCAACAAAAATATATCCAAGCCCAAACACCAAAGCCCAGCCCAGTCCTTTTTTAAAACCGTTCTAAATAATCAGCACAGGGTCAAACTATGGTCAAACTGCCCTTCCCTCTCACACCCTCACCACTTGCAGAACCTCTCACCTCCACCTCCCTCCTCCATCACATCCCACCTCCCAACCAACCTATCACCTACCAAAGCCACCTATAATAAATGCTACCCCCTCCCCTACACGCAAACAGAAGCAATTTGCTCTGTTTCATCTTTCCCGCCAAAACACGTGGAGGCATGAGAGTGATCCAACAAAGCCAGAAAGAGGTGGGAAATGATGAGGATACAGCAAGAAACCCTAATCTTCAAGTATAAATAGAAGAGGAGGAGCAAGGAAGAGTTATTAGTTAATTTAGAATTTAATTTATGTCATTTAAATTATAGTTTCTTAATTCAGTTAAATCTCAAGCTTTTAAGCTTTGTATTAGTGTAAGCAAGTGTAATCTCAACTTTTTCAACAATCAATTTCAAGTTTCCATATCTGTTTCAATATATGCAATTCTGCTTTTATTTCAAAATTCTCATTAAGCTTAATTGTTGTTTCTAGTGGATGATAAGGACTCCTAGGCTCACATAAGCTCCCATATAGCTTATAAAAGCTATTAGTAATCATTAAAATCAGCTTAGTGATAAAAAAATCAAAAATACCAAAAAGTCAATAAAAGTCAAAGATTAGGTTCATGGTGTTCAAGGCTGGAGCAGGGTGTAAAAGGGATGGCCTTGGTTTAGTACTCATTGGGGAGTGTTAGGAAATGGTCAATGGTTCTTGGTTCTTGATTTTGGCAGGAATGCAAAACTTGTAAGCAATTTCTCTTTGATTCTAAGTTTCCTATCTTAGTGCTTAATTGTAGCTTATTATTGTTTAATTTGTTGTCTTATAACTTATTTAGTAGTTTCTAATTCATAGATTAAGTTTAAATCCTTATTTACTTAGTTTCTCTAAAATTTGTCTTTAATAAGTAGTGTTTGGATTTGTATGTTTCTGTGTGATCAGCTGTGTTCTTGACATTGTTTCTTGCTTACATATGTTTCTTAATGTCACATGAACTCAGAACATCACTAAAACACAAGCTCTATTCATTAAAAAGTCAAAAACCTTAGAAACAGGCCAAATACACCCTCTGTGTTGGTTAAAGAGTGGCAAATGCCCCATTTCCATACACAATTGAGTGGTTTAGCTTATTTTGGCCTTAACTTAGCTTAAAATACAATAATCAATCAGTAAACTAGGATCTAGGTTCACAAAAGTCAACTTGCATCAAAATCTTAAAAAGTCAAAATTCTTACTATTTGCAGAAACTCATTTCTTGTGAGATTTTTCTAGAATTTTGTGGTGTGAATCAGTCCTTGAAATTTGTTGTGCTTATAACATGCAACCTATCCTACAAGAACTCACCACCAGCTTAATTTTGTGAATTTTCTTTAAGCTTGTGCAATAGCTTGTTTGAAGTTGCAGGGCATACACATGCCCTGTGCACAGGTTTTTGGCCAAAACTCCAAGACCCTTTGTGATTGACTCAGTAGACCCCACACCCTGTCCTTTGGCTTTTTAGAGAGCTTATCAGCTCTAGTATCCATACCCTGGCTTAATTTGGACTTTAGCTTATTGCATCATAGCTTATTTGACTCACTTTTGTACCCTGACCAAACAATACATACTGAGTACTCAATGTGTGAGCTCAAATACCAAGCCCCACCCAGTGCTCATTAAAAATCCATAAGCCCAGCTTATTGGCTTATTTGAGAGTTGACCAGGTCTACTTCAAGGGTCAGGGTTCAATTTGAACCACCCCTCACCTCTGTGGACCCCACAGAGGTTCAAAAGTACCTATTTGAGGCCTGTTTTGGCCTTGTGTTGTGATAAGTGCTTATTGATTCATACACAGCTTATCCATAGTGCTTATTTGTGCCTTTTGCCTTATTTCAAGTTGTTGTCAACCTGTTTAAGCTTATTTGTGCATTTCATAGCTTTTTCAAATTTCCACAAGTCCTAATAAGCTTAATGACTCAACTATTAAGCACAAGGGGGTGCACATAGCTTATTAATAAGCTATAACAAAAGTGTTTTCATAAAAGTTGTTTGTTTTCAGTAGGTAATTAGTTGTAAAAAAGAAAAACCAACAAAAACCAACTTTAAAATTAGTGATAGTTTCTATTTAATAGGATTTATCTTTTTAATTTTTCTTATCAGCTTATTAATAAGCAATTTTTCATTTTTATAATTTTCTTAGATTCCTTTTATAGTAAATTAGTTTGAGTAATTTTTCCAGATTTTTCTTTTGTCATTTAGTAATTATTAGAATTAATATTAGTTTAAATAATAATTAAGTAATATTAGTTAATTAAATAGTTTTAATAATTTTTAATGAACAACAGTACCTTTTTATATTTTTTCTAGGATTTATAAATCATTAAGTATTTTTAGAAATTAGTTTCTTAATTACTACTATTCATTTCCCATTTTTCTTAATTAATTTAGTCAACTAGCTTTTAATTCATAAACAAGTAATTAATTAGTAAATTAGCCTAAATATAATTTTTAGAATAAGTTTATAATTTTTTAGAATTCCTGTGATGGTTAATTAGTTTTATAAATTTTTCCATAATTTTCTAAGTTGTTTTAGTATTTTTAGTAATTTAAAATAGTTTATTTAGTTTAATTAAAATAATTAGTAATTAATTAATAAAAAACACATAAAAAGACAAAAATATTTATTTTTAATTTTTTATACTTTCTTCAAGTTCATTTAAGTTTTAGAAAATATTTTTGCAAGTTTTAGTTTAATTTGTAGTATTTATCATTTTTAGGTTAATTTAAATTAATTTTAATTAAATAGTTAAATAGTTTTTAATTAATAATTAATAATAAATAATAAAATAATCAAAAAATAATAATTTTCTTTTTACTTTAGTTTTCTTTTAAGTTTAAGTTTATAGAATTTTCATTTTTAACCCCTGTAGTTTATTTTTTCCTTAAAACTCACCTTTTTTTCTGTACGCATACGTATTTGTTTACATTTTCAGTTTACGTGTATACATAGTTGTTTATTGTGCTTGTTTTATATTATCCAAATAATATCAGTAGTGTAAATCAAACCCACTTAATCTTTGGTTATTGTGCTCAGTACCATTTATTCCCAAAATCGTTTACAAATACAATTTCAATCTCGTTGGGACTTAACGACCCGGGGATTTCCCTGTACTTCCACGGATTTTAGTACTTGACTTTTTCTCCCAGGTGGACCTATCAACTGCACACGCTTGACTGGCTGGTTTGGGATGAGTCAAATTTTGGCACCGCTGCCGGGGAGGTTGTTGCGTATTTCAAAACGATTTAGGTATACAGGTTTTCAAAACCCCTCCTGTACAAATACCATCACTTTGTAAAAATCAAAATTATATCTGAAAAAGTTCACTAACACTTTTCCTAAAGTGTTAAAAACACCAAAAAAATCATAAACAACAAAACAAACTGTGAAGTTAAATTACTTCGTTTACTTTAAGATTACAACTTGAAACAGCTGGTATAAGGTAAGTTCTGACATTAAATTGCGAACTGAAGAGGGATCCATTTATTTACTCCCGCTAGCCTGCGAGTAATCTTAAAGGAACGATTTCGGTTAACGAATCAGTTCCAAAAATATTGTCCAAGTTTTTTCACCCATACACGAAAACCCAAAAACATTTTACTGTGAATATAATTACATAAAAGTTTACCACCGCAAACCAAGGCAGAACACCTACCAACTGGGGGTGTGAACATAATAAGTTCCCAAAACTTAAGATAAAAACTTGCCATTGTATCCCTGTGATTGGTGTACCTTTTTCAAAGAAGCCATTTCACTTGTGATTATTGGATTTAAGTTCACTGTGGTTTTGCCTCGATCTTGTTTTGAAAATTGTTTTTAGTGCATGCGCACTCGTTCACAATCACGATGTAATCGTCATAGAAACGTAACCGAGTTACATACTGTTGAAGAAGAACACTCATTAAAAATGAACGACGAGCCCCCAATCCCTCCCAAGGAGGAACCAGTTCCTGACACCCGAACAATGGAGGAACTGTGTCAACCTACCATGCACGGGAGGGGTGGACCCATTGCACCACTTACAATTGGAGCCTCGGATTTTGGACTAAAACACAACATGATACAACAGGTCCAGAATTCGTGTCAGTTCCACGGTTTTCCGGGTGACGATGCTAACAAGCATCTCGATAAATTTTTAACCGTCACCCAGAGCATGAAACAAAATGGCGTCACCGAAGACGGCCTGCGTTTATACCTGTTCCCATATTCTTTCACTCATCATGCGACTTCATGGTTCGATCGACTTCCTAAGAATTCGATCCATACTTTTGATGAGATGGTTACTAAATTCTTGGCTAAATACTTTCCACCATCTATGGTTACAAAGCTGAGAAACGATATTAGTAACTTCAGACAGCTTCCCGAAGAGTCCTTATTTGAGGCATGGGAACGCTACAAACTTGCTATTGATCGGTGTCCCAATCATAACATGCTTCTTGTCACCATTATTGATACCTTTTATAATGGTGTGACCCTTCGTCATCGTGACACCATCAATGCTGCTGCTGGGGGCACCTTTATGAAAAGGACCCCTGAAGAGTGTTATGACTTAATCGAAAACATGACTACCCAACACAATTTTTGGGACTCCTCTGCAGAGAGGAATGACTCATGTAAGTCAGTCACTCCGGCAAATAATGAAATAGCTGCCCTTACCAGAAAGTTCGATGATTTGTCTGCTGCGATTCTCCGAATTCACCAGACAAATCACAATCAGCAGAATAAAACTATCAGTTGTGAAACCTGTGGTGGTCCACACCCGTACCATGAGTGCCCAGCCTCTAGTGGCTTCACTCAAGAGAACATATTCGCAGCCCAAGGTTCCTACAATACGGGAGGCAATTCTTACCAACCGCATGGGGACCGAAATCTGTTGAGTTATCGTTCCAATAACTACATTGGACCACCGGGATTTAATCAGTCCCAGAACCAAATGGTCAAAACAGAAACCAGAACTTTAACCAGAATCAGAACCAAAACCGAATGAACCAAGGTTTTAACAACCAAGGGAATTTCAACTCTGGTCAAAACCAGGTTCAAAACAATCAAAACCAAGGAAACTATAACCGTAATCAAGGTCAGAATAATTACCATCAGGGTAATTTTCAACAACAAAACCACTTCCAGGGTAATAACAACCAGCAACATGGGAATTTCCAGAACAATTGGGCTCAAAATTTTCCAAACCAAAATCAAGCCATTGTTCTAACTCGACCATCATCTGATGAGTTACTAAAACAGTTTATGAAATCCCAAGATGAACTGAACAAAGTGCTGGTTAGTCAAATATCTGATTTGAAGAAGACTTTAAATGATCGACCCTCGGGCTCAGGTACTACTTTACCTAGCAACACGATCGCTAATCCGAGGGGCGATGTAAAGGCGATCACCACAAGAAGTGGAGTTTCTCATAAAGGACCCACAGCTCCGTCTACCTCTTCTCCTATCCCGGTAGAGGAATGTGAAACTGAGGATACTACGGATAAGGTACTTCCTACTAATAACGGAGGTACCAGTGACATCCCTCCTCCAGTTATCCCGGTCCTGACTCCCCCTAAAAGAGTCGTGTTTGAAAATACCGAAGGTCCTGTTGAAAATCCAAAATCCAACCCAAAACCATCAATTCCATATCCCTCACGATTGCAAGACCAGAAGCTCCATGAAAAAGCTAATCATCAGATGGAAAAATTCTTTTAGATTTTTCAAGAACTACACTTCGATATTAGTTTCGCGGATGCTCTTCTTTTAATGCCCAAATTTGCATCGACAATCAAAAACCCGTTGAGCAATAAAGAAAAACTGTTTGAGATGGCACGAACTCCACTCAATGAAAACTGCTCCACAGTTCTGTTGAAACAGCTTTCCGAGAAGCTGGGAGACCCCAGGAAATTTCTAATACCATGTATTTTCCCAGGGATAGTTGAGTGCTTTGCCTTGTCCGATCTTGGTGCAAGCATCAACTTAATGCCCCACTCAGTTTGGAAAAAGCTCTCTCTTCAAGCACTTAGTCCCACATGCATGACTCTCGAGCTTGCAGACCGTTCAATTTCACGTCCCCTTGGCATTGCTGAGGACGTATTTGTAAGAGTGGGAAAGTTCCATTTTCCGGCAGACTTTGTCGTTGTTGATTTCGATGTGGATCCAAGAGTTCCTCTCATTCTTGGGAGGGGATTCTTAAGGACGGGTCGTGCATTAATCGATGTTTTCGATGAGGAAATCACGTTACGAGTTGGCACTGAAGCAATAACGTTCAACCTTGATCAAACCTCGAGATACTCCTCGAATTATGATGCTAAATCGGTCAACCGAATTGATGTCATTGACATTGCATCTGAGGAGTATGCTCAGGAAATCCTTGGCTTCGCTGATAGTTCTACGAGTGGAAATTCCACTCCCTCTTCTCACCCCATAATCGTTAATTCTTCTCCTTCCCTCACTCCGTTTGAGGGAAGTGATTTCGTCCTTGAGGAATTAGAGGCCTTTCTCAAAAGTGATTCAGTTCCCGAAGGAATTGATAACCAAGAGATTGACCCGGAGAGAGATATACTTCTCCTTTAGAAGTTATTGAATAAAGATCCTTCTCCCATTCCTGTTCTACCTCCACAACTTCATAACGCGGAAGTCAAATATGTTGAGAAAAATGATGATTTCCCCGAGGTCGAACTTAAGGACCTACCTCCTCATCTAGAATATGCATTCTTGGAAGGTAACGATAAGTTACCAGTCATTATTGCGAAAGACTTAAAGGATGAGGAGAAATCCGCGCTGCTTAAGGTTTTAAAGTCCCACAAGCAAGCAATTGCTTGGAAGCTCTCAGACATAAAGGGTATTAACCCGGATTTTTGTACACACAAAATCCTAATGGAAGAGGACTTTAAACCTGCCGTGCAGCATCAAAGAAGGGTAAATCCAAAAATCCACGAAGTTATCAAGGAAGAAGTTATCAAACTTCTCGATGCGGGATTGATTTACCCTATATCAGACAGTCCTTGGGTTAGCCCAATACATTGTGTTCCAAAAAAGGGTGGCATCACGGTTGTCACAAATGAGGATAACGAGTTAATACCAACTCGTTTGGTTATAGGGTGGCGAGTATGTATCGATTACAGAAAGCTTAACGAAGCCACCCGCAAGGACCATTTTCCTCTGCCCTTTATGGATCAAATGCTCGACAGACTAGCGGGGAATGAGTATTATTGCTTCCTCGACGGCTTCTCGGGTTACTTCCAGATTCCCATTGATCCACAGGATCAAGAGAAGACTACCTTCACATGCCCTTACGGGACATTTGCCTATCGTCACATGCCTTTTGGGTTATGCAATGCTCCGGGCACTTTCCAGAGGTGCATGATGGCTATTTTCCACGACATGATCGGGAAAACCATGGAGGTATTTATGGATGCCTTCTCAGTCATCGGGAATTCTTTCGACTCATGCCTCTCCCACTTAGAAAAGATGCTTCAACGTTGTGAAAACACTAATCTTTGTCTAAACTGGGAGAAGAGCCATTTTATGGTTAGGGAGGGCATTGTCCTCGGCCATAAAATTTCAAAAAGTGGGATTGAGGTCGATAAGGCCAAAATTGATGTTATTGCTAAACTGCCTCATCCCACCACTGTTAAAGGAATAAGGAGTTTCCTCGGCCATGCCGGGTTCTATCGGAGATTCATTCAGGATTTCTCCAAAATAGCCCGGCCCATGACTCATCTTCTTGAAAAGGATGCTCCTTTCATCTTTTCCCTCGAGTGCATCGAAGCTTTTTCAACTTTAAAGAGAAGGCTTACCGAGGCACCGATCCTTGTTGCCCCCGACTGTGACTTACCCTTCGAACTTATGTGCGATGCTAGCGACTTCGCTATTGGTGCAGTTCTGGGGCAACGCAAAACAAAACATTTTCAGCCAATACACTACGCAAGTAAGACTATGAGTGAAGCTCAAACGCACTATACCACCACAGAAAAAGAATTATTAGCTGTGGTATATGCCTTTGAGAAATTTAGACCTTACTTAATCTTAACCAAATGCGTGGTGTACACGGACCACTCGGCTTTGAAATACCTGTTCACTAAACAGGACGCAAAGCCAAGACTGCTCCGTTGGGTCCTGCTCCTTCAGGAATTCGATATACTCATACGAGACAAAAAAGGAGCAGAAAACCTTGCTGCTGATCACTTGTCCCGGTTAGAGAATCCTCATCAGGATATTCTCGAGAGAAAAGAAATTAATGAAACTTTTCCTCTAGAGACTCTCAATCTAATCTCTACCCGGGATGATACTACTACCCCATGGTTTGCCGACTTTGCAAATTACCATGCGGGTAATTTCGTTGTGAAATGGATGTCGTCCCAACAGAAAACAAAATTCTTTAAAGATGTAAAACATTATTTCTGGGACGACCCCTACTTGTTCAAAATATGTGCGGATCAAGTCATCCGACGGTGTGTCCATGGCCAAGAAGCCATGGAAATTCTTAAAGCTTGTCATGATGGACCCACGGGGGGACATCATAACCCAAACTACACCGCCAAAAAGGTGTTTGATTCGGGATTCTTTTGGTCCACGATCTATAAAGACGCCCATGAACTTATCAAAACCTGTGAGGCTTGCCAGCGTCACGGGAATATTTCCAAAAAGAATGAGATGCCACAAAACGCCATCCAAGTCTGTGAAATATTTGATATGTGGGGCATTGATTTTATGGGGCCATTCCCGTCTTCACGAGGGAATAAATACATACTCGTGGCTGTCGACTATCTGTCAAAATGGGTTAAAGCAAAAGCTTTACCCACCAATGATGCCCGAGTAGTCGTTAACTTTTTGAAGTCTCTCTTTGCCAGATTCGGAACTCCTCGTGCCATTATCAGTGATCGTGGCACACACTTCTGCAATGAACAATTTGCAAGAGTGATGCTGAAATATGGTGTAACTCACCGTCTTTCTACAGCATACCACCCACAAACAAGTGGGCAGGTGGAGGTCTCGAATCGGGGTATTAAGAGAATTCTGGAGAGGACGGTGGGAGAAAACCGTGCCTCTTGGTCGGATAAGCTGGATGATGCATTATGGGCTTTCCGCACTGCTTACAAAACACCCATCGGGTGTACTCCATATAAGCTAGTGTATGGGAAAGCATGTCATCTTCCGATCGAATTAGAACATAAGGCCTACTGGGCCTTAAAACATGCAAACTTCGACCTTCACACAGCGGGTAATCACCGCAAGGTTCAACTAAACAAATTAAACGAACTTCGTGATCAAGCTTATGAGAATTCTTTGATTTACAAGGAAAAAACCAAGAAGATCCACGACTCTAAAATTAAAAACCGTGTTTTCAACATCGGTGACAGAGTCCTTCTCTTCAATTCACGATTGAAGATATTCTCAGGAAAGCTTAAAACTCGTTGGTCTGGGCCATTCACTGTAACAAGAGTATTTCCATTTGGAACTGTTGAGTTAGCTCAACCTGACGGTTCCAACTTTAAAGTGAATGGCCATCGGTTAAAACACTACTTTGGAGGGGACATACAACCAATGGTTGTCCCGAATCTCCAAACTTTCCCCATAGACCAATAAATTCGGGGTCGAGTCAAGCTAGCGACTCAGTTAACAAAAACAGTAGCTTCCTCATGAACAAATCAATTCGAGGTCGAGTCAAGCTAGCGACTCGGTAATCAAAAACAGTAGCTGAACATGGGTTTTCACCCATGTGTACCACCCTAGTGTGGGGGAGATGCCCCACATGTTGTATATATCCTCAAAAAAAATGTACATAGACTAAAATAAAGGTTACTAATATTTCCTTCTTATGTTCTAAGTGTCGGTTTAACACCCGGTTCTTTGAATATTGCGGACAATATCCATTTCTAAGTGTGGGGGGATTTTCACGAATTCAAACACATGTTCCATCAAGCACCCTCATTTGATCAAAATTTAAAAAATTTTCACACTTAGAAATGCAATAAATGGTTATCAGTCCGCCATGTCTAACCCACATAAGGATTGGCTAATCCAGGAGCAAACGGCTCTTGGTAAAGATATCTCAAATCCGTTGGTGGCTTGCAATTTGCTCAAAATTGTATGGTTCCTCAACTCCCCATATCCTCAAAAGCAAATGAGTTGGCTAGCCCGCAAGATTATGGCTTGTGGTAAAGGCCGTGGAAAAACCATAATTGGTAATCAGCTCACCAAGATGTTGACTATTCCATCAAGAGTTGGCTAGTCCAGAAGCAAACGGCTTTTGGTAAAGACTAATCAAATCCGTTGACAGCTGGTGGTTTGCTCAAAATCACACGGTTATCAGGTGTACCACAGTTCTCACACCTGGCTACTCCAGAAGTAATGGCTTTTGGTAAAGAGACATAAAATCCATTAAATTTTCTCAAAATATTGCTAGGGACTAGCAATACTTTAGTGTGAGGGATTGATGAGTGTCTAAATACTCATCATTTTATACCAATCTGAACTGCCAAAACATCCAAAAACACTCAAATATGCATCATAATACTGAAATTATCCCAGAAGTGTGTTTTATATGTTTCAGATGCAAAATAATCAAAAACAGATATAAAACGTACAAAGTTTGCATAATTGGCAGTTTCAGTCCCTCAACTTTCAAAACTTGTCAAATCTAGTCCCTGGTTATTCTAAAAATATGAAAAACTCACCAAAGGTCCTTTTAAATCACAAAGTTACATATTCAGTCCTTTGGTGCGAAGTTTCACAAAATTACAGGTTTAGTCCCTGTACTTTGCAAAATTGACAAAAATGGTCCCTGGGATGTAAAAACTTTGAGAAAAATCAATTTTGGTCCTTGTGCTACTCATATTTGGCAGGAATGATCCTTGGGAGAAAAGTTTGGCAATAATTACATGATTGGTCCCTGAAGTTTACAAGTTGGCAAAACGGGTCCCTGGAAATTCAAAAAATGAAAATTATCATCCATAGCCCTTGTACTATTCACACTTGGCAATTTCAACCCTTATAATAAATTTTAAAAGTTGCCAAACCACACCATTCAAAATTCAGAAAATTGCAAAATAGGTCCTTGATAATTACACATAACCAAACCGGACCTATTAGTTATTATAAACCAAACACAAAAATCCAATCCAACAAAAATATATCCAAGCCCAAACACCAAAGCCCAGCCCAATCCTTTTTTAAAACCGTTCTAAATAATCAACACAGGGTCAAACTATGGTCAAACTCCCCTTCCCTCTCACACCCTCACCACTTGCAGAACCTCTCACCTCCACCTCCTTCCTCCATCACATCCAACCTCCCAACCAACCAATCACCTACCAAAGCCACCCACAATAAATGCTACCCTCTCCCCTACACGCAAACAGAAGCAATTTGCTCTATTTCATCTTTCCTGCCAAAACACGTGGAGGCATGAGAGTGATCCAACAAAGCCAGAAAGAGGTGGGAAATGATGAGGATACAGCAAGAAACCCTAATCTTCAAGTATAAATAGAAGAGGAGGAGCAAGGAAAAGTTATTAGTTAATTTAGTATTTAATTTATGTCATTTAAATTATAGTTTCTTAAATCAGTTAAATCTCAAGCTTTTAAGCTTTGTATTAGTGTAAGCAAGTGTAATCTCAACTTTTTCATCAATCAATTTCAAGTTTCCATATCTGTTTCAATATATGCAATTCTGCTTTTATTTCAAAATTCTCATTAAGTTTAATTGTTGTTTCTAGTGGATGATAAGGACTCCTAGGCTCACATAAGCTCCCATATAGCTTATAAAAGCTATTAGTAATCATTAAAATCAGCTTAGTGATAAAAAAAAATCAAAAATACAAAAAAGTCAATAAAAGTCAAAGATCAGGTTCATGGTGTTCAAGGCTGGAGCAGGGTGTAAAAGGGATGGCCTTGGTTTAGTACTCCATGGGGAGTGTTAGGAAATGGTTAATGGTTCTTGGTTCTTGATTTTGGCAAGAATGCAAAACTTGTAAGCAATTTCTCTTTGATTCTAAGTTTCCTATCTTAGTGCTTAATTGTAGCTTATTATTGTTTAATTTGCTGTCTTATAACTTATTTAGTAGTTTCTAATTCATAGATTAAGTTTAAATCCTTGTTTACTTAGTTTCTCTAAAATTTGTCTTTAATAAGTAGTGTTTGGATTTGTATGTTTCTGTGTGATCAGCTGTGTTCTTGACATTGTTTCTTGCTTACATATGTTTCTTAGTGTCACATGAACTCATAACATCACTAAAACACAAGCTCTATTCATTAAAAAGTCAAAAACCTTAGAAACATGCCAAATACACCCTCTGTGTTGGTTAAAGAGTGGCAAATGCCCCATTTCCATACACAATTGAGTGGTTTAGCTTATTTTGGCCTTAACTTAGCTTAAAATACAATAATCAATCAGTAAACTAGGATCTAAGTTCACAAAAGTCAACTTGCATCAAAATCTCAAAAAGTCAAAATTCTTACTATTGGCAGAAACTCATTTCTTGTGAGATTTTTCTAGAATTTTGTGAATCAGTCCTTGAAATTTGTTGTGCTTATAACATGCAACCTATCCTACAAGAACCCACCACCAGCTTAATTTTGTGAATTTTCTTTAAGCTTGTGCAATAGCTTGTTTGAAGTTGCAGGGCATACACATGCCCTGTGCACAGGTTTTTGGCCAAAACTCCAAGACCCTTTGTGATTGACTCAGTGGACCCCACACCCTGTCCTTTGGCTTTTTTGAGAGCTTATCAGCTCTAGTATCCATACCCTGGCTTAATTTGGACTTTAGCTTATTGCATCATAGCATATTTGACTCACTTTTGTACCCTGACCAAACAATACATACTGAGTACTTAATGTGTGAGCTCAAATACCAAGCCCTACCCAGTGCTCATTAAAAAGCCATAAGCCCAGCTTATTGGCTTATTTGAGAGTTGACCAGGTCTACTTCAAGGGTCAGGGTTCAATTTGAACCACCCCTCACCTCTGTGGACCCCACAGAGGTTCAAAAGTACCTGTTTGAGGCCTGTTTTGGCCTTGTGTTGTGATAAGTGCTTATTGACTCATACACAGCTTATCCATAGTGTTTATTTGTGCCTTTTGCCTTATTTCAAGTTGTTGTCAACCTGTTTAAGCTTATTTGTGCATTTCATAGCTTTTTCAAATTTCCACAAGTCCTAATAAGCTTAATGACTCAACTGTTAAGCACAAGCGGGTGCACATAGCTTATTAATAAGCTATAACAAAAGTGTTTTCATAAAAGTTGTTTGTTTTCAGTAGGTAATTAGTTGTAAAAAAGAAAAACCAACAAAAACCAACTTTAAAATTAGTGATAGTTTCTATTTAATAGGATTTATCTTTTTAATTTTTCTTATCAGCTTATTAATAAGCACTTTTTCATTTTTATAATTTTCTTAGATTCCTTTTATAGTAAATTAGTTTTAGTAATTTTTCCAGATTTTTCTTTTGTCATTTAGTAATTATTAGAATTAATATTAGTTTAAATAATAATTAAGTAATATTAGTTAATTAAATAGTTTTTATAATTTTTAATGAACAACAGTACCTTTTTATATTTTTTCTAGGATTTATAAATCATTAAGTATTTTTAGAAATTAGTTTCTTAATTACTACTATTCATTTCCCATTTTTCTTAATTAATTTAGTCAACTAGCTTTTAATTCATAAACAAGTAATTAATTACTAAATTAGCCTAAATATAATTTTTAGAATAAGTTTATAATTTTTTAGGATTCTTGTGATGGTTAATTAGTTTTATAAATTTTTTCATAATTTTCTAAGTTGTTTTAGTATTGTTAGTAATTTAAAATAATTTATTTAGTTTAATTAAAATAATTAGTAATTAATTAATAAAAAACACATAAAAAGACAAAAATATTTATTTTTAATTTTTTATACTTTCTTCAAGTTCATTTAAGTTTTAGAAAATATTTTTGCATGTTTTTAGTTTAATTTATAGTATTTATCATTTTTAGGTTAATTTAAATTAATTTTAATTAAATAGTTAAATAGTTTTTAATTAAATAATTAATAATAAATACTAAAATAATCAAAAAAAATAATTTTCTGTTTAATTTAATTTTCTTTTAAGTTTAAGTTTATATAATTTTCATTTTTAACCCCTGTAGTTTATTTTTTCCTTAAAACTCACCTTTTTTTCTGTACGCATACGTATTTGTTTACATTTTCAGTTTACGTGTATACATAGCTGTTTATTGTGCTTGTTTTATATTATCCAAATAATATCAGTAGTGTAAATCAAACCCACTTAATCTTTGGTTTCTGTCCTCAGTACCATTTATTCCCAAAATCGTTTACAAATACAATTTCAATCTCGTTGGGACTTAACGACCTGGGGATTTCCCTGTACTTCCACGGATTTTAATACTTGACTTTTTCTCCCAGGTGGACCTACCAACTACACACGCTTGACTGGTTGGTTTGGGAGGAGTCAGTTCGTCTCTCAGCATCCGCCCTTTTGAACAATGCGTCAAGGTTATGGTCGTATCATTCAAATTGAGTTGGTCGTAACCCTTTTAGCTGTTCAGTGTGAGCATCCAATATGCTGGCTTGTCGATAAATAAGATTCCATATTGTATCAGGAGTGCTTATATTGTAGTCGGGTGAGTTAGGTGTGGATAAATTATTTGGAAAATCTGGTATTGAGGAATCTGAAGTATAAGGTAACGGAGAATTTGGCTCAACATTCTTCCACGGCATTCCTTGGCTTGAACTTTGTCCAACTTCGAATGTTTCCTGGCCACCAATCAAATCTTCATATGATTCGGTAGCTCTCCTGAGTTTTTGACGTAAAGGTGAACGAATAGGTGGCGATGGAGGTGATCTCTGAGTGAGTTCTATATCAGGCTGGGGTTGTGATATTTGTATGTAAGGATCTTCAGTATTCGGAGAATTTTGATTGATAGGTGAGGTATTAGTATTATGGAGAGTAGTTTTGATATTCACGGGAGTTTCTGAAGACATGTTACTGTAGTAACCAAGGATAATATTTTATGAGGATTTTGTATGTTAAAGATGTAACAGTACAGATGAAATAATTATTGTGTATGAGTAATTTCTAAACATGTAGGATAATCTCAACAGATAAGGTATTGAGCACGGCAGTCTGCAGATACGGAGGGCATAAAATAGTATGGTGTAAAATCATTTATTTTGAAAGTGTAGTTATAGTTTAATGTTTGAAAACATTTAATTCTCTATAACTCTGGCTCTGATGCCAATCTGTAACACCCCCAAATTTAAGTTTTTAGCAGCGGAAAAGTAATTTGGGTGTTACGGGGAGGATCGAAGTTATAATCTCATAAAACGGCTTAAAAGAAGCGTTTTGAAAGTTATTTGTCATTCAAATAATATTTTTGATAAAAGATGAACCATTTGATTTAGAATCTTATTAAAAGATATAAAGGCTTGAAAGAATGACATATTTGATTTTTACACCATTTTAATTTATCAGAGTAATAAATGCCCGCTCCGTGTCTTGTCCTGCTCCGTTAAATTACCTGAGATACACATGCTTAAAAGTGTCAACACAAAGGTTGGTGAGTTCATAGAGTTTTATGGAAAACCATTTATTTTGATAGATTTCAGGAATATTTGGTAATGATAAATACAAACAGTAATGGAACAAGTATTGAGTAATGTTGACTATAATCACAAATAAATCATATAAATATTCAATCAAATTCAAATAAGGAATCAATAATCCTAACACGAGATGGAAACTCATGATGCTAATTTAATAACATATTCAATTCAAGTCTGGTCAAATTCCTATACAGCTGTATCTAAATATATGTTGAAAATATACATTTCCTTATCGATATTGCACCAAGCCTCATGACACGCAAAACATTAACAAAAGAGGTGATTTATCAAGTCAATGATAAATTTTGCCCTCTTATAATAGGTGATTTGCCAATTCCTATTTTTGTTCAAATATAGTGTATCACGACTAATACGACTAACCATATGCATATGGCATTCCGTCAAGTATTAGTGGGATAGGAGGTCAATCCTTAACAGGTTTCGAAGCTGTTCACTATATTTGCGCTCACATACCAGTGATTAATGGCTCATGATTGAGGGACTTTATAGCAATGAAGGTAACTTAGGCAATATCAAAGTAATAATGTAACTAGAGTATTTATGCTCTTCCTAGCAATTATTTCTGTTGAACATAGAAATGTCATATGGAGATAATGGAATCATTCAGGATAGTATAGTATAGTCAAGTATCATGCCACAATAATCACTATGGAAACATTATCATCTGAGTATCAGTATTTCAGTCAAGTATTTCGCCAGTAACATACATATATCACATGCCACAATAATCAAATTGGAAACATTATCATCTGAGTATCAGTATTTCAGTTAAGTAATTCGCCAATAACATATACATACCACATGTTAAGTCATAAACCATATCAGATAAATATTAATTAGGAAATTGATTTGAATCATGTAATTTATTCATATACTTATAAAATTATCAAAGTATATGTAAGCATGTATCTCCCCCAATGAGTTAAAAACAAGTATTGGAAATGGGGCTATGACTCACCTTGATTGATGTTGGGATGGTGAAAAGTAAAGTAGGATGAGATTACGAGAATGATTATGGAAACGTCTTTGATACGGAACCTGATAAATAAATTTATCTGAGAATCTAACCAAATACTATTTGATAAACGAATAACGATAAATCGCTAAGATGAAAAGATGATATGGGAATGGAATTATTATGTTTATAATAATATGATGAGATGTGCTATTATTTCTAAAGTTTTTCCTTTTTAACCATGATGAAAATAATAGGTAATGATAATTATTTAAAAAGTTGTTATATATATTATTAACGTAAAAATAAATAATATATAAATAAAATGTAATAAAAATGCATATGACGTGATGGGTGACGTAAAAATAGAAAATAAAATAAGAATGTTAAATATAATATGTTGGTCCTTGTCCTTTTTCCAGTTTTTACACTTTTTATACTAACGGCGTTAGCATTACACCGTTAGTCCTTTTTATATATAATTTATAATTATAGTCCACTACATGTCCAATATTACAATCTAAGCTTGGAAATTAATAATATGTCATTTTATAACCTATAGTTTCTGGTTTTACTGTTCCAGTCCTCTGTTTTAACAGTTTGGCAGTTTTAGTCCCTGAAGGTGTCGTCGCGTTACATTTTTAGTCCAAATGTACAAAAATTATAAGAAAAATTTTATAAAAATTTCCGAAGCTTATTTAATTAATAAAAAGCTTATTTTAACAGCTTATTTGCTAAAAATATTATTTTTCATGAAATTGGGCCTTAACGAACCAAAACAAAGGCCCGTTAAGAAATTTAGAGGCAAGGGCATGGAAATTGTTTTGGGCCTGGACTTGGGCTATTTTTATGATTCTAAAAATTTTTCATATGGGCCCAGTCGGCTTATGGATCGTTAATTCTTATTGGGCTCCATATAAGCCCAAACGAGTTTAGTTATATTTACAAAGAAAAATAAAGTTTGAAATCTTGTAATTGTCGATCACTTTGTGTAAATTTGAGTGTCGAGACGTGAGTATTTTTACAAGTTTTATATACGAAATTGGTTGCTAGTTAGATGGTCTAATAGATCGTGTAAAAATATGGTAGGCTTGTTACGTGATTTTTAAAGATATACAAGGATTTTGTGGCTTGCATGGGACGTTTTATTTTATACATAGAGTTAGAAATATTTTTAGTTATTTAGAGTTTTTACACCCGATTGAAACAAGGTTTAAAATAAGTACATATTATGCTTGTAACGTAAAAATAAATGTGAAACAAGTGTGTGTCGTGACTCCTAGGCCTTCCAAGATAGAGGCTAGCCACGTTTGTGTTGCTACAAGTTTATACGTACATAAATATATACATGAAACTATATACTTTCGACATAACCTTATACGTGATGCATGGAACCTAATTAACGAGTGATATGAATTGAAAGGAGCTAGAAACAACGTACTACACCTCTAGGGTGGTAGATAAACGAGTATGGACGAAGGAAACACAAGAACTAGGTACTTACGATTTTTACCCAAGTAATAAACGTATGAAACAAACCCGATTCTTCTTCCTTGCTTCCAAACTTGTGTATAATTGTTCCTGGACTCTTAGAAGTGAGTTTAAGGAGGAAATGAGGTTTGTTTCGTGTATGATGAATGAGAGAATTGAGTGAACGAACAAGGAGCATATATTGTAACTTTTCATAACACGTATGGTTCAAAATCTTCCAAGGAAACCAATTACACTATTCTTGTCAGTGAAGATAGACTTCTTGGTTGATTTTTAACATATTATATTCATTTGAGAGAGCTAGAAACATGGAGGATGTCTTTGTGATTCATGTAGATGTCGACCACATATATATTTTGTACATAATTTGATTTAATCGTGTACCACATGAATATAGCTGATCATTAACGACATTTAAACATGAAATCATCTTAAAAATATTATTTGGAACTCATAGAAACAAACTAGAGTTGAAACGGTTAAGAAATGAATTTATTCTATATCGATTGGTTGGAGTTTTTGTCAATCACTTTGCCTCCTAAAGACATATCAAAACTCGACCTATGGACTTGAGCTTTGTCATGCTAATAGTCGGCAATGTGAGGAATGAGATGGTGCAAAACTATATATAAGTCGTGTATAAAAATCAAGAGAACGAGAGTCGTTTTGTAGGGTGTCTAGTCGATCAAATGGAATATTATAAGTTGGAGTTGGGCTTTTGTATTTGGGCCGATGAATAGTGTTCGAGGTATTGGGCTGAGCTGATATTAAGGGCCCGTTTGGTAGTAATTTGTTATTAATTAGGATTAGTAAGTTTTTAATATTTTGTTAAACGTGTCGAGAACTTGTTTTGTCGTTTGGTGAATTTCGCAATATCGTAATCGTGACCATTTAATATAATTAGAAAATTTCAAATTTTCCTGTAAAAATAGTGATTAAAATAATGACAGAGATTAATATATAATTAAACGTTTTTAATTATATAGATTTTTGCGAGATTTTACAAAAACCAAGTGCAATTATAGTTTCTAAGGTATCCTCATTTACCCCCCCCCCCCCCCCCCTCACACTTAAGTTAAACATTATCCCCAATGTTCTTAAAAAGTAATAAAGTAAAGATAGACGAAAATGAATGAAACAAATACTCCCCTGATTAGCTCGGTTTGGATGATATGGTAACAAGGTTAGATCTTCCTCCAAGAAAATGAGCATGCAAAGCTTCACTCCTGAAATGTAATTTTCTTCTTGTCCAATGTAACCTGTTTAACACTAAGAAAAGCAACACGAAACCTCGCGTAAAATCGGCGGTAAAATCTATATAATAGTAAATCCTAAAAAGCAAGTAAAGATATAATGCTTGTAGAATGAATATTTGCCTGGAGTTTACAAATTATAGATTTTACGAAACTTTACAATTCCAGCAGAAAAAACAAAACCTGGAAAATTTTGCATAAAATAACATCTGACGTCGTCAGGCTATAACTCCTGACTCCGTCAGAATTGACCTGACAGAATTTTTTATATTTTGTTTCCGGAAAATTTCTAAAAAACCTATGTTTTAATTCCTGGAATCATGCAAAAATATCTATTGTGACTCGATACAAGCATTTGACTCAAACAAATACTAATATGTATACTCATATCTCATTATTATCGTTCATGTTCACTTCGTTCTTTCAAAAAAATATAAGCTTCCCTTACACTTATCTTTTGTAAAATACCTTTATATGTGATCAAGTCGAAGTTAAAAACAAAATAAAACATTTTTACAAGTTACTATGAGACATGAATAATAAATAATGAGAATGAAAAAATACATACAAAAACAAATAAAAGCAAATAAACAAACACACAAACAAAATAAAAAGCTTGGGTTGCCTCCCAAGAAGCGTTTTTCTTTATTTACGAGTCTTGTAGCTAGACTCAAAGTCACACCCTACCGCGTATCACTTATGCTCACATACCCAAGTGTGAGCCATCTATTAGTTGCTTCGTCTCTCTTATACTCATCATTAAGCTCAGACATCTACTATAGTATTTCTTATACTTTTCATGGGAATATTTTAGTCCTTTCTTTTTGTCATTCTCGCTCAACAACTCGATAGGGGGAATTCTATTGCATGCCTCAATTGAATGATTCTTAAACCTAGGGTGCGAGTGTGGCATTTGGTAAACAAAATCTTCTTCTCCATCCGAAGAGGTATCAACCCATCCATAAGTTTTTCGTCAAGATTGGTTAACCGTTTAAAGGGTTCTCCAAATATGATTTGAGTCAATTTGTCATCAATGAATTCCCCTAAATTCTCCATAACCATAAAAGCAACCAAATACACAAAACTTCCTACAAACACGTGCAATGGCTCAATCCTAGCAATAATATTATTCCCTTGATATTCTAACTCATTCACCATGATTTTATTATAGTTGGCACATGAAATTATGTTCATAGGTAAGGATGAGTTAAGGTAGGCATCAAAGCTCCTATATCCTATCTTACATGGGAATTGCATGTTAAAGAGGCTGCTTTTTTTCAATTCTTGTCCTAGGATCAACATACTTAAGATGATTCATCTCCTCTTTCATCCTATCCTCAATAATTACATCACCATCATCTAGGTCTTCATCAGAGTCCGAATAGTAAAAAGGGCTAGTTCTACGGTCGTTATCATGGTCAGATTCCTCCATCTCAGAATTATTGCCAAAGTGATGGTCAGGTGAGAGATCAGGCGGGTTCTCATTTTCCACTACAGGTATCGGAACGGGTAGTTGAAAAATTCTTCGACGAAAATCACGAATAATAGGAATCAAACGATTAATGCTATTGTTATCCATCGAGAAGGTTTACAAACAAAGGAAACAAAGAAGAAAGATAGACTAAAGGAAATCTAACAAAAAGAAAATAAAAATCTCACTAGAAAGGAATCTAATGAGTAGACCTAATAAAAATAAACTTTAACCTAAACAATAACTATTCCCCAGCAACGGCGCCAAAAACTTGATGCGTAGTTTTGCAACCTTGGAAAAGGTTTTACTTCTCAAGGGATCTTGAGAAACTTGCAATCCCCACCAGGAAGTGTACCTGACCGATGTAGTATAGTGAGTGGCAAGTACCGAGGGATTGATCGTTCTCTAGGGGAATAGTGTCGTTAGGATTAAAAACTACTAAAACTAGGTCTATAAGTGAGGGATGATTTTTTTCTTTTTTTTTTCTTTTTGTATTTTTGTAAAAGCAAGTAAAACTCTCAGTTTTTGGAAGAGTGGGAGGAATTAGTTGCTAATCAACTAACCCAAAATTACTACGAATGTAAAATAAAATAAAATAACAAGAAAAAGTAAATTGGTGAGCTTCTTATAATGGGAAAAACTGTATTTACTTAGATTTCACTACTCCCTAGTTATCTCTTACTGATTAATTGATTTGTTATAGTTGTTTGGATGAAGAGTTGTACTCCTTAATACCAGTCAAGGGGCTGTGTACGTCCTTTCCCAATCTATAAGCTTCTATCTCTTCCTATCCAGGCCTCGTAAACAGTTACTTATGCATTAAATACAACCAATAACATCATAGTACACATCTGATTACATTTCTTAAGCCGTTCAAGCCTATTACCATGTAGGAGTATGGCCAGTTTTCTTAAGCCTAACGCGAAAATCAATCAACCAAATCAACTAATAGCAAACCAACAACCAATAATCAACAACTAGGTTTCATTAGATCTAAGTAAACACAAAGAGAATTAAGCTAACATGTTAAAAGAAAGACAAGATAAATAATTAATCAAACAACACATAGATATATTGAATGAATAAAAAGAAAACTTATCTTCAATTAAACATGAAGGAAAAGAGGGCTTGGAAACCCTAAAGTTACAGTAAATTTCGTCTAGGGTTTTCTCTCTCAAAAGTCACACACTTAATGAATGAAAAAAATCAAAACTATATATAGATTTACAGGGGTGACGGTGTCAGGTTTTAGATCCTGATGCTATCAAGTCTCCGTCACTAGGGTTTCGTGACGCGAAATAAACCTTTCTTGACGTCGTCACTTGATACAATCTTCTGGGCCGTCTCTCTTGGTGAACATACGTGGCGGCCTACTCTTGGTATAACGTGACACCGTCACGTGTTAATTTCCAAATTCCTTTCTGGCGCGTCAATTGTAAATGATCATCCTCCTCTTGATTCATCATCTGACAGCGTCACTTAATGACTCTTGACGCCGTCAGATACTATTTTCATCATGGTTTCTTGACTTTGTCTTTTTCTTCACTTTTGACTCCAAAAACGTAGACCATTTTTTAGAATTCTCGTCCAAAGTACCAAAAATGACAAAAGTAATGATTTGAGGTAGTATTTAATCATAAAAACATGATTTAGGGCTTAAACGACCCCCTAAAAGCATAACAAATATTTCCTTATCAACAACATACACACACAAATTATCTCCACAACAATGTCTCGCTAAGACTTCTCCCAGCAATTCCCAAGTCACTGTGACTTCTCCCAACAATTCCCAAGTCACTATGACTTCTCTCAACAATTCCCAAGTGAACACGACTTCTCCCAGCAATTCCCAAGCTCCAACATGATTCAAAATGAACCGGTGAACACTCCACCGGAAGACATCTTTCCGGTATTCACTCCGGAAAGTGAACTGGTACCCAATCCACCGGTTGTCCAACAACAACCCGATCAACCGGCAAGATTTGGGTTGACTGATGAAGAACTCCTGGAGCAAGATTTGCAAGTCTTGAGAGAGGTTGGAGAAGCCAAAGAACATGAGGCAGCTGCTCATAGGGCTCAGGAAGATGCTCGTACGGAGCGGGAAAACAGAGAAGTACAATACCACTGGGCCATGGGGTTAGGCCCTATTCGATAAGAGTCTTCGACTTCAAGTGACGAGGGCTATGTCTTAGATGATTCATTTTTTTAATTCGTAGTTTCGTTTAGATGTTTAATGTATTTTCATTTCATCATACTTTTTATGTTTAATGTAATTCGTGTTTAATGTAGTTCGTGTTTTAAGTTTAGTGTTGAATGTAATTCGTGTTTAAGTATAATAGTTAATGTAATTTGTGTTTTATAAATGTTTATGTTAGTTATTAAATGAAATATTAGTTTAATTTAGGGTTGAATTTGAAAATATTTGAGTTAAAGTTGAGTTAAGGTGAGTTATTGTAACATGTGTTTTTTGGTGAGTTAAGGTGAAAAAGGTTAAAGCTGATGTGGCACTGACGTGGCGCTGAGTTATAAGATAACTCACAGGCATCATACCTTGTGTTGTAAGGGATTAATCTCAATCTCTCATCTTTATTTGATCTAATAGATTAAATTAATCACAACAATTTAAAAAACTCACTTTTATCATTTTTTTCAAATATTAGTATCCTTCAAAGCATTAAATGTTAAGCGAAAAAATATATACCGTTACGACGAATATTTAATTATCTTTCTATAGATAGGCACTTCAACATACTTTCGACAAAATTATTTTTTCGTGTTTTCACAATTTTTTATGTATTTTTCTCGTTACCGAAATTTGCATGTAAAAATCATATGTGATTTAAAACTAACATCACATGTGATATTATATATCATATATGATTTAACACTAATATCATATGTTATTTAACACTAATATCACATGTGATTTTTTCATACAAATTTCAATAATGAAAAACGAGAAAAAATGTGAAAAGAGCGATTTTTTTTTTCGAATTTATATCAAAGTGTCCATCTACAGAAAGATAATTAAATGCTCGTCGCGGTGGTGTAATTATTTTCGCATAACGATTAACGATTTAAGAGATATTTAAATTATAAAAAATAAATGAATTATTAAAATGCTTTTAATCCAACCATTGATTTCATTTTAAATGTATGGTAGGGATGAGTCAACTCTCCTCTTTATTTTTTCTTTTCTTTTTTTTTAAGGTAAGAATTACAGCGCGCTCATTCAACGCATTTTCATTTGTTCTTTACTCTTTTACACTGTTTCTTAATAGGGTAAATTGCAAAAATGGTCCTTAACGTTCCACAAATTAACAAAAACGGGACCGAGACAAAAAGTAGCGCAAAAAAGACACTCACATTCCACATTTTCGCAAAATCGCCACCGAGAGGCCTTTTTGGCTAACTTCCGTTAGTTTTCCCGTCAGTCAAGGGTATAATCGCCATTTCACTCGCTTCCCGCCTTTGACTACCCCAACTTTATTTCAATGAAAAAATATGCAAAGTTATAAAACTTAATTTTGGAGGCACACTTGGCATCCGAAGCAATTAATCTTTCCCTCTTTTTTTGTGTAACTCGGCAACCCAAGCGATTGCATAGGACTATAAAGTTCATGTTTATCCCGCTTATTCAACCATAACACACACAATCCCAACGATCCAAACAACCGACGATGGCAAACAATGGAAAAGGGAAGAGTATCTACATTGGTACCGAGGAAGAGGAATTTGATAAAGTTTTAAGAACCTATTATCTAAACGATTTACTTCTTGATGCATATGCGGAGAACCAATTGAGGAGTATGGTTCTTATAGGAAGATACCTAAGGAGTTAAGAACAAAGATTCTGGCCTATCTGAGGAAACAAGATGGCTACTATGAAGCGCTTTTGAGTGATGAGGAGGAGGTGAAGAAAGATCCTGTGGATACCATTTTACCAAAGTTTGATGATTTGGGAGAGAGGATTTCCCGTCTTGAAGTTGCGTTTAAGTATCTGAAGGATATGAAGGACAAGAGAGAACAAAAATTGAAGAAAAAGAAGAAAAGGGTTGATGCGGAGAGCAGTGGTTCAAACTACTAAACAAGTGTTTGTTTAGATATGTGTTTAAAAATTTTAATGGTTGTGAACTCCTATGATCAATGAAACTTCTAACGTTTATGTTACTGATATGTCTATATTGATAAATGAAAGTTTTAATGTTTATGTTACTCATATGTTAGCTAGGTGATGTTTGCAGCTTATGCACAAAATGTTAGCTAGGTGATGTTTGCCATGAAAGTCAAACGGGTGAACGTCTAAAAAAGTGTTTGGTTCTGTTTGGTAATTAATGGGTGAAAACACATGATTCCAATTCAACATGTGCAGTTTGACTTTTGAAAGTCTAAGTGCACTGGGTGCAAACATAATGTTCTTGTAGTATGTTTTTTGATAAGTCTTGAATGCAAGTTTGACTTTTGAAAGTCCAACTGCAATGGGTGCAAGCCATGGTTGATGCAAACAAACATAGAATACATCATAAACATAAACATTTTTGCAAGTTTGACTTTTGAAAGTCCAACTACAATGGGTTCAAACATATTGTTCTAAACACAATCAAGTTAAGCAAAGATTATAAATATAGAATCCAACAGACAATAACGTTAAACATATTGTTCAAAGATCAGTGGGTAACACATGAAGAACTTGGAAGTGCATGCTCATCATTTGACTTCATCTTTTAAGTTGGCCTGTCAACCTGAGGTCTGTGATTGGGTGGTACTATGACTGTTGTAGACTCAATTCTTGGCCAGTATCTATGGCCAGAACACCCATTGATCTTGAATGAGTACATACGCTCCCATGTTTCTAGGCAGTAAGCAGCATGAACCTACTCTTCAGGTACAACAACTCCTTTTCCATCCTCATTCATATAGTTTATTGCAGCCACAGCATATTTACATGGTATTCCAGTCAGCTTCAACATCCTACAACCACACTCCTTCCTATCCATGTTAGCAACACAATGATCCTCGTTAGGCACAGATACTTTATATAACGAAGCTGCAATCCATTCAACAACACAATCAGAAGCTTCTTTTTTGATTGCATCAACCATGGCTTGCACAGTAGGAGTAAGTTGTCCAACACTCCTTTCTATTATTTGTTGAACTACCACAATCCTCTTCACCAAGTACTCCCTGATATATTCAAGACAAACGATGATGGATTTATCTCTGACATCATTTAGCTGGCTACAGAACACCTCACATATGTTGTTTAAGAGTAGTCCACATAGGGCTTTGCCTATTAAACAAATCACACATTATATATTAATATATGATCAATTATCAGTATGCTTTTGTCCAGTGCCACTTAATGAATTACCTGAAAAATGTGATCAGCTCCATTGTTCAGCTGGAATCTTCAGCAACCAATCATAAGCTGCAGCATTGTTATTCTTCAGATGATCCATCTCTTTGTTGAATTCAACAACAGTTGTGGCTCTTGCAGCCTTCCAAAGCATGTCCTTGTAAACACCTCCTTTCAAATGTGACTTCATTTCCTCATGAATATGCTTAACACAAAACCTGTGTGCAGCATTTGGAAACACACTAGCAACAGCTTGTATCAATCTCTGTGAACAGGTAAGGTTATGGATGGTGTTAAAACTTTACATGTTCTCATTGTGCATAAAACACATGATTAATTATACAATAGAAATGTGCACCTTTTGCCTATCAGAAATGAAAGTGAACTTGCAGTCGGTTTCTATCCCAAGATCCTCTCCTAGTAGTTTCAAAAACCAACACCAAGTTGCCTTATTTAGTGCATCAATTACAGCATATGCTACTGGATAAATCCCATTGTTTGCATTAATCCCAACTGCTGTTAGTAATTGACCTGAAAAAGGACCTGACATGAAGAATCCATCTAATCCTAATAATTCTCTGCCACAAGCTTTGAAACCTTGTTTCATAGCTCCCAAACACACATACACCCTTTTAAAAGTTCTTGTTGAACTCGCTGGATTTGGTTCTATCTATACATCAATCCTAACAGTAGTGCCTGGATTTTGATTAACCAACTCTTGGGCATACTCTCTAAGCAGTGCATAATGTTTGGTAAAAACATGTATACCTGAGTGAATTTCACAGGCTTTATGGCATAGCAAATCAGACTTACTTACGGGAACATCTTCAATTACCTGATCATCGTCATCAAACACTTCATCATCATTTCAATTATAGTCCAAATCCTCTGAATCACTCCCGCCACTCTGTTCTTCTGTTTCATTATCTACCTCTACTACTTTCACATTTCCCATCTGACCACCAACAATTGTAAGTCCATAACATTAACAACAAATACACCTTTTAACAAATAAATTAAAAAAATAAAAATAATAATAAAAAATAAAAAAAACTCACAAAACAGGAGGGAAATTAAAGAGGAAAATGCACTGTGTCTTACCGTATCGTTCAAAGGCACGGACGATCGATGTAATCTAACCGGAACTATACGGATCTATACGTATCGTTCAAAGGCAGTGAATAGGAAAATGCACTGGTAAAGATTTGGCGGCAACAATTAGGGTTGTATCTAAAGTTAAAGGGGTATATTTGTCATTTCATGCGATTATACCCTTGACTGACGGGAAAACTAACGGAAGTTAGCCAAAAAGGCCTCTCGGTGGCGATTTTGCGAAAATGTGGAACGTGAGTTTCTTTTTTGCGCTACTTTTTGTCTCAGTCCCGTTTTTGCTAATTTGTGGAACGTTAAGGACCATTTTTTCAATTTACCCTTCTTAATATTCTGTTACTCTCAAATACAAGAAAACATGTTCACTATTCAGTTTTATGGAGTAGAAAGCTATAGAGTAAAAGGCTTTGGTTAATTATTTGAAAAGTGCATGGCTTTATTTTATTTTAATTTACTTTTCCACTTTTGTGGTGTTTTGAGATAAATGTAGATATCATGGTACACATAAGACTTTCACCTTCATATATCATTTCACTTTTGAATCATATAAAGATAAAGCATCCGGGAAAACCAAGAAAGAGATCAAACCTTCCATTAAAGACCTTGAGCGACAACATTAAGATCCATTTAACTGGCACATGTTTGAACATGAACTTTGGATAATGGATCATTAGAGCATCTACTATGGTAGCTTCTGAAAAAGTTTAAAAAAAATTGAAGAGATCTATTATTTTGTTAACCATAGTGGAAATGTGTTTTACGTGTACATGGAATGAAAAAGTCTAACATCTTGAACCTCTTTTAAATTTAATGCATTGATGTTTAGTGAAATTTTTATAAAGCTTTAAAAAATTTATACATGGTAGAAAAGAATTTATAACAGCAAAAAGATTTGTGTATTACTAATGTAGGCACTATTATAAACCTTTGGAGGATCAACTATTGTGTTTCAAGAATAGGTCTAATTATTTATGAAGATGTCCAAGATTTTGTGTACAATAGTGAGGAATCATTTAATGTTTAAGTGGCATGAAAAGGTCTATGATTTTGGAGAGGTCCAAGAAATGTTTATTATCATTTATGTTGGAACAATTTATAAATTTTAAAAGTTTTAACCATAGTAAGAATAGGTTCATAATATGAAAAGATTTAAGAATTAATAACAATGTAAAAGGTAGCAATTTTATAAACCTTTTAAAAAAAATCCATCATAATGGATGACTTTATAAAAGTTTATCATAAATTTATAATAGATGCCCTTAGAGCATTAGGTGTTGTCAACAAGCTTCACCTCTTCATTCGGGCCTCATGTGTGCCAAATCACCCAACACCTTCTCACAACTAACCATGTCTTCACCAAGCAACAAACCTCAGCTTCTTCATTAGGGCCTCACCACTTACACCTCTATTTTTTTATTCATTTCATTAAATAAATAATCAAACATTTCTTAAATTTCATCTTCTTGTTCATTCATTCATTTTCTTCATCATTTCCACTCCAAAATTTTATAAAAATCTGTACATATAATTAAACCTCAATTCATAAAAATCTTATAACAATCTATAAGAAAAAGAACCCATTAATGGAACTCTCATCATCATCTTCATCATGTTCCACCGGATCCACTTCGCCTCACTAATATGAACCCGGCCCATTTCAAGATTTTCAATACCCATCTCCATAATCGCTTCATCTTCATTACCCAACGTTCACAAAAAAGAAAATAATAAAAAATCAAAAAGCTGCCAAAAGATACTTAAACCAAGCTCGTCGTGCAGACGAGGTGGTGTCCAACGGCGAGGAACGGCAAGGGTGTTCTAGTGTAGCGGCGAGAAACGGCTCGCCGTTGAGCCTCCACGTAAGAACGGCGAGGGTGTTCGACAAGGCTACACCGAGTGCTCTTAGTATTAGTTCTATCAATTCGTTGTTGAGTAGTTACCAGCAATGAATATTGCAAGTGTATATATGATTGGGGAAAATTGTTACCGTAAATGTAGCATAAAAGATAAAACTAGCCTCTGACCATATAGTAATTAACCAGTTATAATCTCATGCGTATAAGAAAAAATTTTAACACTTTTTAGTAAACTAACACATGATTAACCATTAAAAGTTCAAAGTTTAAAACCATTGTCCAATGCTTGGCACACGGTACATCAAATTTCGTTGGAAGCCTAAGACCCTAAGTTATGCAAAGTATATCTTATAAGATATAGAATGAATACTCCATGGATTTCTGCCATGTGATTTGATAAAGCGAAATAAGACGAAGAAGCTAAGTGAACGAGTCACTCATAACTATCTAGTGAAAAAGACACGTTAAAGGAGAAGTTGAACTAAGAGGGTCTTTGTGTACGCTTATTTGAGAACGTTATGTGCTCACTGAATTTTTAATACACTCATAAGCCTATTTTTTTTGGGCATATAAGCATATATACTTAAGTTCATGGACTTTATAAACACATTAGCTCAAGGGGATAAGCTCATAACTTCATAAGCCTAAACAAATGAGGTTATAAGCTTATCAAAATCTCATTAAGCTCAACGCCTACCAAATTAGCTTAGACAAACCATGTATTTGATTTAGGGGAAGATCAAATAGGGCTCATTGATAGATGGAACTGAGTCACCCGTCTTATACATGCAAATGTATTGAATTTATCCTATACATCATAAACGTGTTGAGTTTTATTGGTTTTGTCATAATCAATTTTAAGGAAAAGCCATGGAGTGCTTAGTTTCATACTTGCTACTATGTCCAACTTAGACTAGAGGTAATAGTTGGTGGTCTATCACCTGGGGGTGACGCATCAAACCCACCATTACAGCAAACCCCTCCCCCTCCTTCCGCGTGGTCCCTTCTTTTTTGCCATGGTTTGGTGGCGTAAACCACCAAACCGTTTTCACTTTTTATGTGGGGTATATTATGGGTTATATTTGTATGAAGTGTGTTATTTTTATGTGTTTGATATGGGATTCACCACTACACTTATTTAGTGATGGGTTTGGTAGTGTGTTGAATAATGATGTGACGCTGATCTAGAAGTGGTAAGTTTGGTGACTACCTCTAGTCTTAGTGTATTATGTTACGCATAAAGTGAATCTAGTTATGTGATACAAACATCCCTATCATGGAGAAAGAAAACTATGTGCAAAGAATAAATATTACATATAGTTGATCGTAATGCTTTAAGTGTTTCAAGATTGGATGTGAGATCCTGAAAGATAGTGGAATCTTTAAAGGCAAGTGAGCAAATCGTGTCCTTTGATTTTATTTTGATCCAATTGAACACCCAATCCCACATTAAGGGCAAATTTGTCCCATATAAAAGACCAAAAAATCTAATCTACCTTCATTCTAAAAACGATTAGGGTTTAGCCAATTCTCTCTCAACAAAAACACACACAAACCACCGAATTACAATAAAAATACACACAAATCACCTTATATCAGACCAATAAATATCTTCAATCTTGATATAAGTTCCCATTAACCGTAAATAACTATCGCCAATCCTCCATATCTTCCGATTAACCGAAGTTAAGATCCGTGATTCATTAAAAATGGTTGAAAATCAGTCATTTGAACAAAACTTGAAAGAAAACGAGGTTATTGATGTGGAAAAACAGGTTGTTGAATTCGAAGATATGCTTGATCCAAAACCAGAAGATCATCTACAAGAAATTGCAGATCCAGAAGATGATGTATAAGAAATTGCAGTTAAAATCAAGTGTGATTTTTTTCTGTTGTGTTTTGTTATGACAAAATGTAAATCACGTGTGACTTACTTCTTTGTTATTATTAGCTGAATCACGTGTGCTTAGATTTTGATCTAGAAAAGGATTAAATCGTATGTGATTTTGTTCTCTTGTTTTTGTTATGAAAAAATGTAAATCACGTGTAATTTACGATTTGTTGTTATAAACTGAATCACATGTGATTCCATTTTGATCTTGAAAAGAGTAAATCAATTGTTTTTGTTGGGTTTTGTTATGAAAGAATGTAAATCATGTGTAATTTACTCTTTGTTTTTATAAACCGGATCACATGTGATTCTATTTTAATCTGAAAAGAGTCGAAGGTGATTATGTTTTGTTATGACAAATTTAGTTATTATAAGCTAAAATACATGTGATCCTATTTTGCTTTGTCTCTTATTTGTAAGTACATTGGTGATTGGTGATCTGGTATCATATTACATATGATTATACATCAAATCAATTAATATTAATGATATACATATTCTATGAGACATCGAGCCATCTTTGCACGAACATAATGAGACAACAAATGGATCGATATATGGGAGCCTCATATAAAAAGATTTTGTGTACTAGTTGAGGGATCAGTCTATGATAAAATAGAGCAAGTTATACATATGTATATGACTTATGCTGAAATTGGAGGTTTGTAGCAAATAAGAAGTTCCAAAAGGTATTAATTTTGAGACTCTGGGTCCTCAAAACAGTAACAAACAAATAAAAAATACAACACAACATATAACAGGTTGTAAAGCTCATATCATGTTAGAATTGGATATTGTTTCTTGAAAATACAAGTTCTTTAAGTTTATTGCTAAACACAACCATTTGCTAATCCCGAAAGAGTACAAAAAATTCTACAAAGAAACAAACAAAGATGACTCAAGCAGGAAAATGTTTGTAGTCAAAGCGGCGACATCAAAAATTAGTGCAACACGGGCTCACAACTTGTACAACAATGAAAGGTAGGTATCAATAAGTTCATGGGTTGTCTGATGATTTTAAGAATCATCAAAGGGATATGATGCACAAATGCTTATAAACAAAATGAAAAATAGAAAGATGTATGTGTCGAACTGTACATTTCAGTATAATCTGGAAAACAATGTGTTGGTTGCAATGTTTTAGGTTGATAAAGTTGCCAAATGCAACTATAAGAAGTTTGGAGATATAGTATCTTTTGATGATACCTTCAAGAGTAACAAGTAAGCGTTCTTTTTTAACTATGGTTTGTCTGTATCACAAAATCATATATGAAGATCACATGTGATTTAAAGTGGTTTGATATAGATTAGTAAATCACATGTGATTCACTATCAAATCACATGTGATTTTTAAAAACAATCACATGTAATTTACTAATGTATCACAGAACATATATAGCAATTATGCATAAACTTACATTAAAAAAAATACAGGTTTTTAGGTATGACATGGTGTTTATACCATTCACTCGTATCGATAATCACAGAAAGTGTATAACACTTGATTCGGGAATGCTTTTAAGAGAAGATACAGAATCATACACATGGCTACTAAAGGCATTCATGATGGCTTTCATAAAAGAACCAACCATGGTGGTAACGGAAAAAGATGGAGCAATAAAGAAAGCTATTAAAGCCGTTTTCACTTAACAACTGTATTTTTATCTGAATCACATGTGTTCCTTTTATAAATCAAATGTGATTCATCTATAAATCACATGTAATTTATGCTAAAAACACTATCTATTTTGAAATAAACCACTTACTTTATTTACCAAAATAGATGTGTAAAGCAATATACGATGAAGCTGATTTCAAAAAGTGTTTAAACAAGATCTTTTGAAATATGTTCATGAAACCATTGGAGTTTGAAGATAAATAGGCAAAGTTGATTGAAGATTTTGGTTTGCAAAAACACAAGTGGATGACAAAGATGTTTAAGCTTCGATAAATTTGGATTCCAACTTATTTTATACACCCGCCATTTGTTTGGATTGATGAGAACCACTTCAAGGTCAATATTTCTGCCTGTTTAAAAGGAAATAATCAAAAGATGTTGGTGATGTACAGTACGATATTTAAGAATAAATTACGATTGCGAGATTTTCATGGTTAGTGACAAGAATGCGGCTGCTTATAGAAATGATTATAGTGGAACCGGAAAATAACATGCGGTGGAAATCGAAACAGTGGTAGACTATAAGGTATGTTACTTGCTACTATAAACTATTTACAGATGAAACACATGTGATTCATATACAAATGACATGTTTTTCATCTATAAGTCACATGTGATCGATATACAAAATCACATGTGATATATGTCTAAATCTCTTGTGATACATAGGATCGAGATACATAGAATCGCATGTAATTTATATCAAAATAACATGTGCTTATCTATTTATTGTGTTGTAAAATGTACTACGTACTATAAAAGATAGGTTGGTGGTATGTTCTTTTAGACATTTTGTTCAATACAGTTTTCTATGCCGACACATATTCTAACTCTTCAAGAATTGTGGTATTGATGGCACTCTAAAAATATATATTTTATGGCACTATACAAGGGATAATACCTGAATTAAAAAGCAAAAGAAATAGATATGGGCAAAAACGAAACAATTAAACAACTTATCAACCAATAAACTTTTGTGGTGGACGATTGTTTAATCCTGTTAAGTAAAGATAAAGTAAAGTTGGTTGGTTTTGTTGAAAGGTTGAAATCAATCAAGGAAGAAGTGTAGGTTGATGTGCAAAATCCTCCCTCGCTAAAAGCACGCGATGTAATTGCTGGTATTTTTGCAATTTCAAAACCTAAAGAAATTGTAGTTAGAAATCCATTAATGGCTAGAAACAAAGGAAGTTTGAAAAGAGAACGAAGAAAGAGTGAAAGATAGAAAGCACTTCAAGTTAAAGCAAAATCAATAAAGATTTGTGGACATTGTGGAGAGAAAACTAAGGTGCCGTTTGTTTTTTCAGAGCTTTTATCTCTTCATTTGGAAACCATGTCTGCAGAGGTGCATCTAAAGTCTTCATCTGCAAGAAGAAGATCATTTGTTTTTAAGATTTTGAAGTACTTTATTTTCTTTCTTTTATTTTATTTATTTATTTAAGTATTTATTTATTTCTTTTTTTATTTCTTTTTTTGCGCTAGAGATTTTTAATGAATTTGAAAATATAATTATTTTGTCAAATATCACTATAATCTTTAAACTAAAAAACATACAATTACTTTACATATCAAATACATAATGGTTCAAAATACTAAATACATAAAATGTTAAATATGCTAAAGCACATAACTGATCGGAATACTTAACAGCTGATTACATAAAATTCTATAAAAGTACCCTATATCCACTTGACTTAAAAAACAAAATATTTTATTTATTTATTTATTCATTTTTGAGCAAACAAAATATTTTAATAAAATTCTATAAAACTCACAAGATGACAAAAAAAAATCAAACGCCCCATCTGATGGTCAAATGCTCAAAGCTACAACTAAAAGCATACACACAAAGTTCAAGTACTTAGGGGGTTGGCAATGGGTGCGGGGAGGCACGGTGCGGCATCCCCACCGCACGGGAACACCGCCGCCCTCCCCTCCTTACCGCTCGGGAGCATCCATTTGCGGTGAAGCTTACCGAAGCTTTTTATCCGTTGCAAAATCAAAAAAGGAACGTTGGAGGTGTATTAATGTGAGTGAAGGGTGAGTGATGTGATGCCAAAAAAAAATGAGTGAGTGAAGGGAAAAGTGGGAAGGTGATGTGGCATAAGGGGATTGGTTGTTGGTGAGTGAAGGGGGATGAAGTGAGTGGTGTGTTGCCAAGGGCCTTAAAAATTATGGGTTAAAGGTCAAAATCGCAGTTTTTAGCAAACCCATAAGCTTAAATTAACATCAACAAGCAAATAAGAAAATGAAAGAGACGGCGGATGGATGGTGGCGGCGACAGCGGCTGAGAGGGTGGTCGGTGGCTGATAGGGAGGCAGGAGGCTGCTGGATCAGATGGGGTGGGAGGGTGGTGTGGTGGCTGAGAAGAGAGGACACAAAGAGAAGAAGTATGGTTTGGTATTTTGAAGAGGAGATAAGAAGTTTTATATGTCTGCAAAATTGAAGGGAAAGAAGTGATTATGTCCTCTTATATCTGCAAGAAAACAAACAGTCTTCAACCACTTTCTCTTCCCGCCTGAAGAGATAAGTGGAGAAAAGCACTTTTTGAAGAAAAACAAACGAAACCTAACTTGCATACCAAAATAACTTGTCCATTGAATACAAAGGCAAAGAAAAAAGAGAAATGCAACAACAATTAATGCTTTAACACTTTTGAGTATTGGAATATACTGAATTCAAAGTTTGTTTTAGTTACTTGAATATATTGACATTAAACGAGCTGATTTACACACGTGCGTTGTCGCGGGGGTGTTTTTTGTATGCATAAAACAAATGTGTGGTTAATTATAGTTGTTTATTTTTTTGTGTTGCGTTTTATTTATTTTTATAACATTGTGCCTAATATTTTGTAAGTTTAATTTCTGGACTTCTTGTTTACATTCGAGTCATCTAGTTAATTTTTGAGTTTTTTGTTTATTATTCATTTGTGAGGCCCGATGCAAAGCAGAGTCTGTCATTCTTGTTTGTCTATAAAATGCCATAAGCTTTTGGTCTAAATTCTCATATTCTCTTTCTTTTTAAAAAAATAAATAAAGGAAAAGTTTTAGTTAACATTTTATAATCTTGATCATGCCTGGATCTCTTGTATTTGTGAATTAGCACGTGTTGCTAATTCCAATCTTGTAAAAGACATGATGATCGTGCACTTTTGTCGAGAGGTTGAAGCTGCTTTTGCTGATGAACGGGGTTTGAAGGCAAAGGTATCTGAAATAAGCGAGAGGATGAATTACAGAGATAAAAGACGCCTAGCTAGTAGCTATCGGGAAACCTTATATGCTAGTATGGGCCAATGGCATTGTAAAGTTGTGGCTTGGGCTTCTTTTTGGGCTTTAGAAAAACCTACAAGAAAAACAATAGCTATTGTGGAAGGTATGCGTACTATCTTTTATATAATAAAACAAAACCCTTAGTGGGTACTTTGAAAAAATAATATTTTTTTATTAGGTATAATATTTTAATTATTATCTTTTAATTTAAAATTTTAAAAATTTGTTTTATTGTTATACTACACAAGTAGAAGATAAATACAAAAAAATATATATAAGATGCAATACTAAATAAGTAGAAGATATATAAAAAAAATATAGATAAGATGCGATTAAATTTTTAAATGATTATCTTTAATAATAAACAAATATAATTAAAAATCATAAATCAAACAAACAAAAAGATTAAATTATTTGTTTTTTAAGAACTAAAAATATATTATTAAAAAAAAATTTTAAAAAACCCGTGCGTGCGCGGATATTATAACTAGTAACAGTATAACGCATTTACTTTTTGGGGATAATTCCATATTTACCCAACTTGAAAATCAAAATACCATATTTCCCCAAAACACAAGTTTTTAGTGCATAAATACAATGCTTTTAAAGCATGTCTTGAGGAAATATGAAATTATGATGTTTAAGTTGGAGAAATATGGAATTGCCCCTACTTTTTGGAATTTAGTATATAGTATAATTACAATTGTAGAAGTTATGTATACTATAACAGTATAACTCGTTTACTTTTTGGGATTTAGTATATACTACCTCCGTCTCACAATAAGTGTCCACTTTGAATTTTCAAAGTCTTTCTCATTCAACTTTGACCATAAATATTTTTATTTGTGTTATGTAATACTTGATGAAAAATATATGAATGGATTGAGTTTTAAATGAATTTTCATTGATATAATTTTCATCAAGTATTATATAACACAAATAATAATATTTATGGTCAAAGTTGAATGAAAAAGACTTTGAAAATTCAAAGTGGACACTTATTGTGGGACGGAGGGAGTAGTATAATTAGGAAGTAAACAATGAGGGTTGAAATTAGATCGTGACTTTCTGAGAGATGATTTTGTATCAAAAATAGATAACCTAATAAAACGTGTGGATGTTTTGAAAAAGGGTTAAATTCATAAATGCTTAACCTACTTACAATTTTGACTCATTCTACATAATGTACTTTTTTTATTGTCAAAATGCTTTAATTAAGTTTGTATTAGTTGTCATAATGCTTAACAAATGGTTATTTATTATGCAAAATGACTTAAATACCCTTGGTTCACCAAACATAACCTTACCTCGCTATGTTCTTTAGTTTTTTAGCGCCAGGTTCACGAAACCGAATAAACTAGATGTATGTAGATATTGTAAGAAGATGACAACAAAATTATGTATAATTTATCATGCTCACTCATGTACTATTTGTGTATGATTTAGTAAGAATATATATCTGGAATGAAGTGCTACTGTGAATAGTAACACGTGAATCCTGCCGAAATCACCATTTTTACATATTATTAATTCTCGGTATGAAATGTTAATTGACAAAAACGAATACAAGACAACAACATTGTCACTTCAAGCCTCAAAATCCTACATCCAAGATCATTCAAACTACCTTACCAAGTTCCTTCTTTGTCTGATTAGTATCAAGCTTCAGCTAACAGTTATGTACAGCCTAAAAGTACATCAACAAGTATTCACTTATGCTCATTAATAAACCTATACTCAAAATGCTCAAATTTAAAATATGCCCACCACCTGTTTGACAAAATGACTCAACGAAACGTAGTTTCTTATAGTGCACTTATGGCTGGTTTTTACCAAAATGGGTATGATTATGAGGTGGGGTTGGGGAGGCAGTGTCATGGGTATGTGTTGAAATGTGGGTTAGGGTTGGGGACACGGGAATCAATAGATCGACAAAGATGGACGATGGCGCGTGTGTTATGTAGAAATGACGGGGAGGTTGAGAGGAGTAAGGTGGTGGTGGCGGTTATATTTGGTGGTCGACGGTGTTAGCTCCGGTGGCCGGAAAGTGGCCGGAAATGCAAGGGGGGGGAGGTAGGAGATGAAGATGTAACAAATGACGAAAGTACCCATAAGAAATCCTATTAGTTATGCGTAATGACAAAAAACACAAACTTAATTAAGCATTTTGACAATAAAAAAAGTACATTATATATAATGAGTCAAAATTGTAAGTACGTTAAGCATTTATGAATTTATCCCTTTGAAAAACAATTTGTTTTGAAATGACTCAAAAATTAGAATTATCCAAGAAAAATGAAACGTTAAACTTTTGTTTTATTCAAAAACAATTCGTGCAATAGTTTTTTACTATGTTAAAATTTAAAATATGTATTAAGATATTTTAAGATGTGTATTAAAATAGTTTTTACTATGATTAATATATACTTAGAAAAAAAATGACAATTGAAACCATTCCGACAATTATACAAAAATAAACAAAATTATTTAATTTAGATTTAGACTTTATAGCTACATATGGTAGTCAGATTCAGACTCAAGACATTTTAATGAAACAAACACACTCTAAGCCCATAAAAGAGGCTCTAACTTTCATCGAATACTTATTTGCTGTAAATTCTTTGTTATTTCGATGGTTAGTGTTTGGGGTATACAATTACAATGGGCTAAATATCAAGAAACTTATTGAGTTGATTCTAAGTATTGTAACAGTTGTTTTCTAAGACTTCATTCAGGTACATGAGCAACAATGTTTAGAGGTAATATTAATATTGTAAATAACTAAATATCTTCACATGGCTATATTGTAAATAACTAAATATCTTCACATGGCAATATCAATATTGTAGTAGTATCTCAAGAATGAATAACAGCTTTTTTTTTTTTTTTCTTTTTTTTTTTTTTTTTTTTTTTTTTTTTTTTTTTAATGATTATGAAACAAGACATACAAATAATCATATTATGCATCTTTTTGGTAGCATTAGCAAGCAAATAACCCTTTTATTAAGCTTACTTGTGTTAGGCATTGGCGCAGCTACATAGGGGCGGGAGGGGGCGCCCGACCTTCCGAAATTTTTTTTGAGATGTAGGGGTATATAGTTTTCGTGTAGAAAAATTTCGGTATATTCGGTTTCGACCCCTCAAAATTTCGGTATTACCCGAAAAATAGCGTTAGGAAAAAAAATTTAGATCCTGACCCCCACTGAAAATTTTCTAGCTTCACCACTGGTGTTAGGTGTAATATTAAATATGTTGTGAAAGTTTTTATCTAAGTATACTAGTTATAATTTCTAAAATTTTTAGTAACATATTTTTGTTTATTAAAAAACAAATAGCTTATTATTATTATTATTATTATTATTATTATTATTATTATTATTATTATTATTACTATTACGGTGTTTAATTTTGTTTTATAATTATGTTTGATGTATGTTGTAAAAGTTCATATATGATATTTTCATAGAGCGTAAAAGCTATAAAATAGTCATGTACTTTCAAGTTTTGGCCGACTTGAAACAGTTATTATTATTTTTTTTTATTACCTTACTACACCACACCAATATGACCCGTTTATATTACACTACACCAATATGACCCGTTCATATATGGTATTTTCAAAAGCAACAAACACGTAAAACTACTAAAAGATATCACGTGAAGAGCACCTTGCCCTCATAAGCTGTTTTCGTATATAACCATAAACATTGCCAACCACCCTTTTACCTTCTTACATAATCTTAAGCCTAACTACAAATATATGCCTATGATAGAACTCTTGATGACACTACAAATTTCTTTTAGGGTCACTGGTATTAGCGCTTCATGAGAAACAATGGCATCAAGAACCTCTGTGAGTGCAGCTTGAACGCCTTTTTCTTTTACCTATGTCATCTGAAGGACAACAAAGTCGAAAGGTTTTTTTTGACCAATAGTTCATGCTCTCGAATAAACCTAAAACTTGACTGATAGGTATCAGTCATCTTTTCAAGTTACATATCTTTCTATATAGTGAAATTATTTTCCAAAACTTTAATATAAATCAAATAGCATGGAAATGAAAATATGTTACTTTGTACTAACCAAGGTGGTCATGATCCAATGTTGTATATCACAAGCATTTCAAGTTGCTTGGGCAAATGCTTGTAAAGTTGAGGCATCACCAATGATTGTGCCATCGGATTAAAAGTTCCTCGTAGGAGCAACTTCCTTTGCTGGTTCGGACTAAAAAGAGAGAGAAAAAAAATCATTTTTCAGGTGTATCATATACATTTTCATGGTTCGTAAGCTTTTTCCACCGATAATAGTTTCATATTTCAACCCATGTTAAAACATGACCTGTTTCGATTTGGACCCTTTTTTACCCATACTTAATTCATCCTTAGTCACCCATCCTACCCACTGTCTACTGTAATAACACAAACTGTTTAAACCCGTGTTCATATTCTTCACCCGCATAACATCATCATCATACTTTTTGGACTAAATGAAACCAAGTGCTAACCAATTAAAAAGACACTAAATTGGTACAAACTAAATTTTTTATGTTTACGAACCAATCCAACATGGCCCATTGAATAACCACCCGATCGTGACCCGCTTTGATATATTGCCCAACCAGCACAACTCATTCATCATGCCCCCTCTAGTAATTTGATAGCAAAATAAAGAATCACATGTATCTGCATTCAATATATTTCAATGTAGGAAAAAAGTACGAAAAACTTCATACCAAAGATCACACCCTTTATATCCCCAAATAAAGAATCACATGTATTTGCATTTAATATATTTAAATGTAGGAAAAAAGTACGAAAAACTTCATACCATAGAGCGCACCCTTTATATCCCCAAAGTGGACACTGGTCCAAACTCCACGTTCCAGCCTATGCCTGGCAGCCTTGCCGACGCAAGCTCAAAACCAATGTAATAGACACAACACTATGTTAAGAATTCTAGATCATAATATCGAGGCAAGAATTGTACAAAGGAACACTGACATAAGTTTGAGAATAGGGTTGGACCAGTCAAGGTACCATATACCCTTCTGTACATATTTAGCAAAGAGTGGGATCATGAAGCACTCTACCCATCATATCATGTGATACCTTGTTTATGATTTTTAATTTATATAATTAAGTAGTTAATATGATAAGTTTTGCAAACATAAGCGGTATCATATAATGGATACATCACGGTTATAATGCAAAAAATATAAATTTCAAACAGAAAGTCAGACAATCAACCCGATAAACGGGCGAGCTTCATGTTTCACATAACATTATAATTGATATAATATGCATTTTGTGATATAGTTATGTTGTAGAAAATATAACATAAAGTTAAGAAGTAAAAAAGAATGTCTTTCATGATTAAATACTTCATATGATAATCTGTAATGATAATGTTATCAAATGTTTCGACTGAAGGTCTCGGTTTGTTTCATTGGAGGAATACATATTGCTTGCACAATAATAAGTTATAACCTTGACATCACTCCCTTTAGAGTAGAAAACTTGTATATGTGGCCAAAAAATATGAACACCAATTTGCCTTGTTTAAGAACCACTGCTCCAAAACAAAACAATATAAAATCCATCCACACCCATGTTTCACATATCCTTCAAGTTGTTGATTTTTTCATTTGCTTCTTCCTAAATGTGTCTAGGCAATGAGTAAAAGGTTAAGTTGAAGTGAATGAAGCTTTCAAATTGAAAAGGCATGCGTAAATCATAATCATTCTTTTCTTAGACAAGGCGTCAACGTTTTATTAAAAGACAATATACAATGTTTCAAGCTTAAAAAGCTAGCTTTACATACCTCTGTTTCACGAATGCGCACTTCTAAAACCTCAATGCCACCAACATGAAAACCGAAGGTTAAAGCACAACAAAAAGAAGTACATGTCATGCCATAGTACCTTTAGGTCCATCTAAGACACCTTATCACACTAATAAGCAAGATTTAGTTTCATGACCTACAAACACATAAACAATATCAAAACTTATCATGTTATAACATAAAATACACAAGGCATTTAGCTAATGAGCATTACTTAGTCCCATAACCTAAACAGAGAAACAATATCAAAAGTTACCCTATTATAACACCCTATCAAAAGTTAACGCGGTAAACCTCATCAGATTTAGGAGCTGGAATCTATGAATGTAATATCTTCATACTAAGATCTAATCTCCTTTAAAAGCATAAATGACTAAAAACATCTAAAGTAATACTCTGTGAGTTTTTAACATTTGAGAAAGTCAACTCGCATCCTTCAAAGCTACATCTAATCCTCTCCTTAGACCCCCTTTTAACATGTTTGCGAAGGTGACATTTGATGTTCTTCCTCAGTTGTTTGCTCCCACAAATCTCACTGTTGATGTACTGATGGCAAGTTTGGAGGTGAGCCGTTAAACATTGCTTATTGGTGTAAAATTTCATGTAGCCCTGTTCTCCACAGAAAGCCTCAACAGTTTCCAACTGAACTGCGATAATCGACAAATTAGTATATAGCTATTAGGAAGCATAAACGTCAATTAGCTTAACCAAAATAGATACATATTCACCATGAGAATTTTCATGTTTTTGTAACTTTGATGCGTATCTGAAAGCTTTCCCACAACCAGGTTCCATACAAACATGTTTATATTCATCATTCTTGTCATCAGCCTTATCATGGATATCTTGCACATGTCTCTCCTTGTCACCTTGTTTTGAAAATTTCCTCATGCATTTTTTAATTGGACTATTTAAGATTTTACACTCATGCAGGACAAGGTGGTGAGTCAAGTGATCTTTTCTACGGTAACTTAAATTGCAGTCATTTACTGGACAAGTAAACGGTCTTTGTAGATTGAGAAAATAACTATGTTACTAATAGGGATCTTGTTGCTGTAATCATCATATATTTTATTTATGCATTGATGAAAGAATCTTTAAACCTCATACATGATCGCGTGAATGAGGTTCACTTGATGGAGCTTCTCTGGTGGTCCCCCAACCTGATACTAATCCAATCAAGGTCTCGCATTTTGGTGTTCAATGGCGGGATCCAATGCTTCACGCACAATACTTGAACGCGTGACTGACGCTCACTTGATAGAGCTTCTCAGGATCAGGCCACCCTTCCCGATGCTAATCCGATCAAGGTCTCACATTTTGGAGTTCTTTGTCAAGATCCAATGCATCACGCAACATTTCCATTGTTTTTTACACAATTTTAGTTATGTAATATATGTTCAAACCCTGCTGAAGTGTTAATGTTATAAAATATTAAAGATTATGAAACAAACTAAGCAAAAAATTATTGATAAGCTAGCAAAACCCAAAATGTTATCTTGATTCTTCTAACTGATGTGTTTGAAAATTTACATTTGAATGTCATCTTATACACTAAACTTTAATTATCTAATTCTTTTTTCAGGGAGTTGAAATAGCTTCTTTCAAATCTTATCAGCTTATTAATATTTGAAAAGGCCGATACAATCACCCCTTCTTCTAAGATGAGCACATGAAGTTGAGCTTATTTAGGTCCTTAAACCCAGTTTGATATGCCCGTCCCACCAAAAAGGAGACCTTATCCGCATTTCCAAATCCTTGTAAGCAAATAAGCCCATTAAAAAAGCTAATCCAAACACCTCCTTAGTATTGAAATTTGATATGGCTTAATATCTAATGAAACAAAATAAGCAATTATTATACTGATTCAAGTTATGTAATATATGTTCAAACCCTGCAGAAGTGCTAATGTTATAAAAAGATTTTTAACTTTTTTGGGGGAGGGGTGGATTAGCACATTTCATGGCTTATCATATTATTGATATTTAAAAATGCCGATACAATCACATTTGCTTCTTGGATGAGCTCATGAAACTTGAGCTTATTTAAGTCCATATGCTCATGGATATGCGCATCCCATCAAAAAGGTGACCTCATCCACGTTTCCAAATCCCTTTAAGCCAATACGCCCATTAAAGAAGCTAATCCAATTTCCAAACACCTCCTTAGTAATCAAATTTGAAATAGCTTAAAATCTTATGAAACTTTCTTTTCCCTTATTATACCGATTCGAGTTATGTAATATAGGTTCAAACCCTACGGAAGTGCACAAAGCGATTCTATAGCAACCTTACTTGGAACATCAGTGTCACATCTTACAGGAGTATTTCCAGATGGTTCACAATCCTGCACAAAAAGCAAATCATTATAAATTCAAATCTAAACATCGTTATGTCTGATTATGACCCGTCAAGAACTTATCCATTACCAACTTACCATATATTTCTGTTGAAATGTATCACGGGCCTTTTGCTCTATTGCACCAGATTGTGTGGAGTGGTTCTCTTGTAAAGTTTCTATAATCATGGATTGAGCTTTTATGGTATCTAATATTCCACGAACAACCTCTTGCTCCTCTTATGAAGTAACTGTAAAGAAATATCAGCAAACAAAGATTAGTGAAAAAGGTTTAAGAATATTTATTAGGCCATATTATTGTATCTAAAAAATTATACATATAATTCTAAAAGCTTGCCCTCCATGTGCTTAATGATGTAGCACCTCTGCATAGTTCAAATAATATAAAACGTCTACAATTATTTTCATTTTGCACAATAACTCATAAACTTGGTTTACTTATTTTTATCTTTCTCAACATGAATATTTTAAAAATTATAGAAAAGTGCATACCTGACAAGTTCATCTATTTTGAGACAAGATTTTTTCCTAATTGATTGAGAGACTCGTGTGCCTTTTTGGAATTCTTCAATGCCATTTCAGTAGTTTCAACACTGGGGATAAAAGTTTAAAAAATAATCAAAATTGTAAGTTCTTGTTAACACTAATGTGAAGATGACTTCGCAGAATTTCCCGCTAACTTTTTTTGCAGCAATAACTCAACTTAGCAGTGTTTAGCAGCAAAGAAATCTGCGTTTTCTTTTGCATAATTTTCCGCTTGTAAGGAAAATTTTGCCATTTTCGTTTGGCATTTGTTGTAATTCCCTCCATTGAAGAAACATGTCCATCCAAAACTGTCTCACTTCCAGCTGCAGTTTCATTGATATTAGCCAAACGTGCATCAACAATCTCCTTTTGGCGACTGATATGGCTTGAGACTAAACTTGTTACATCAGAGATAAGTTTATGTGCATCAGATCTTGATTGCTCCTGAAGTAATTCATCTTTCAGGAGCTAGAAATATTTGATGATATTACGCATTTTTATTTGGAAATTGTTTTAATTGTACCTCATATGCCTTTTGAAATTCATCTATACTCTTGTCTGCATCTCGTCAGCTTGATTAGCATGATTTCCTATATCTTTGGATTCTTCCATCAACTTATACTCTCTTGCTGCATCAAAATGAGAAGATAATAGTAATACCAATCTTTGAAAGAAAGAATGCATACCAATCTTTATAAACAACGATGCATTGTCCTGAAGAGATTTTTCCAAGTCAGACTCGTGAACACATGCTTGATGAGCCAAAGCACTTTCCATATGTAATACCCAGTAATGTAAAATTATTCAAGATAACAAAAATATTGACAAATTATAAACAACTATATATACCTGCTTTTTCTGTTCATAAATGACGAAGTCTATCTCCTTAAGAGCATACTGGCACTTTTTCAGTGATCCCTCGGTATCAACCAACACCTTATTGGTTTGGCTCAAGTTGTTCTACATACAAAAAGGATTTATAACATAAGGGGAAAGAAAAGTTATCTGTAGAAAGTATGATCTGTTATAACAAATTCCACAATAATGCAATCAATCACAACTTTTGAATTACCTATGTGGACTCAAGTTCGTTGCTTAAATGAGAGCACTCTTCGACTTGGGCATTGAACTGAGTTTGTAGATCATCAAATTGCTGTGAATGATGTAAAAGAGTAAGATAAACGATGCAACAGCAAGCGAACTACATTACCCAAACAAACTCACTTTTGATAATAAAATACATGATTGCATATAAGTACCTTAAATACTCAACTCTTATTTTATTACCAACATCCATTTGCATTTTCTTCCTCTAATACTGATTCCAAGTACCCATACACATAATACTTTGGCTGTTAGGCACCTTGTTGACAATACTAAGAGTTTTAAGTTACTTATAGTTTCTAGAAGACAATTGGATCATCTGAATGTTTCGTGAATGTATAAAAATCGTCTCCTACAATAATTGGTCCATAGAGAACAATGCTTCTATATATATCAACTAAGTCCATATGGTTTGAAATCACTAAAATTCCGTGTTTTTTTATTATTTATTTATTTATTTATTTGTTTTCTGTAATTACATATGATTGCGAGTCTTATATATTCATTATAATGCAGTGAAAAAGTGAGTCGGCACCGTAACACTGATGCAAAGTATATACAAAGCGCTTCAACTTAATAATATACTTTGTTTGTTGTAAATTTGTATTTAGTTCATTCTTCAATAAAATGTGCAGCCTAAATTATGATCCAAATTCATTGTGAACTTCAGAATAATATCAGTTTAATCAAAATTAAGCACAATATCCAATCAATAAACACGAATTACGATAAAATACAATACTTTTCCATGTAACTAAACACAAATTTACGAAATTTTTTCACATTTAGTTAAAAAAAACGTACATCAATTGCAAACATAATAAATAAAATACACCTTAAAAATCATACCTCTTCTCCTTCACCGCTAAACTGACCACCACCATTATCAATGATCTAGCAAATTAACACGAAATTGTATCAAAAGTTATCACGGCAAATAAGCCATAACACATAAATTAAAGCACAATAACACAAACCCATAACTTAAACTAAAGGCCTAGATTAGTAGATAAATTAATAAGTAATAAATTAATACACCTTTAATCCATTAACCAAAAAACATACCTTTGATTAATATGATTTTATGTCAGTTTTTTTTTTTTTTTTTTTTTTTTTTTTTTTTTTTTTGGTGTCGTCAGTTTTTAGTCGTCGTTTGGGTGGGTGTGTGTATCGATTGGAAATTGAAGGTGAGAATAACTTAGGTTTGTTTGTTAAAGTTTTTAGTCGTTGTTTTGGTCTCTGGCTTGCCCCAGCCACTGCGTTCTGGTCTGGACCTTCCCAAAGTGTGAGCCCCAGATAATGCAACTATGTCCTGCAGAAGCCATAAATAAACATCATATTCCATTTACAGTGGTCATTCGATGTACAGAGATAAAGATGCAAACCTTATCACTCAGTCCCATCCTGTAAAAGACAGTACGCAAGTGATCAGCTGGTGAAGGAGGGCCAACATCTAAAACATGAAATGGAACACGTTAGAAGCCAAGACACAATATCTGGTGAAAATGTATGTAAGTTTGAGACATCTAAATCACACATAATCCTGTCTGCTGACCAAAATTGTTTCTATGTAAATTAAATAGGGGGTGACAAAAAGGAAGGGAATTATTTGCTAAATTTATTTGCAACTTAGATCCCTATCGGTGACTGTCTACATCCTATCTCCCCCATATCCCGCCCCGGCGGGATTGGGTATTGTTTTAGATCCCTATAGTTCAATACATCAGACTGGTAAGACCGCAATAATATTTTCAGAAGGCAATCAGCTAAATAAAGATTGACTAAATTCGATGACAGACAAATGGGAGACTTGCAACAGTGGTAACCAGTCACCACAAACCAATACATGGTGCCAGATGTGCTGCCGAAGCTATAAGTGATCTTATCGCCAGTTATAGTACATCACAAAATCTTGTTTCAAGCCCACAGTGTGAAATGAGGGTGGCTGCAAAGACTGTTCCAAAAATTAATAAGTTATTTCTGCATACTCATGACCCTAAAATTCATCTGGACCTAAGATAAATCATGTCACCAAGCTTCACATTATCAATTGTAAGATGAAATTAACCCTAGGGTGTGGTGCTCAAGAGAACCCAGGTATCAAGTTCTGAAACTTAGGATCCCTGGTTGTGTTTGAGATGTTTCCCTAAATGAAGTCTCTAAATTCCACGTACCACGTCATTGCGCCTTATTGTATTTGTACTTGTGCTCGATATATCATTAAGAATTTGAATTTCTGAATATCCTTTATCTGTGGTATATGCCTTCACATGTATAAGTGGCAATTACTTTAAGGGAGTTCATAAGCACTTCAGCATCACCCTTGACAAACTTCTGAAAGATGAAACACGGATGTTGGTGACTCCACCACCTAGAAATCAGTCAAATCACTCCCATCAACTGTGAATGTCATTTGTAGAATTCCTATCATCCAGACAAACTTCCTTCAGAGAAAAACAAACTCACCTTACAGCTAAGGGATTCCTATCTATAGCCACAATGCCTTATATCAGGATGCTATAGCTTATAAATGGCATTCTAATGAATCAACTATATTGAGGTTTTAATGTCTTGAAAGAGGACTCTTATTTAAAATAAATAGCTGAAGATGTTCTATGTGAGTGTGGATTAATACCTATTTATTTTCCTTATGACGCAAGGTGGAATAATCATATCGAAGAATAGAAGCTGAACAATAATCCACAAAGCTACTGTGTGTGGGGACTTGTCGACAAGCTCACATATCAACTCTGTGTACCGCGGTACCGCCATCTGTTGTTAGTCTCTATGTCTACTCTGTTGGATAATCTTGATGGGTTAAATCAGGTTGTGGGTCATATATATATATATACATATATATATACATATATATATATATATATACATACATATATATATATATATATATATATATATATATATATATATATATATATATATATATATATGTATGTATATATATATATATGTATGTATATATATATATATGTATGTATATATATATATGTATATATATATATATGTATATATATATATGTATATATATATGTATATGTGTATATATATATATATATATATATATATATATATATATATATATATGTCTACAGATTCTTAAGAAAAAAAATATAGTAGATATTATATACATATATATATATATATATATATATATATATATATATATATATATATATATATATATATATATATATATATATATATATATATATATATATATATAAATTACCTGCTCATCCATTAGGATCATATCCATGCCTGCTAGCTTTGATGGGTTGTTGTTGTTATAATATTGATTTCAAAGAGAGACTATTTTAACTTTTATATTCACTTTACCTTTGTCTGGTGTGATTTCTTTAAGAGGTGTGATTTTCATTGTCATATCTACAATCAATAGTAATGACAATAACTATAAGATTTAAGCTAAGGAAAGTAAATAGCAAAATAACAACATTCAAAAGCAAGTAATGGGTCATAGAACAGCCTTTTGATATACCAGTTAATAATGTCAACATTAAACATAACCACAATCACAAAACAACAAAAAAGCATAAACCTTTTTAACATGTACGTCCACAACAATTAGAGGAGCATGTTGCAAGCTAATGACTATATATGCTATATAGATATAATAACTTTTATATAATTTATCATTCTACATATATACACCCACAACTAAGCACAATTTTTTAATCCAATTAAAGGAAACTACAGCAACAACAATTACACAAACATGTTGAAGCCTATGACTATATGTGTTATATTAATCCTATGTTCTATAGACTAAACAACCACTATATTGCTTATTGTAACTTACCTGATGCAGTTTCACATAAATATAAAATCAATCAACCTCTATTTAAACATGATAATAATAACGTCAATTTTAAACATAACCACAATCACACAACAACAAAAAAGCAAAAAACTTTCAAACATGAGTATTTTTAAAATCATTAGCAATAACACTTTCAGAAACATTATAAAAGATATATTTATACAGAGATTAAAAATAAAACCTGTTTTTTTTAGTTTTATTGAATGATAAGTATATATCTCTTATGATGATTTTCGTGTGAATAAAAAAATGGGGCTATCAATTGAGTTTATATAATGGTTTAAGCCAGTATAAGTTAAGGTCCTATTAGGATTCTAATTGTAAATGTAATATAATACAAATAGTTTTAAAAAAATAAAAATAATAATAATAATAACAGTTAAGTCTTACAATTTTTAAAAAGTTACTTAAACAACTACAACTTATTAAAAAACATAAAATCTCAATCAAATTAAAATTAATAAATTATAAATTATAAACTTATAATAAAAATTAACCTTGAACTCTTCCTTGTCAAATTCTGGCGCAAAATTGAACTCTTCCTCTTCATCGGATTGTTGTTCTTGTATTTATTACCATCGGATTTCTTAAAGCTGTAGCATCGATTGATGTTGTTATTAGGTTTTAGGTCGATTGTTGTTAAAGCTGTAGCATCAGATCTGTAGCAGCAGATTGTTGTTGTTGTTGTTATTAGCATCTAATTGTTGTTATGATTGTTGTAGCATCGATTGATCATGCTTTCTTATGGATTGTTCTTGATGTTCTTATGGGTGGTTCTTGTTTAGTGTGTTTTTCTTATGTGTGGCAAATCTAATGGATACTCCGGTTTTAATAAAATATTTACACTTCAGCCATAAAATATCCAAAAACAACAATAAAGTCCTTGTATATTTTTGCCCAATTTTAATTTTTAGGTATAAAAACGAATTTTAAACAATTATTACACAAATATAGAAAGATTATAGGTTTTTTAAATATTAAAAACCTTTTTAAAAATTAAAATTGTAAAAAATATTACCTAAATAAGTATGATTTGATTTTTTTGAAATGAAAAAGTCCCCACTAGAGGTTTTATTTTATTAGGTAAAAGATATGATGAAGTGTAACAGATTGGGCTAAAACCAAAATGATATTTATCCTACAAATTGGGCTCTGTCCTATTTTCATAGATTTGAAACACTGGTTTACAAAATCAAAGTTTATATTAACCGATGTTTTGTGATAATCCATCTTTTTAACTCAACTACAAAATCGAGCCTACTTGTTGATTAATAAAATCAAAATTAATTAGTTTCATAAAAAATTTGATAAATTTTGGTGAAGAACTTGGTAGAGAAAAAAGTTAAACACTCATGGTCATGTGAGCTCATGTTTTAAAATTTCAGCATATAACTTCCCTGTAGTAAGGAACAATTTTCTTTTTAACATTTACACTTTTAGTCTTTTCAAATTTTAAATTGTATATGAATCATCCTCAGATACTTCCCTTACTGTGTAAGGATCATTTTTCCTTTATTATTATTGTTGTTGGTTGTTGTTGTTGCTACTGCCGCCGTCGTCGTCGTCAAAACTATTTTTTATTAAATTGATCATAATACTAATAACACTACCAACAAGTGCCTACAAGCTATTGAGTATATGAACGAGATAAACATTTATATTCAATGAATTCGAATTATGTTAAAATATCAATTTAAACGAATCTTACAATAAGATTATTTAACACAATTTGACAATGTTTTTAAACTCGAGCAAATACAGTTCAAATATTATTATTAGTTATAGTCATTGTATGAACCAAATCCGCGTTTAATAACCCGAGCATACACAGATTAAAAACTAGAATACGGATAACGATAAATTATTTTAATTTTTTAACCAAAAATCTGTATATGCGCGAAATTATAAGTATCAACATGAAAGCAGACTTATAGGTACACACCAAACAAATTGAGTTAAATGTAATTATTAGTTGTACTTATAGTCTGAACCACGTGCGTGTAATATCACAATTACAAAACATTAAACACTGTCAAATTCACATATATTTGTATATTAAATTAAAATTTTAAAACAAAATTGACTCATGTATAATTACATGTGTGCACAAAACTTACAACTAATTTTTATTAATAACTTAGTTTTATACTTACTTACTTTGGTTAAAATGTTAACAAACGATAAAACGTATTAACCTAAGTATCAACATCATGTTTAAATAAAATAGCAGAATAGATGTTTTTAAACTTATTTAAAATTACATTAGCTTCTAATAACTAAAAAAAATTGTAGGTGCTCCTTAATAGTTGGTGCTATCTCATTGTAGTTAGAACTTTTACGGTTACTATATTACCCTTAACCAAAATTGATATTTACATAATTAAATGAACACTTTAGTTAACTGTTGAATGGTAAAATCGACTTATTTTATTTCGTATAAAGTAAAGCAGTAATTAATGCTTTCTTTAGTTGTATATCATTATCTTTAATAGTGCTTGGTTTAAGAAAAACACATTATGTTGGAATTTATGAATTATAACAATTATATAAATAAACACATAACATCATCAAAGCATGCAGCGGAAGTAAAAATCAAATACTTGTAATAAATTAACCGAATTAAAAAGATATGTGTACCTTAGTGATTTCTAGCAAAACAAGAAATCAATGAATCAAGAACAAGTAAAACCCTAATTTAGGGTTTATGGAATTCGACTATTCTCCTTAGTCGAATGGGAAAAATTGACTAACAAAAGTATGTTAGCTCTTCGTTCTTCTACACACGTATTACCAACGTTTCAATGAAAAAAGCTAGGTTCTTGATTCACAAATAAACCAAACACTTATGTTTGAGCTTAGAAAATCTAGTATGAACCCTATAAGGGTGTAGTTCGATTTACTAAGCACAAAGGGAGAAAGAAGAAGAGAAATTAGGCTTGCAAGGATCAAGGATGTGTAGAATGAATACAAGGGTTTGTATTTATACACATCCAATCTTGGTGACCAAGTTAGGTTGTAAACGCCCCCCCCCCCCCCCCTTCTTTGTTTGGTCGAATATGGGAACCCAATGGGTTCCTAGAACCTTTTTGGCTTGTTTCCATATTTTCGTATCACTAACGACTGTTAGTCATTTAACGTTAAGTACTAACGACCGTTACGTGTTTATTTGTGAAATTAATAATTATTCATAACTAAATATAATAATTATTAAAACATTGAAACTTATACGTAATGTGTGTAATCCCGAAGTCTCGTGTTCGAATCCGGTCATGCTACATTAATTTTTATCCACACATGACAAAACCAACACATTAATCTCCAAAGTGCTGGTGGCTGGTGATAGTAGTGGTGGTTGCTAGTGCTGGTGGTGGTTGTTGCTAGTGATGGTTGCTGGTGATGGGTAATCATTACATTTCCTTTCAATTTACTGAGTAATGCCTCATTACTCACTACTAAACAATGATTGCATTCCTTACTTATAACCAAACATGTTTATTCATTGTCTTTCTCATTCTCTACCCCCAATACTCCAGCCAAGCAACCCCTTAGTTTACATTTTTTGTCTTTCTCAATACATTCAATAAATATGTTGGTATAATGATAACTAATTTTTTTACATTCACTAAAATAATTTAACGATATTGATAAAGCTAGCCCGTTCATTCGGACAGGCCATGTAACAACTAGTCAACTATATAAGAAAGCATATATTTGTTTGTTTTTTTTACAAGGTTTAGGACCTTAGGTAACCACTGCGGCGAAGTTTAATACGTGGGTGTTATATTATTCATTTTTAAACTTTGAAAAACTGAAGATTAAAGTTGTTGCCATGTTTTGAAGTCGGGATATAGAGGCTCAATATGGGAGCTCGAACCATTATGACAACAATAATACAATTTTGTTTAGTTGTTAGTTACAAGCTAATGTATTTTTTTTAATAGTTTTAGAAGCTTCTTCTTTACTAACTAGTATTTATTTTAGTGTTTTGATATAGATAGCATTTAGCATTTGAAACATAAGTTATTTGACAAATAACGTTCATGTTTCTTATTTTGTTTGAATGTAAGATTTTATATATGCTATACAGAAAAAAGTTGAAACAGAAACATTAATGATTTCGATCTACTACTACCTTTTGCTATACTACCTTTTTGTTAGCGCTAGTTTTGCTAAACATATCTATATTTATAATACTATATAAATCATTTAAGTTGCGAGTTTTATCAAAAATTAAAATAACATGCTCCAAACAAAAAGTAACATATGTCACATCTCAACTAAAAATCACATTTATTTTCAAATTGAAATATCTTTTTATTTATTTATTTTTATGATATAATTTTAATATATTTTTTAAAAAAAAATTTTGTTTTTTTAATTTAACATCCATTTTGATATTTATGTTTTGTTTTTACATTTTTAGTGAGTTTATTAATTTTATTGATTTAAATTTTTACAACTTTAACCTTTATTTCAATTAATACAATATTGATTCGACAAAATCATATACTATAGGGGAGTATTTGACGGGTAAGAGATTACGAGGGTCTTTCTATATGCGGGAATAATAATGTCACAGGAAAGCAACATGAAACTCAAGTAAATAAATACAACTAACATATACATTTGAAGTGTTGTGAAACGAATTCATTAAACAGATAAAAAATTATGAAAAAAGTTGAGCTATGAATTCATTTACTATATTATAATATAAGTCGCTGTACACAGTTATCTAACTAGTAGTAATAAAAAAAACAAGATAATTTCACAAGCTAATGAGGATATTTATGTGTTTGGTACAATTTTTTATAGATACATAGATTAATAGTATTAGGATGTGAAACCAAAGTCACCAACCCAACCATGCATGTCGACATACCTAGTAATTTCACATCTTGTTTTTTATATTCATGCCCATATTGATACATTGAAACAGCCAAAAGATTGCAAGTTGGTAAATAGAAAATTATAATATAACGACAAACTGCCTACCCAAATTACAAAGCACTTGTTCCAACTCACACACTCACTTTCTCTTCCGTCATCTTCGCATTGATACTTCCAATTCTTAATCTCCAATCCCAATTTTAGATCAGATCACATCATATCAAATCCACATGTAGGGTTTATCATTTATCATCAAATTTATAAACCTTCTAAATCTTTTCACCTCATGTATTTAATCTTGCATGAACAGGCTAGGGTTGATAACCATCATTAGTTGAACCATTTGTAGCTCCTATGGAATCATCTGGGTTCTTCTTAATATGTCTTCTACATTCGTCCATCGCGATATCTTGTGGTGGTTTGATCATGTTCTACCTCAATGAGATATCGGTTTTGGGTCATGGTATAGAGACAGCACGTAAACTATCAGGTTCTACACCACATGATCAATTGTTGTTAGAGACTTCGTATTCGTTTGTGGGATTGCTTCTTTGTGGAATCGGGTTTATATATTTTATGGTTGCTTTTGTTAAAGATAGAGAGTTTCAAGGGTTTTTCGCGAAAGGGTGTGTTGTACTTCACTTGTCTATGGCTTTATGGAGAATTTACTTTGAGAGAAGACTCGAAGATTTGGCTCGTGTTTGGCCTAAGCAACTTGTCGGGGATACTCTTCTCGCAACTTCTTGGGTGTTCTTTTTGGTATATTCTTGGAGAGAAAAGTATGACTAAAACCACTGTGCATTGCTTAATTGTATTAAACATAGAATTTGTAATTCACATATGGGTTCGTTTGTTTCATGTTGAATGTGTGGAGAATGTTCAAATTATATATTATACATCACAGATACAATATGTTTACAATGAAAGTATACTGCTGCCAACAAGTTTATAAGTAAAGGAAATATATATTTAAGAAATATTTTTTATAAATATAATTGTTATGCATTTTGGAATTGTAAATTTAAATTAAATAGTTACGTAGTATTTGAATATATATATATGATATATTTAAGGTTTACGACTGATATATATGTAATTGCAAGTTTAGATTAGATATATATGCAATTAAAAGTTTAAGCTATATATATATATATATATATATATATATATATATATATATATATATATATATATATATATATATATATATATAATGAATATTGTTGATGTGATGAATATATTATTAATATAAATAATATAGATGTATGTATACTAGAATACTTACAATGTTACTGACTCACATTTAACTATGGCAGCTTATTATGGAGATTGTTGTTAAAACACCAAAATAGCTCAATATCGAGTTTATATGATTTTAGAATATGATTCGAGAGATCGACATGTAACATCTTTGATTTTATATAATTCCAACATCATCCAAACTACATATCATTATATGAATGTGTAATGTTTGTAGCCATCCGTCAAAAACTTGATGACTCATGATATCCACAATTAATAAGTTTTTATTTGATTCAAATTATGCGAATGTACTTTATGGTCATTCACTTACATCTACAACTATCTTACCAAATATAAACATAAAAAAACAACTTGCAGCTATCATCCTTGTGTACCAGATATCAGCACACAATTACCCGTTATCAATTTACAGCTAGCAGTTTACGGTCATAAAAAAGCTTTTAGCGAGAAGCTATAGAAATACAGCTCAAATAAACACCGATAAATAAGGATTGAGCAAAATAGATTATGAGTAAAACGCGCGTTGAGTATACCATTATTTGTTTTTATCCAAGTATCGTATACCCGGGGATGATACTAGTTTCCATTTTCCATGTAGGTTCATTGTCGATTAGTTTGGACCTTTTCTATATTAACACTTGGCACGAAATATGAGCATGTTGTTTGAGCATAACGCTAAAGCATAAAACTTTTGTTTTTTAGTTTGCAAGAAGAATTATCCTATATTACATTTATCAGGACTTTACTGTAGCAATGCAACTACAGTTGCTTTGTGAGAGGAGCTACAGTAACTAACGGTCGTTAAGTACTTAACGGCCGTTAAGGTTAAGTACTTAACGACCGTTATTTTTATTTTTATTTTTTTTTAAATTTCACCTGCAATGGGTCCTTCGTCTTAGAGGTTCGTTCCAAATTTAGTCCTTATAACTAATGATCGTTAAGTGCACTAACTACTTTGACAAAACACCCCGCGGCAACGCGCGGGTAATCCACCTAGTTATTCACAAATCTTTACCACTTAAAATATCACGCATGTTTCACAAGAGAGACTTTGAGTCCACAACTTTTTCTTTGTTAATGGCATATTATTAGGTCAAATGTCTTACGCTTTAAAAGGTAGCAATTGTTTTTTTTTTTTTTTTTTTTTTTTTTTTTTTGAAAATTCAATTTTATTGGGGAAATTCAAGTCCAATTTGAAACCCGATGGGGGAAAACCTTCAACTTAAGCCGCCAAAAGGCATGACACTTAAATTGAAGTAAACCTTGCCTTCTCCAGATTCGAACCCTTGTGGGTTGAAACCTTCATTGAAAGACTTTGAAATCGTACCGACATTGCTGAGTTTATGATCAAACAACTTTGTTAATATGTTAACACGTGGAGCTAATCTTTAAGATACTTGAGTGTACGTACAGATGGTCAACAAAAATATGAAATAAAAACTGATAAATAATTGTTCTTTATTGTAAATAGAAAGTCAAAGAGGTAGAAAGTACGAAATATTTATACTTTTCTTAAGTTGATCATTATGCCCTTGTTTTTTCATCCCCTACCACTCTACCAGTGACTATCGAAAGAAATAAGGGTGTATCTGGTAGAGGGGAAGAAATAAGAGAAGTGGACTTGGACTAATTTTCATTATTTTATAGAGAGAAATTTAAAAATAATAATAATAATAATAATAATAATAATAATAATAATAATAATAATAAAATTAAAAAATGGAGAATTGAAGAGATATTGCTGGAGAAATAGAGAGAAATGGGTACTGTAATTTTGCTAACTCCATTTCTGTTATTTTGGTGGAGAATTTTTTATTTTTTTTTTATTATTATTATTATTTTTTTTTCATTTAGAAAACATTTTTTTCCCAATTTTTTTTTTCCTTGCAATCTCTTCCAATTATAAATTTATTAGGGCATGTTTGGTATAATGAATTGAGATGAGAAAAATGAAAATGAAATCATTTTTAATGTTTGGTACATCTATAAGAAAATAAAGTGGATAATTGAAACTCTTTGAAAATGGATCATTTACAAAAAGTAGAGAATTGATTTCCACTCACAAAGTGATGGAAATGAATTCGGATATGGGTTCTTCCCCTTCTCTTTCTCCTCTTTTGGAGAACTTGAGAAAGATGCAGTAACTCTTCTAAAGCGTATTCGACGTTTCTCTATGACTCAAGACATTAGAGCGCGGGCTGCCATTCATATTTTTAATAGGATTGGTTTCGCTATTGCTAGAGGTGTGAGGGCCCAGTTAATTTCTCGGCTCCCCACCAATTTCTTGTAAAATCCTATTTATTGTTAATAAAAATGATGGTTTATATAATAATAATAATAATAATAATAATAATAATAATAATAATAATAATAATTTCTTGAGTCAATTCTTTGGTGTTACCAAACACTGTAATTTATATTGAATTTCTATGAGAATTCATTTCTGTGATTTGATTTCTGCACTTAATATCATTTCTCTGAATTTCACTCTACCAAACGTGCCCTTAGAGAATGAAGTTGGTTAAAAAAAACATTATGTGAATAAATTGCGTGCAATATTTGGTGCTTAAAACATTTTGAAGAGAAAAAATTTGGTGACGTTATCGTAGTGTAATCCTTTTTTATTTAGATTTTTTTTCAAAGAAATAAAATGATCTTCGTAATTATTGTTTATTTCAATTTTCTAGCGCTATCAAACAGTAGAATTCAATAAATTTCTCACTCAATTTCATTATCTGAATTTCTGATTTTTGCTTCGTTTCTAATCTCTGAAATTCTCTCTACTAAACGTGTCTAGTGTGAGCTGGAGTTATAGCAGAGATAACCGATATTTGCAAGAAGAAACACAAATCATCCATGTTTGCAAGGAGTATTATAAATCGACTCATATTTATAAAAGAAAAAATCTGCCTCCAACAAAACAAGATAGCATCGACCAAACATTTGACTATAAAGTCAATGATTTCAGCTGCTTTTATTTGAACCATATATATAGTCCGCTACCCTTTCTTTACCAATTCCCGAACCAGAAAAGAAAAATCAAAATTGGAGACGCACGTCATAAACAATAACACCTCCATCCCACAACAAATACACAAATAGTGAAGAGAAAAAAGCAAGTGCATATGTCACAAAAATAATAGTAGTAACATACTGTACTAAACGTTCATTCCTCATGCAACTATTTAGCAAAAGGAGAACAAGTATTCTTCTAATTATATTTGTATGTACAATCCTTTTATCATCATGGAATCTTCTTAACTCAGTGCTATCATGGTACGCCTCGGCTATTACAACATCGTCCTCATCGTCATTTTGGTGGCCCGCGATCTATGCTTCAATGGCGGTTGGTATGATCTTTGGGCTTTTGTCGATGGCTGCAGCTTTAGTCGTAGCAGTGCCCGCTTCAGTGGTGATTTGGATATCTATTTTGGTTTTGTTGACATTTTTTGGGAAGCCGAGGGAGTCGGTGGTGGTGGAAGGGAGGAGATTAACGACGGAGATAAGCCGAGTCATGGGGATGGTAGTGCTTAAAGAAGGGAATTTGGTGGCTGTTGTTTGTGCCATTTTTGGGTACTTTTTGATCGTTAGATATGGAGGAGTACAACATGGTTTGTAATATTTCAAATTTAACTTTTGTAAACGTATATAGTCATGTTGCATGTAGTATTATTCTTTCATTATAAAATGTGGAATTTGATTAAATGCTCTTTTAGTCTTCTTTTTTTTTTTTTTTTTTTAAGTAATCGACTGTCGCGCATAGTGACGGACGTGTATAATTTGACAAAATTGAGTTGTGTTGATATGTGTGCGTGTATTTTCTTTTATTAAGTATATTTGTTTTGTGTGTGGTCTGTTGCGATTGAAGATGACAGTTTTTCTTACGACTTGTATATGTTTTATGAAGCTCATGGCAATTGGTGTTGTCAAGTATTCATCATTCAAGATGGCGTATGACAATAACATTATTCAAGTTCCAATTTAAGAAATTAGGATTGAATTAGAGAGATCAGGATTGAAATGAATCTGTAAAAAAATTAATAATATAAATTGATGGTTAAAAAAACCGCAATAAATAAAATATTTCATTTATATTAATCTCATATTCGTTAGGAACTTGTTTAATAATGAAATCAACACTAATTGAATTATTATTTTTACAAAACTCACACAATAAGAAAAAAATATATGAGAAGATGATGTATTATATAGTAAATGTTGCGATACAATTTTACAAACTGAATAATAATAATAATAATAATAATAATAATAATAATAATAATAATAATAATAATCCTTTCATAATTGTTGAATATTGTATATTGTATGCAATGGACGAATACTCTCATAGAAACTTTGTGGAGACATTGTTTTATGGAAGGGAATCCTTGACAATGGGGAATGTTCTGAAGACTCTGAATTCAAGGGAGTTAAAGAATAGAATTGAGTTCATAAAGAAAGAGACTAGTGACAAGTTATTTTTAAGAGGAGGTGAGATAATAGAGGTAAAGCTCATCTGATAGAAGTTCACGGTCTAAATTAAAGAGTGAAACTAGTCAAAGCAAGTGCTTCATATGTCATTCAGAGGGTCATATGAAGAGATATTGTTCAGGAAAGAAGTTAAGTGGGTTTTATACGAACTAAGTATCATCAGGCAATTCATTCCTATGATGATAAGGGTAAAGCTTACTATGGAAAAGCGCTGGTCGTAGTGGGGAATGATGAGATGGCCGAATTGATGATGGATTTAAGTAGCTCTTATCATATGATATCTAGGAATGATTTCTTATATGACAAGGTTGTATGATTTCAAGGATGTTCAAGGTAGTTTGAATCAATTCAGCAATAACAAGACAACAAGGGCATGCACTATCAAGGGGACAAGAAACTCTATTCAGCTCAGATCGTTAACATCCTTACAGGACATGCACTTATTAGATAATAGAATAGATTACTTGGCCCAAGCCCGACATATAGGCTTTGGGTCCATTAGGGTTTGTGCTTCTCTTTTGTAATCTATATATAGTTGATCAATAAAAGTTTAGCATACGAGGTTTTATTATCTAACATGGTATCAGAGCAGGTCGATCCTCTGACCTAGATGGCCTTGAGCCACCGCCTCTATCCCCCATCACAAATCTACTACCTCTTCTTATTTTCCCTAATATCTTTTTCTAATCTACCTTTACCATTAAGCAACTCCAAAATCCTAGCATTTAATCTAATTTATTTTTGCAATAACATTATTGTTGCTGCTTATTCATCTTGCCAAATACCTTTCTCAATATTTGTTTCCTCTCAAGCATATATATACGCCTCTTACATATTTGTTTTACTTTGCTTTTGCTTAGTCGTCGTGTTGTAGGAATAACCCATTACCTTCTTGGTGAAATTACCATAACATGGGCGTTCTTCTTAACAAGAATTATTGCAGTAGGATAATGGCTAGGAGGATTTGAGTTGTTGACCATCAAACATGACACCAATTTTCTTTTCAAAGTATTTTCATTTATCTTTCACGTTAAAAGAAAATAAATCCTCTCCTTAATTGTTCTTTTTACCAATATTTTGCTTCCAAAAAAAAATGTATTCTCTTTTATATTTTTTTTTCTTATATTCATCTGCTGGTTGTGTCTTGTATTCATCCACCATGAATATTGCTATTAGTCAGCAAAATGTCAATATCGAAAAGAAAGTTTACAGGTCACAAATGTCGTTGTTGTCAACCATCGATTTTCAATGTTTGCTTTTGCATTTGCTGGTGTTGTTTGAAGTTTCTATCCGCTTACTATTGGATGTCTTCGCAATTATCTAGTTATTAATTTAATGTTTCTAAGTTTGTTACTCCAGTCTGAGCTTTTGCAATTTTTCTGCTCGGGCTGTGAGAGAGTATTAGATGATAAAATAGATTTGTTGGCCCAAGCCTGACATATGGGCTTTGGGTCCGTTGGGATTTATGCTTCTCTTTTGTAATATATATGTATAGTTGATCAATAAAAATTTAGCCTACGGGGTTTTATTTATAACATCACTATTAAGAGGACATGGAAGTTGAAGATGAAGGTGCATGATGGTTAAACTTTTGTACTTGAGGGTGTCAAGTTATACACGTGAGTCAATTTTCCTATGTCGACTTGAACATGAATTCTTCCCCTCATTTCTATAAAAGGAAGTGAGGGGAGATGTTAATAATATTATTCTTCGAGGGTTTGTTCTTGCGTACATCATTGTGGCATTTAGATTGAAACAAGGTGATGTGAATAGTCCAAATTCTGTTTCTTTTCTTGTTGTCCTTTGTTGATTTCCATCAGGTATTTTAGTCGTTTTATAAGCTTTAATTGTAGGGTTTCATCAAAATATGTAGCTTCCATATTGACCATCATGTAAACGCGGACATGTTGGTGATTTTAGCGTCATCGACTATTTTAGGTAATTGCGATTTACTAGAGACCAATGGGAATTCATATCATGCTCAGATGCGAGTTAGGGAAGTGTCAAGTGCACACTCGTTTGAGCTAATATGTTTCCACCACGACAAAGACGCATAGGTGAAGGGGGTTGCATCCCTTGCAAGGTCAAGGGCAGCGCCCCTTGTTATTAACCAACTTTATCTGCTTTTAACTTTCATAATAATCTGTTAGTAACCAACTTTACATGTTTTTCCTACCTTTTCTCAACCAATGTAAATGTTGGCAAAGCAATTGTGACTGTTGGTTTTTAACCAACTTTAATTGCTTTTAACTGTCATAATAATTTGTATTAATATGTTCATTTTGTCTCATTTTAACATATAAAAATTCATACAATTCCTTTTTTATTTTACTAGTTTTCTTGTGCCTAGAAACTAAGTGTTTTTCTTGAATTATCCCGATAAAGATTTCGTGATACTCAGCATTTATACGATAAGTGACCACACACGATTTGAAAATATATCTAAGATTATCATCACACCCTAACCTCAATTTCTAACAATACAATAAATAAAGGAACTTGAATTGATAGAACTGCAAAGAACTTTTTGTTACTTATTTGCGACAATTAAGAAAGTATAATAGGGTTACCATGCAATAAAAGAGCTTTTGAGGCTTCCAGCTCATAATGTGACATTCAAGAGTAAAATACCTAGTTTTGGAGTATACTTCAACAAGTCTTAGAAATTCAATCATGCAAAAATTAGATCAAAATTGAAGAGTAAATTGCAAAAATCATCCTTGTGGTTTGGTCAAATTGCACGTTTCATTCTTGTGGTTCATTAAATGCAAAGATTGTCCTTATTTTGCACTGTTACGTGCATTTTTGGTCCTCCATCATTGCAAAAATCGTCCTTGTGGTTTGCCAAATTTCACTGTTGAAGGACCAAAAGTGCACGTAACAATGCAAAATAAGGACGATGTTTGCACTTATTGAACCACAAGGACGAAACGTGCAATTTGACCAAACCACAAGGACGATTTTTGCAATTTACTCAAAAATGAATATGAAAACATAGAAGTTAATTGCATAAAGACTATTGATGAAGAGCCTCTATATGAAAGAAGAGGGAAGTACTGAAACTTTTTGAAAAATAACTTCTTCACTTGGCCCATTACCATATGAAATTCACAAATTGCATTTTGAGGAATCTAACTTTGCTCTATAAAATTCTGCTGTGAGCCTGTGAGGTGTCCAACCATAGTGTTGAAACTTTTAATGGATCCATGATCAATGAAATTAATTTCAGGCCCAAATTGGTAGAAGCCTCAAGCCATAGGATTTTACATTCCAATCTAGCCAAACCCAATTAACTAGGAGCATCTTTTCACGCCTTTTTTTTTTTTTTTTTTTTTTTTTTTTTTTTTTTTTTTTTTTTTTTAATCGTAAACAAAGATATTAACATACACGCAAACACATGTTTTTCTAATATTGTTTAGATCTATGGATTGGATCTAGTTAAGAATTCAAAATCTTAATAAACACTAAATTTTACTCTTACTACTTTTTTACTACCTTATATAGTTTTTACTATTGCAATATTCAAATCAACAACCTTTAACAATTGTCTACTACGGAGTAGCACTTTTACTTTACGATCATTAAAATAACACCTGAGATGTCTATTAGTAGATACATGAATCAATATATTACTATAAGTTTCTGCAAAAGAAATAATTTTTTTATTAAAATAACTTAAACAAGGGACTAAACATGAAAGCGAGTATGACCACAAAATTCGGTTGCTAAAACAAATGGCATTACTTTGACTCTGACTTTGACCCCCTGATTCATGCATAATTAACGTCACATATATTATGTAGAAATTTTGGCAGTTGAACTGATTTTCAAATCTTTTTTATTTTTTATGCTCGTGATTTGCGGTAGTTGACTACGCACAGTAAATTTCTTTGTTTTCATTAGCATAAGTTCCATACCCGTAAGCAACGACACTTTGTTTTCTTTTACAATCATGATCGAAAGATTACCAGGTCCTATAAAGTTAATTAATTAGATGTTTTTATGATGTGTCAAATATATAATTAATTTGAGAAGGACATATAATATTAAATGTCACATGCAATCTTCTTAAATCTTAAACTTCAGAAAACTAATGAGCCCAAATAATTAGTGACCATTTCGACTAAAAAACCATCCTCCACAAAGTTGGGTTTCTCTATGAGATTCACCTTGGCACAACCACAAGTCAGAGGGTTAACAATCACATTTCTAGTAAAGTTTTAAGCAATAACTATGTTGTCATGTCAAACCGACAAACATTATGAAGAACTCATGTAGAATCCAAAGATATAAAGATGTGATTTAGAATTTATTGGTAAACAACTTTGTACCTTGTTTCATACTTAGATAGTTAGATATGTATATTCTTTGTCATCTCTTTATACACGTGATAAGTGGTAGCATACCTTGTAAAGGTGAGACATAATAAAACATTCCAATAGCAAAAGCCAATTGCTACAGTTAAATTCTCACAAGAAAAGAACAATTACGTCAATCATGTTATGAAAGTAAAAGTGGAGACATCTAGTACACGACACCTTACGCCCTTTATGTTAATGAGCAACGAATATTGAGGTCGAAAAGGGAAACAGTATTCAAACAAAGAGGAGAGATTTTTAAATAGTGATAAACTCTTGTATGTAAATGATGAATCCTAGTTATTCATTACTTAAACCATATTACAAACCCAATTTCATTTTTTTTAATTAAAAAATTAATGTTTCTCAAACCATTAATCGTTAAACAAAAACATCACCGACAAGCATTTAAGTATCTTTTTATTGATGGACATTTTGACATACTTCTGACAAACTTTTTTGTTGTTGCCATTTTCATGTGATTTTTTTTTCGTTGTTAAAACTTGCATAAGTTTTCACATGTGATTCAATACTAATTTTAATGTTTGAACATTTAAAACTTGTAATAAAATGAACATAAATCTTTCTACAAAATTTCAAATGTTTCATCGTGTTTTGTTGAAAATTAGGCATTTATAGCTTCACATATATAAACATTATACTATCGACTTAAAGATTAGAGCAGTTGATTTGCCGAAGTTAGACATAACACATCAAAACACATGTGATTTTTTTCCACATGTGATTATACAAGTTTCATAAATAAAATGCTCTAATCTATAAGTTCATATACAATTTCGATGTGTTCTCGAGTTTTTTTTCCTAGGAATAGAAATGATGGATAAAGAAGAGAAGTGAAAAGGAAAGAAATTTGTTCTTTTTTTCATGTTCTCGAGCTGAAAGGAGATGAAAGAAAAAATTTATAAGTTATATTATCGGGTTGATAGAAAATGAAAGGAAAAAAAGAGAATTATAGTTATGCCTTTTTTAACATAAAAGGACGATATATAACACAAGATATGTAAAATAATGACTGGTATATTAGTCATTTTATAAAAAATAGCTTAACATCCGCTCATATTTGGGCGGAAACTTTTTGCGTAAAAAGGTATAAAACTTTCGTATTATTATTATTATTATTATTATTTTTTTATTTATTTTTTTTATTATAATCATCACTTTATTGAAAAACAAATAGGATTTTACAAGAAATTAGTGGGGAGCCGAGATACTAACTGAGCCCCCACACCTCTAGCTACAGCAAAACCAATCCTACTAAAAATATGTGGAGCAGCACGTGCTCCAATGTCTTTTCAGCAAAACCAATCCTACTAAAATTGTTTTTTGGTCAAGAAAAACTCAAGAACACCATGCATTTTCAGTTTTCTTTCATTTACTATCCTTTCCATCTAAACAAAAACTCGAGAATGCAACATTTATGATATATGATTGGAAACCCATGAATGTGTGTTTTTCATTGCAAAAAGCAGTGAAACTTTTTGATGTATACACAACTGGTTAAGCAAAATTTACTACAATTGTTTAGTGTTCGACGTATCATGTTAGTGTTAAATCACATGTGATGCGTCATGCGGATATCAATACTGAAAAAAAATGAGAAAGTAAAAGAAAGTGCACGTATATTGGAAGATAATAAAAGGCTCATTGCGACAATATAATTTGTTTTGATTAACGATTAACGGTTAATGATATATTTAAATTTGAAAAAGAAAAGTGTAATTGCATTTTAATTATAAATATTTATTAATTTCTCACCTTTTCTCTAACTGGAAAATAACTGGCCAAAACCTTTTCTCTAAGTATAATATTTATTAATATCAGTTTCTTCATCTCATTCAAATGTTCTCCAACACGCCCAAATTCAGTTTCAATTCAAAATCATCTCTTCTACACCATACTATAATCATTTCCAAACGGTGCAATCAACATGGAAGAATCGACAAGTAACGAATCAATTATAATACATTTTGTGTTTTGCTTTATTAGTTTCATATTACAGTTGTTTTGTTTCAATTCAATTATACTATGCTTTTCTTTGATTATGTTTCGATTCAATTATAATACGTTCGTGATTTATAAGAACCCTAAAACGAGAATTGGGGATTCTACTAATTGCTTGGCTTTTTTCTTTTTCTTTTTTTTCCTTCGATTTTATGTACTTTGATATTTTTATATATTTCTTATTCTTATTTTGAATGATTATGATTTTATATTATTAGGTTTTGTTAACACTGACTATGTTTTTGGGATTTAAATATAGGTGAGGGCTGAACACAATGACGATTTTTGTGGTGGTTGTAGAAACTTGCAACTAGTGAGTATTACTGTTGGGAATTCTGATAAGAGAGAATTCTGCTGAAGAATCTGCTGATGGATTCTGCTGAAAAGACAGATTCTGCTGAAGAAGTGAATCTGCTGAAGTAGAGATTCAGCAAATTATGTTTCTACGGATATAGTTATTCCGTGTTTTATGTAATATAGTTAGGATATGCATGAGTTTATTTAGGAAGTGATAATGCATATCTTTTAGAAGTTTTAGAATATACGTTTCTTGTGAAACGGTTTAGGGTTCCTTGTGTATAAAAGGAACACGCGATTATGTATTGATGCATGTTTTTAGAAAACACTTTGATAATTATTAAAAGATCCATAGAGGATCAATTGTTCTTAGTATTAAAACTTGTGTTTGTTTCCGCTTTAAAATACAAGTTACAGAGATTGTCTATTAGTGTGTTGGTGATTACATTAACATTACTAACGATTCTAGAGTGCTCAGAATATCTATCAAGGTCTTAGTTTCAACAAGTGGTATCAGAGCCTCGGGAGAGTCTCTGTGATACTAAGAAACACAAATCTTACACCCTCTCAATCCAAAACAATCAAGAAAAATGCCTGGATCAGATGATGAAACTGATATAACCCTGAACCAAAACACCACTTCTCTCCAACAACTCAATCTCTCAAACAGTAATGCTAAATTCCCATACCTGAAGAATGCTGAAGACTATGATTTGTGGTCCATGAAGATGCAAAACTGGATCACAAACATTGACTGGAATCTTTGGGAAGTTGTCCGTAACACTGCATTCCCGAGTTTTATTTATGAAAGAAGAGAAAAGAAGTGGAAAGAAAACAAAATAAACTCGTGTTCCTGAGTTTTTTTGGGAGAGAAGATAATAGAAGTGGAGAGTAATTTTGGCTAAACTTCTCTCCAAAACTTTCTTCCCAAAAATGGGATGATTTGGAGAGAAGTTATTTTAGGAAGCTTTAAATAAATAAAATTACTTAAATAACCTAATATAAAACATAACTTTTATATGTAACCAAGGGTATAATTGTAAAATCATATATTTTCTATTCTTTTCTCTTATAACTCGGGAACATGATATAAAAAATTTATTTTCATTCATCTCCTCTTCTTTTCTGCCCATTTTTAACTCTTCTCTTCTCTTCTTTCATTTCAAAAACTTGGGAACAGAGTGTTAACAGCCTGAAGAAACATGTCAAAGATGCTGATGGGGTTGTTACTATTGTAGGCCCCAAAACTGCTGAAGAAGTTCTAGCCGTGCAAAGGGAAAATAAGGTAAGGACAATTCTGCTCCAAGCTATACCAGATGACCACATGGGTGACTTCCACTTCATGGAGGATGCCAAGGACATTTGGATGGCAATCAAGGCTAGATTTGGTGGGAATGATGAATCAAGAAGGTTGAAGAGGTCAATGCTGAAGCAGCAGTTTCAAGAGTTTCAGATATCTGAGGAAGAAGGAATCCATAAAGGCTATGACAGGTTCCACAGGATCTTGAATCAACTTAACCAGCTGAAGGCTAGGCCAGATAATGAGGACTGCAATGCTAAATTTCTGAGATCTTTGCCACCATCCTGGTTGCAAGTCAGCATTGCTCTCAAAACCAAGGGTGGATTGGACATGATCTCCTTTGATGACCTCTACAAAATGCTTAAATCTCTTGAGCCTAATGTTAGAAGTCTCATTCGTCCATCCACTCACTCAGCCTTCGTAAGCACCACTACAAAACCTGTGCACCCTGTCTCAAGTTCTTACACCTCAGGAGCATCTTCTCAAACCCAAACTAAATCAACTCCTAAATCAAAATCCAGTAGTGTAATGGATGATACTCTTCATTCATTTGTGGCTGAATATGAACATCAGCAGTTTCTTGCTTATGAGGATTTTGAACAGGTGGATCCATTGGAGATGGAGGAGATGCACTTGAAATGGCAGCTAGCAATGATTTCTATGAACATCAAAAGGTTTGAGACTAAGTCTGGGAGAAAGTTTGGTTTTAATGGAAGAGATGCAGCAAGGTTTGACAGAAGGAAGGTTAAATGCTATACTTGTGGTCAAATGGGCCACTTTTCAAGAGAGTGCAAGGAAAGAAAGTCTGGTGATGAAGTTAGATATGGCTCATATCTATTGGAATTAGGGATGTCTAAAGCTACACCTTCCAAAGCTTTGGTGACTCTGGATCACCAGATTGATTGGGCTGATCATGAACCTGCTGAAGAGGAAACTTCTACTTCTGAACAAGTGAATTTGCTGGCTTACTCCCCTTCAGAGGATAAGAAGGAACAAGTCTCCTTGATGGGCATCTCTCAGGTACACAATTGTGTGTTTGGATGTAGTGTAAGATACAATGAACTTAAACAAGAATATGATGAATTGAAACCTAAGTACAATGAGTGTTATATAGAAGTTGAGGCCTATAAAAAGGCTTTAAAAACTTTAGAAAAACAAAAGGTTTGGTTTCAAAAGAATCAACTTAAATATGATGAAAAAATAAGAGTTCTAGAAAGTGATTTAGAATGTGCAAAGATAGATTTAAGACGTACTGAAAAAGAAAAATCTGATGTAGAAAAAGAAAAACAAGAATTACAAGTTAAGTTAGATAAAGAGGTGGCTGGTCGTATGAAGTGGCAAGAAGGGGCTTCTAATTTAAATAAATTGATTGATGGTCGTCAATCTGTTAGGTCTAGAAAAGCATTAGGATATGATAAATATATAGATCCTGAGGAATTAACTTATCCTGATATATCCAGTGTTTTTGACCCTGAACCTGCCCTAGAATTTCAAAAACCTGTAAAATTTGTTAAGGAAGGGGGATTGAATGATGTACCTGGACCTATTAGAGGAGAACACATGCCTATAGACCTGTCCATACCTGTTGACTTTGATGGATCACACCATCTTTATGGCAAAAAGTCAAGTGACTTGCCAGACCCTGATTCTAAATCTACAGACTTTGTCTCTTGTTCTGACAGTGACAAGTCCTCTGACCAAGGGTCTACTACATATACCAGTTGTGATTCAAGTGAAAAGTCTGACTCACCTAGGAAGTCACTCAAGACCACACCCAAGTCCAAAGTAGCTGATAATGAACCCAAAACAAAAAGAGTGACTTATTCTGTTAAACACAATTTTGTTTCTAGTTCTGTTTCTGATAAGTTTGTGTGTAATAAACAAAGTTGTGTTAAGGATAAGTCTTTTAAGAAGAAAACTTGTTTTGTGTGTGGTAGTAAGTCTCATCTCATTAAAGACTGTGATTATCATGAGAATAGGATGGGTGTTTCCTATGGACAGCAGACCTCTAGACCCAAATGGAATAATGTTGCTAGTATTCCTCCATTTGTCCCACGAGCACATGTAAAAACCAGCAGACCCAATCCTGCTGATAAGTCAGTTCCTGCTGGTAAGCCAGTTTCTACTGGTAGACCTTTTCCAGCCGGTTGGAAAAGACATATTGCTAGACCATTTTATAGACCTACTAGCACTTACTTTCAGAATGGTTTTTGGCCTGGTTATTATGACTTAGGGGCTGTTTGATAAAACATAATGATTTAGCACTGAATGATTAATATTTCTGAATGATTAAAAGACTCTGTACGAATCTATTTTTGTTGTTTGAGAACTACTCTGAATGAATAATCTGAATGAGAAAAATTACCATATCAATTTTGATGATTAAATGAAAAATATCACTTTTAGCGTCCAAATAATTTTTAGCGTCCAAAAAAGCATTTCAATATTGACATATGTTTTCCCTTTTCTAATTCACCAATATTGATATCTACTTTAAAGTGAATGTAGATAGCGAACTTATGCTCAAGTTATACTGCTTCAATAGTATAATAATATCAATATCACATTGCTACGTGTTTTGTGGATTTGTGGATTGCTTCGTGTCATCTATTGGTTTATAAATATATAATATCAATATTTTAATTGAGGTGGAGAAAATGTTATTAGGCGGCAAGACAAAAGCTGCCACTGAATGATTTTGCACACATTTTTTGAAGAATCGGTCAGCATACTTTTCATCATTAAGAGATGATTTTTTGCTTTCATCAAACACCCTTAATGTTGAACCGTACAACAATCAGTGCTGAGTGTTTTCATTAAGCATTAATCAAACAACCCCTTAATGTATATGGGGGGACAAGATGGGATACTACTGTTAAACCTTCAGCATGTTATTCTTGAAAAACTCAAAGAAAAGGTTCATTATGGGTACCCAATAACAATAGTCTTTCCCAGAAGCAATGATTTAGGGGAGGCTTATTGTTGTATTATTTGTTTTCTAACCATTTTTGCAGCTGTTGGATCCTCATAAGCCTAAGGGGAGGCTTAGTGTTTCTGTTGGCACTACATTTTTCTTTGGTTCCTGCTGTTGATTGATGGTATATTTTATATATTTCATAATTCTTTTTCTTTCTTTCTTCTATAATAATAATAATAATAATAATAATAATAATAATAATAATAATAATAATAATAATAATAATAATAATAATAAATAAATAAAATAATTAAAAAAAAAAAAAAAAAAACTAACATATATTTGTATAGTTTTTGTTTTCTCTTGTTTGCAGGTTTTGGTGTTTGGTTCATTATCATACAACAAATGGTTCTCAACTCACCATGTCTTACTGACACAAGAGTTGGCTAGCCCACAAGATTATGGCTTGTGGTAAAGGCTGTGGAAATCCATAAATGGTAATCAACTCACCATGATGATGACGGCATTCCATCAAAGAGTTGGCTAGTCCAAAAGCAAACGGTTTTTGGTAAAGACACATCAATTCCGTTGATAGCTGTAATGGTTTGCTAAAAACAATAGGGTACTCAACTCACCAATGCTTCATTGCTGAGAGTTGAAATGGTCATCAATTCACCATGGTTGCTGCCCTATTTGGTAACCAAAGGATTGGCTAGTCCTGAGCAAACGGCTACAGGTAAAGACATCTCAAATCCGTTTATGGCTGTGATGATTTGCCAAAAATCATTAGGGTATTTCAACACACCGATGATTCACGTTCTAAGTGTTGAACTGGTCACTAGTTCACCAGGGTGATGTCATGATTCCACCCAAGGACTAGCTAGCCCAAGAGTGAGTAGCTATTTGGTAAAGGCTTATCAAATCTACTCTTGTTGCTGCTGGTTCTGTTGCTGCTCATACTTAGGAGTTGCTTATGGTACCTTGTTCTTCAAAGATGGTTTCTAGTTGCTGCTAGTTCTCATATTCTGCTGCACACTTATTATGTTACAATCCTCAACCTTCATATGTCCAAAGATTTATCCAGGAATCTTGAAGTTAACACAGTCAACATCAAGATTAGGGGAGGATTGTTGGGAATTCTGCTAAGAGAGAATTCTGCTGAAGAATCTGCTGATGGATTCTGCTGAAGAGACAGATTCTGCTGAAGAAGTGAATCTGCTGAAGTAGAGATTCAGCAGATTATGTTTCTACGGATATAGTTATTCCGTGTTTTATGTAATATAGTTAGGATATGCATGAGTTTATTTAGGAAGTGATAATGCATATCTTTTAGAAGTTTTAGAATATACGTTTCTTGTGAAACGGTTTAGGGTTCCTTGTGTATAAAAGGAACACACGATTATGTATTGATGCATGTTTTTAGAAAACACTTTGATAATTATTAAAAGATCCATAGAGGATCAATTGTTCTTAGTATTAAAACTTGTGTTTGTTTCCGCTTTAAAATACAAGTTACAGAGATTGTCTATTAGTGTGTTGGTCATTACATTAACATTACTAACGATTCTAGAGTGCTCAGAAGATCTATCAAGGTCTTAGTTTCAACACAAAAAACTTTTCTATGTTTATGATGTTATATGTAAGATTTTGAAAACTGATTATATGTTCTCAATTTCTCATCTTAGACAATTATGCATATATATAATTTTGTCTTTAGATAAACATGTAATGTAATCATCTTCTTTACATAAACAAGATGTTAGGAATATAAATATTCATCTGAAAGACTCGGTCACCCCGAGTATCATTTAGCATTAGTTAGCTCGTAGTCGTAATCATTTAGTTTTGTTATAGTTTAGTTTACGTAACATCGTGGAGTCGGGTCGGGTCTTTACCCACTGTCAGCCCGCTCCACAGCCCGTTTTATGGGGCGTTAGTATGTAACTATAAATACCATCTCCCACCAAGGAAGAGGGTTGGACCTTTCAACACATTCAATCTAATATCACATTTCTCTCAAAGGCTCCCAACTTCTCTTCATCTCTAAACTTCTTATACTAATTCGAACCATAACCACATTTCCATACGTGTTTATAATTATGAGTAACTTACAATTGGTATCAAGAGCCATGGTTTCATCCTAGGATTGGTGGTGCTCGAATTTATAGATTGCTTTTGTGTTTCTTGTTTGGTTCGAATGGTAGGAGTAGTAAAATCACTAGTTTGATCTCGTTTTGTGTTAAGAGTTGTGTTTTTCTAGTACTTTCTTCTTTTGTGAAGTTGTATGTACCTTGGTTTACATTTGGAAACGTAGTATCATTCATTTTTAAGGTGAAAAGTGGAATTCGTGAAGTTGCTCTTGCTAGCGAGTTGGCATTCTGTGGATTATTCTTCATAGCGAGTTGGTCTGATTACCAACAAGTTGTTTGTTTGCTATTTTGGGATAAAGAGACAAATCACTAGAAAGCGACCTATTTCTCTTATTATACCAGCGAGTTGCCTGCTGTGTCTTTTAGTGATTCTAGCGAGTTGATAACTTCAGCGAGTTGGTTTGCTCAGCGAGTTGATAACTTCAGCGAGTTGGTTTGTTTAGTGAGTTGATAACTTCAGCGTGTTGGTTTATTTAGCGAATTAATATCTTTCAGCGAGTTGGTTGGTTTAGCGAGTTGGTGATTCCAGTGACTTGGTACTTAGCGAGTTGTCTTTTTGTGAGGTGGTGTTTAGCGAGTTGGATCTAGCGAGTTGCTTATTTAGCGATTTGCTTGTTTAGCAGTTGACTTTTTACGTCAAAACTTCAAACGGCCATAACTTTTGAACCGTAACTCCGTTTTCAGCGAAACACCTGTCAAAACGACCAGAACAGGCTGAATATTGTGAGGTTTCATCACGAAGTTGTGAAACAAATTTTTCGATGCCCAAATCACCTCCGGAGTGAAGTTATTGAGGTTTTAAGTTTTCAGACCATAATTTCACCGTAACAACTTGCATCAACCAAACCAAATTATGACTAAACAACATATAACCTTGTCCATCAAACAATCACCACTCTTAACATACAATCACTGATCATTAAACCAATCCACAAAGTGTCATGACAAACAATCACCACTCTTAACATACAATCACTGCTATGGAATCTTCGTGCTCGAATTCTCAAGATAATGTGCTTCATCAGCCAATTAAATTGCCTGATACTGCAAAGGATAGTTGCATTGAATGTTTTCGATTACTTCATTCACATCTCAAGGTTCTCTTTGCAAAACCTGGATACTTGGGAGGATACAATCGTGCATTCGCAACACTCTTTGGTCAAGATGCTGAGACCTTCACAGTCAAAATGAGTCTATACTTAGATCAACTTCAACAACAACTTGACAAAGATGATTCTTCTGAAGGTAGATCTATTGCTGCATTCTATGTGATCAACAACCATCTCCAAGTGTTCATTGATTCGTGATTCACTAAGGAGTATGATCATGAGATTCAAATGATGAAAAAGTGCTTTGCTAATTTCACGGGAATCGAAGTTGACGTGTTCAGAGTCACACTACTCCAACTCATGGGTAATGTTAAGGAGTACATTGAGGAAAGAGCAAAGCACAAACCTAAGTGTGAAGAAAAGGTAAAGGCAGTTGAGGTGCAATCAAGTGATGGTATTGTGGATTCGGGTATAACATCGGTTGTTGGGTCAGTGGTCACCAAAGGAAGAGTATGAGAGAAGGATAAGCTTGACAACACCAACAGTTCAATGACTCTTGTTACACATGATGTGGATGCATATATCAGACCGGTAAATGAACAGGTGTCATGTGCTAAGGTACTCGAACTGTATGACATGGTTGATGAACAAAAATTCCAAACAAAGTTCAACCGACAAACGATGTCGATTCAGATGTTGTGGACATTGGAAATAGCAATGTTGACCCATGTGAACAACATGTGAAACACAACGAAGTGTCTGTTGAACCTTGTTGTGCATCTTCTTTTATAAATGATGATATTGTGTTGCATGAACAAAAGATTAATAATGAAGTACAACAAACAAACGCTGTTGAATCAGATATTGGTGATATGGGAAATAGTAATGTTATCCCATATGATCAATATGCGAAACACAACGTTGCGTCTTTTGTACAAAGTAGTGCATCTGATGTGCGTTTTATTAGTACAAGTTTTAAAATTTATAAACACGAATTATCCGATTATTATCTAGCACATACGAGCAAGTATACTCGTCCGGTGTAATAAAGGTGGGTAAGTCGAGATCGTCCCAAGGGATTTGGTGGTTTTAGTAATAAGAAAAACATTTGTTAAATAAGGGTTGTCAATCCAAATTTATGTAAAATCTTAATTTAAAAGAAACTCAATAAAAACTAAACATATACTTGTGTATAATTCCTTGATTGGTAATTAGGAGTATCGTAACAATTTGAGTACGAAGTTTGGTGTAAAACTTGTTATGATGCGCAACTTAAAAATGAGTAGTTATACAATCTATGATGTATGTCATATTTTCACTACTACTAAGAATTCTATCACCTAAATGATTCCTTTCGGACATATCAAATTAGTATGACAATCCTATAAACACATGGTTGTTTAGAAAATCAATTCTTTTCTTATGAATTCCTACGAATCCTTTCGGTCCTTTTTCCGTGATGAAATCGTCTCAAATCTATTTTAATAAGTAAATAAGATGGTTGTCAAGCATCCTATTCCATACTAATTTAGTGCATTAATATTTTGGAATAAAAACAAGTTGAAAATCCTTTCGGACCTATTTTTCAAGAAATTGTTTTTACCGACAAATTAAGCAAGAAAAGATGTTATATCAACAAACTCATAAAATAGATATGTTTTCATGCATCACCTTTTTCATAAAATAATACTTCATTAACCAATCACATCATATACACAAGTATATCACAAATTACTCCATAGCAATCATATTAAAACACAAGTAAATAAGAAAACTTTCATAAAACTTAAAGTAACAATTGTTCATTATAAGTATCAAGGTGTACCTAGTCTTGAGAATTACAATGAGTAAACTTGTGGAACTATAGCAACCACACTCCTCCAATTGCTCACCAATGTAAGTAAACAACTCCACACTCGAACCAATGCTTGAGACTCTAACTCAACACGTTCTGGACGTTTTTACAACACTTAGTAAACTTTCAGGCAATATAAGATAAACTAACAAGATTTGGTGTAATACTAAGTTAGATAATGGTAGTACAAGTAACTCTAGGCCCTAAGTGCTCATTATATAGCTTAATGACACTTATCCTTCAAGTAAAAACGTCCATCCTTAGTAAATAAGCAGAAATGATCAGCCACACATGATTATGGGGAGTAAATTCGCCAATAAATGCAAAACTTGTAACTTCAGTTATCACTATCCGATCGGTTTCTCGCCATCCGATCGGATGGTCAATCTTGGCACGTTTCCAGCCGATCCGGTTGCGGGTTGAAACCGATCGGTTGGATTTAGTCTGAACATGTTTCTATGTCTTTTCTTCGTCGTTTTACGTTGCATGCAATATTTTTCTTCGTGGCATGACTTTGTCCATTAGAACTTGATATTTCCTTGATAATTTCGTGTAGTAAACTTGTCTTTATCAAATCCTTTTGTCCATGCAACGTTTCTTTCTTCCTTGATCCTCTTGAAACTCTCCAAAAATGCATGTCCACTTCATTTCTTCATCTTTTAATCATTTTTACCTGCTTTTGGCTATATTTGCATGTATAAACACTTTTCCGCGATTAAGTAACAATTATATACAAATATGACCAATTTCCACTCATAAATCAAACAATAACGCGTAACAATTATATACAAATATGACCAATTTCCACTCATAAATCAAACAATAACGCGACTAAAAATATGTTAATTTTGAGCGTTATCAGCATCTTCTGTTCTAAATGATGATTATGTGTTGCATGAGAACACTGACTTTATCCCTGATGACTCATTGATCACTAGACTTAATACCCTTAAAGATCAGGTGACCATATATGAACAACGTGCAAAGTTTGAGCTAACCGAACGAGAGCAGAAAATGGATTGGCAGATGCATGCATATGTATCGGAACGCAACAAAAAGGAAGAAACATTGAAAAGGGAGTTATATTCTTTACAAAAACAATTTGATCAGTCTGTTAAACGAGCACAGGAAATTCAAGAAAGGGAAAAAACGCTAAAACAAGATTTCAAAGAAAAAGAAACAAAACTCTTAAATGATTTTTCTTGCCTTAAAACGTTAAAGAATAAGCTCGAAGACAAGTTATACACGCAAGGCCAAACCATTCAAACTGCTCAAATGATGCATAAACATAGGAAGTTGAGTGATGATCATAGTGAGAAGGATTCTGCTAAGCAAAAGACCAATTTCCTTAGATGCGGTATAGGTGTACAACCTGCATTGTATGATGCAAATGTTATGTTTGAATCTGATCATGCCCCCCCCCCCTGATGTGAAGTCATTTGATAAGACCATTGAGATTGAGGAAATAACTAGAGAAAAACTGGCAAAAAAATCAGAGGATCCCCTGTGCATAGCTAATAAAATCTTGTACAAATATGATTACTCTGAAGATAATTAATTAGCTGTCTTTGTCCCTCAAAAGAAATTAACACCAGAGCAAGTGAACTGGAGCATAGACTTAGAAAAGATGAAAGCAGAAAGAATAGTGGGAGAAACACGTACAGTTTTTAGAATAGCTGACCCAACTTGGTACCCTCAAAATACTCCCATGCATCTGGTACCGTTAACTCTTCCTACACACTGTAATACTCTAATTGGATTATATGTTCTCTGTCAACTGTTCACTGATTTTGAAAAAACGTGTAAAAAGAGAATCACACCAACAGGGATTACTGAAGGGGAAAGGGGCTTTGAACAAACGAAAGAATGCTATCTAACAGAGGTCATGCCATTTTTTAAACTTCTCAAAGAACATTTTGAGGGTCTTCAAAAAACACTAAACAAAGATGTAACTGATATGAAAGAAGTTTTCAAAAATGTGGAAAATGAGGGTAAACAATTAGCAATTGATCTTAAACACAGTGAAGTTGACAGAAAGCATATTCTCATCATGAATGAAAACTTGATTACTAATTGTATTGCACAGGACGTTTTTTATACTGTCACTAATTCTCCATTATCTGCTTGTCAATTTCATGAGATGTCGGTTACACTAAACGTTTTCCAGAATCGTGTTGTTGAGCTTGAGGTGGAGAATTTAAAATTGCGTGAGAAAATTCAAAACGATGATCATGATAACATGGTTAGGCATTTGTCAAAACTAGAGGTTGATAATCTTAATTTGCAATTAAAGTGTCAACATTTAGAAGAAAGAATTAAAATATCAAATGCCAAGACATCTTCGGATGCTCCTGAATTTGATGCATATTTTGAATTAGCCAAACGTGATGAAAAGATTCAAGCTCACACTAACACGATTCGGAAACTGAGGGTTCAAATTGCCCAATTGAAGTCAAACAAGAGTGATGTGATTGTCACCCAAAAACCACAGTCTATAGATTCTCAGAATTTTCAATTTCAAGATACCATCAATAAATTGCAACATGAAAATGATTGGTTTCGTGCTGAAAATTCGAAAGCTAAACAACATTACAAAGAGTTATATGATTCAATTAAGATCACACGTGATATAAACAATGAAAAGATAACTTCTTTGCTTAAAGAGATTGAAAATCTAAAGACTCAGGTGAAAGGGAAAATGCCAATCATCACTTGTGATAATGTTGTTCAAAAGGTTTCTGCTTGTAAGAAGTATGCAATTGATGCTGTGAATATTCCGCTTCCTCTTAGGAACAATAGGTCAGCTCACTATGCTTATCTCTCGTACCTTAAGGATAGCCTTGACATGCTTCGTGAGACTGTACAAGAGGATAGGATAGTGAAACCAAAGGATAGTGCTATTCTAGATGCCTGCTTCCTCACTAAATGATCTCTGGAACTCTTAGAATATGCCATTGGCACATGTCCTAAGATTGACAACAAGCAAGATAGGCTCACTACATCATCTTCAATGATTAAGAACAAGCATGTAACCTTTGAGGCACCCTTGGAAACTTCAGATCCCAACACATCAAAACATGTTCAGCAACTGGAAGTGAAAAAGACTAAGATTCGCATCAGTCCGTCTATAGGAGTTAAGAATGACACTAAAGCTAGAAAGTCAAAACCTATGAGAAATACAAAGAATGATAAGACTTCACCAGCTAAAAGTGTTCCTAAAAAGAATGTAGAAGACCACATGAGGAACAATAAGTCGGACTTGAGCAAAAAGGATCATAATTCAAACCCTAATTCACTTTGCAAAACATGTAATGAATGTTTCATTTCGAGTAATCATGATAAATGTGTTGAGAAATTTCTGAAGTCGGTTAACAAACCCCCGGTTAAGAAAGTTTGGAGAGCTAAACAAATCTGAAGTCGGTAAACTGTTTACCAATGTTGGTTATCAACGGAAACCCACTGGAAGGAAATTCACTTTAGGAGAGCAGTGCCCTTTAACTAGGATGACTAACTCTAAAGTAGTGCCTATTAAGAAATGGAATCCAACTGGTATAACTTTCCCTTTAGAGGCCCAATGTCCTTTAACTAGGCCCACTGCATCAACTAGTGAAATTTCCACCATTGAAACGAATGCACCTAAGGCCTCAGTTGCTCCAGAATTTGTTAGCACTAACCAACTGGAACCTAACCTAAATTGGGAATCCGGCACTCCAAATTTTCTATTTTCGTCTGTTTTCAAATGCAGGTCGTACATATCGTCCTTTGGTATTTGGAATTAGGCTGCTCAAAGCATATGATCGGGGATTGCTCAGGGCTCGAGGATTTCGTGATTAGGTTTATCGAGACAGTTAGATTCGAGAACTACCATTTTGGGGTAATTATGGGTTATGGAAATTATGTTTCTAGTGACAGCTAATTTCCTGGGTATACTACGTGGAAGGACTTGGGCATAATCTGTTCTCTGTTGGTCGATATTTTGATTCTGATCTTGAAGTTGCCTTTATAAAACACACATGCTTCGTCTGAGAATTGGATGGTATTGATCTTCTTAAAGACAGTCATGGCACAAATCTATACACCTTTTCTATCGAAGACATGATGCGGTCCTCTCCTATTTGCTTTCTCTCAAAGGCCTCAAAGAACAAATCGTGGCTATGGCAACAAAGTTTTAATCACTTGAACTTTGGTACCATCAATGATCTTGCTCGCAATGATCTTGTATGAGGTCTACCCAGATTAAAGTATGAAAAGGATCATCGTTGTTCGGCTTGCCAACTGGGCAAAAGCAAGAAGTATACCTACAAAACCAAAACTGTCAACACCATTATGGAAGTTCTTCACACCCTTCACATGGATATATGCATACCAATGAAAATGCAATGTATAAATGGGAAGGAGTATGTTCTTGTGATAGTCGTCGACTATTCTCGGTTTACATGGGTGAAGTTTTTGAGAACCAAGGACGTGATTCCATTAGTCATCATCAAAACCATTAAACAGCTGCAAGTATGACTCAACAAAACCGTCAGAATCATCCGCACACACGACGAAAATGAGTTTGAGTTTGTTAACAAACGACTCGTTCAATTTTACGAAAGTATTGGCATCACCTACTTGAAAAGTGTTCCACACTCTCTTCAGCAGAACGGCGTTGTTAAAGGACGAAACCGTACTCTAGAAGAAGCTGCACGAACCATGCTAATATTTTCCAAGGCACCGATGTTCCTTTGGGCGGAAGCATTTGCCATAGCTTGTTACACCTAAAACTGATACTTGATACATACTCTTCACAACAATACTCCATATGAGCTGATACATGGCAAGAAACCGGATCTCTCCTTTCTATGTGTGTTTGGTGCTTTAAGCTACACTACAAATGACAGTTAAGATCTAGGAAAATTAAAAGCTAAAGCTGATATTGGATTCTTCGTTGGTTATGCTCCAGATCGTAAAGGATACCGAATCTACAACAAACTAACCCGATAAATCTTGGAAACCATTCACATCACATTCGTTGAGCTGACTGAGCATACGGCTCCTGAACACATCAGTGCAGGACCCGTGTTTAAACTTTTGTCTCCTGAACCAATCAGTTCAGGTCTTGTACAACATCCCACTCCTGCATTACCTTATGTACCAACTACAAATGAGATTTTGAATATCTTGTTTGACCCAATGATTGATGACTACTTTGAGACACCTACTGATGATACACTGACACCACCAGCTGCCGCTGCTCCAGTTCTGTACAACTCAAATGGTCCATCAGTGTCTACTTGAAATGATCAAGATGCTTAATCTGCATGTTATTAACCATCATTGTCAAATCTTCAATCTCCTTCAGTACATCAAGGCACTGCAGTCGACAACTCTTTTGAAGTAAATTCATTTGCTCCTCCTGATAAGGCTTCGTTCGATAACATACTTGCTCCTGAATCTTCATCTGAAGCATCTTCTTCAGGAGATCTTAATACATCAGTTCCCTACCCTCAACCACATGAGCATCTCTGATAATGGACCAATTATCATCCGATTGGGAATCCTTCTCAACCAGTGTCCACACGAAGGCAACTTGCCACATATGCCTTGTGGTGCTTTTATAATTCCATACTAACCAAAGTCAAACCCAAAGATTTCAAGACTGCTGTCTCTAAAGACTGTTGGTTTAATGCGATGCAAGAAGAAGTTCATAAGTTTGATCGACTTCAAGTATGGAATTGGTACTACCTCCAGACTGTACAATGATTATTCTCTTAAGTGGATCTTCAAAGTGAACCATGATGATCATGATGTCGTTCTGACAAATATGCAAGGATTGTTGCTATGAGATATCGTGTTAAGGAAGGCATTGATTTAGAGGAATCTTTTGCTCTGGTAGTTCGTATTGAAGCTATTAGAATATTTCTCGCCAATGCTGCATGTCAGAACATGACGGTCTTTCAAATGGATGTGAAAATTGCATTTCTAAATGGCGAGCTGAATAAAGTTCTTTATTTCAGTCAACCGGAAAGATTTGTATATCTTGATCGTCCTACCCATGTCTATCGTCTGAAAAGGGCTCTCTATGGCCTAAAGCAGGCGCCTAGGGCATGGTACGATACACTGTTAAAGTTTCTCCTGGCAAACGGATTCTCCAATGGTGTGGTGGAACAAGTTGAGAAAGGGGTAGTCTAGATTTTCTTCGTGACGACAGAATTTCAACTGGCTGACATCTTTACAAAGGCTCTTCCGCGAGAAAGATTTCAATTCATTCTTCCGCGACTTGGAATGAAGAGTCCTACGCCAGAATCTCTAAAAATTCTTCAGGAAGAGAATGAGGAGTAAATGATTTACTTCACATATCCTTTGTACATAGTTTCAAAACAAAAAGAAAACAAAACATTATAAAACCTACAAAAACCATAAAATAAAATAAAAATAGAAAATCATAAAATCCAATATATATATATATATATATATATATATATATATATATATATATATATATATATATATATATATATATATATATATATATATATATATATATATATATATATATATATATATATATATATATATATATATATATATATATATATATATATATATTCTTCTCACGACATGTCTCTTGTGTAATCAATATTATGTACGCTTCTAGAAATGTCATTCAATAATGACACGGAAACATACATATGCTTGAGCAAGAGTTTTTTTTGGTGCAACGGTGAAAAAATATATTATCTCAAAGACAAGATACATGATAAGCGTCCAAATCATTGCATGTGACATACCACAACAACTGAATTTGGAGCCAACACCAAACTGAGCAAGAGTTTTTCTTTTAACTTCCAATAATGTTTTTCTAAAACATGTCGTCTCTCAAAATATTATTTCAAAATGGCTTGCAGTCATTTCAGGCTGTAACCCGGATTTAAACTTATGGCTTGCTATTACTTCAGATAGCAACCCGCTCCTCTAGATGGGGAAAACACGTCGCCAAAAAGACGGTTGTACCTCTTACTGGGTGAAGTTCACCCGGGCATGGATTACTTTATATCCATGTTTCATCGACTTGATGTACGTTTCAGTGCATCATTTTTTGTATAAGAAGAGAAGTCTTCTTTACATCACAAATACTTTCCCTTCCATGATTCTTCTGGGAAGTATTTGTACTCAAACTTGGTGGTACCATGATTTTTGAAATTCAATCATACGTGAAATTTTTCATAAAATTTACCACTCAATCGATGATTATCAAGTCTAAATTTTTATTATTAAAATTTCAAATAGAAAATGGGTCATCGATTGAGGGGGAGAATGATTTCAAAAATACTATATCATCAAAATTGTTCTATGGTTCGCTTCATGCAGTGAATAAAGTGTGGTTGTTATGTGTTAGAATATGAATTTTTCATGAGTTTCTCGTTAAACTCTAAATCATTTTTAAACTCATCATTTCCAACACATAACACGCTCCCTCAAGGATTGAGGGGGAGTAACGTATCTGTTAGCCTCGCTTTTTTATAAAGATAACGTCACACAAGTGAAATGGACTAGATTAGAAACTACAGGGACTACTATTGTCAAGTAGTCAAACATGTAGTGTTAGGAGCCTATAAATACCCCTCATGACTCTTCATGAGGGGTGTGGGAAAGTGTGTGTAAGCTGCACTTCATTTCATTTTAATAAAACACATAGTTCTCCACCTTTCTCTCTCTAGAAATAATCATGGTTTTCACATATTTCGATCAACCTCGACCTCCGGAGCATGTTTCTTGGTCATAACAAGTGGCATCAGAGCTAACCGGGGGCGAATCGTGGTGTTTTTGGGTGAAAAATCGTGTTTTTGGGTGAGAAAAAGCGTATCTGGGTACTGTTCATCGCCATTTTATCGAGTTAGGATTTGATGATTATTGAGTTTGGCTACTGTTTATCGTGTTAGCTTGGTTTTTTTATCGAGTTAGACATTGTGTTTATCGAGTTAGCATCAGTTCTTTCGAGTAAGGATTGGTGTATATCGAGTTAACTCTTTATCGAGTTAGCTTAATTTTTGGCGAGGTAGCCTTGGTTCCTTATCGTTCATCGAGTAAGGATTTCTCTTGTGTGTACCTAAACGAAACGTTGCCGAAATTTTATTAGGTTACCAAGTTAGCTATCTTTATCGAGTTTGGGCTTTATCGAGTTAAGGGCTTATCGAGTTACAAGGTGTTACCGAGTTAGTAATCTATCAAAGATTTACCGAGTTAGATGTCAAGTTCTATTGAGTATGCAGAATATGAGAAGGGGTTACCGAGTTAGGAAGCTTTACCGAGTTACAAGGGTTTATCGAGTTAGCAAAAAAAAATAAAAAATTAGGCCCGAAATTCAAATTTTTAGGCCAAAATTCAAATTTTTTCGGTGAATTTTGGCGTAAAAATTTTCAAAACTCAAATTTTTCTGGTAACCTTAGAATTGCATTTCATAGTGATTTCCAAATTATTGGCGTGAAAAATTTCCAATTCTATTTTTGGAGGGAAAATCCGAAATCACTACGAATCAACGAGATAGAATTTCATGCTACACCAAAAACACACCACGAATTGCTTAAACGATCCTGATCAAGAATCACAATCAAATGACAACGGCTAGTATTGGATTTTGTGATTATGGGGATAATTCTTTATCGCTTGTCTGGGTTTACAGTTCATTTCAAGGGCACGTGTACTTAGTTATCTCAAAGTCTAGGGGTGGATGGATGCATGACTTTCGAAGATACTTGTTTGTGCATTCACTAGTATTGATAGTGACGAAGATTTGGATTATCTAGTTTTCATAGGTCAAGGGGTGGATGGACGAAGACCTAGATAACTATCACTTAAAGGAGTTACGTTGTAGTGCTAAGTGTCACACGAAGTTGTGGATAATCAAGACATATCTACGGGATGTTTACTTTATTGTCAGATTTGTTATATTGGGTTGTTTCTCTAGTCAGAGGTTATTTACTAGCTGGTTGAAATTTGAAGAGATCGCTTATAGGTTGAAGAGAAGAGAGGAGATTGTAGATAAAGAGATTCATATCTTAGCGACATATACTCACAGAATGTACTCCAAAAAGCTGTTATGGCTTCTAAATTGCATTAGAAGTGTAAAGTACAGGTAATTGTATGGCATGTACACAAGATTATGATGATTCCGATAACTCGCAACCATCAGGAGGGAGAAGAACATGCCAAAAGAAGTATTGTTTCGTCTTCAATACGTTGGTTGATCGAGGGAAATGTGCTTAATACCAGAGAAGTACCATGAGGTACCAAGTATGTGTACATCAGAGCTTATTACCAACCTTCTATGCAATGTTATGTGAGTTATGTTGTTATGCTGCTACCCGAACGACAACCATGTTCCTACACTTTTGAATCTATTTTATCCGCTGCGAGATGAAAGAAGAGTTGTCGGTTCAGGAGGGAGCAGGAAAAAGAATAAAGGCTCACTAGTTATGAGGGATTAATAACCTAACTAGACCATTACAGTTGAAGTTCAGAGCTACAAAGACCTTTGCCGTCAGTGACAAAGATCATACGCCGAGATCATCGGAAGAGAGAACTTCAAGTCTGCCTCAGTATCTAGACTACAGAGACTCTGCGCTTCAACAACGTCAACATAGTTTACTATTGTTGTAATGTAATGTACATTGATTATGTATTTATATGTCTCATGTAACCATTCACGTGTGATGATATCTTGGAGGGAGATTATTAGCCTTGCTTTTTTATAAAGATAATGTCACACAAGTGAAATGGACTAGATTAGAAACTACAGGGACTACTATTGTCAAGTAGGAAAACATGTAGTGTTAGGAGCCTATAAATACCCCTCATGACTCTCCATGAGGGGTGTGGGAAAGTGTGTGTAAGCTCCACTTCATTTCATTTTAATAAAACACATAGTTCTCCACCTTTCTCTCTATACTTTCTCTCTCTAGAAATAACCATGGTTTTCACATATTTCGATCAACCTCGACCTCCGAAACGTGTTTCTTGGTCATAACAATATCGTCTCATTATCAGAATATCTTTAATCAGACCACGTTTTTCTCCCAAACTTTTCTAACTTATTTAAATCACTTGGGATCACAAATCTTAAATGGTTTGAAATTTTTGATCGGGGGAGAAAATGTGATTTAAATATATGAAATCTGATAAAAATGTGATTGTTTTGAAGAATCTAAACAAACGCTCTCCCATATGTGCTTAACTCTTTTGTACATCCATGCACAAATTGAGAGGGAGCAAATGGTTTGTGAAAAAGGATCTTAGCATCTCATGTGAGCGAGACTCAGACTTCACCAATGAATTGACGAAACAATAATTGTCATGAATCGAAAGGTCTAGTCCTGGATGGGTAATAATTTCAAGCTGGTCTAACCAGTGATGTAAGCGTGTCTCGAAGAGGAGTAGTCTGAGTAGAGTGTACCATTTCGATAAACTCTTAGTGGTCTTGACCAGGCCGGGTAATAATTTCAAGCTAGTCTAACTAGTGATGTAAACGTGTCTCGAATCGGTCATGGTTACTAAGAGTGAATCAATTAAAAAAGTGCGAACTCTACCCAACATGTGCAAATTTTAAAATCATAACATATGAGTACATGTTAAGGGAGAGCATTTGAAAATGATAAAAATCTCAACGTGTTAACAAAATGTGTTTCTTAATCATAAATACGTTGAGAGAATTTTCAATGATTTATGAGTGGCAACATAGGATAGTCATGAAGTTATAAGGTGGCTAAGGTTAGGAAAACCGTCCTATGATCTGCCAGAGCCGGAGAGATCTACCCAAGGACAACACCAAATAGTTAGTATTAGAAAGTTCTTAGGTGTGATTACAAAAAATGAGTAATGTGAGAAAGGGAAAGAAGGGGTTGAAGAATTAAAAAGAATTGAATTGAGAAAGGGTGAAAAGAAATAGCCCACCAAATTATTCAACCTTAGGGCAGAAACCGTTTTCAATTCATATGCTACTGGTTGTTGCTAAGGCAACACCGGTATTGAAGACTAAGACGTCATGGACCCAGTGACGCATTGCACTAAACCTTCTAACCACTCAAGTTCTCTTAAAAGGACTTGTTTCATTCTCACGGCGAACCCTGCATAATCTATCAACTGCTCATTATGAGCCATGTTGATATTGAAATAGGAGACACCGCTCCAGTCTCTGACTACCAAATATTGCACTTATTGAGTCTAGAGCCTCGAGATACACAATAAGATCTCAATAGGAACACTTGGTACTTTTGCACTAGTGGTTCATAATCAAGAACACCAGCCGCACATTTGAGAGTCCTACGTAGATCTTAGCAATCTACCAGAATATTCATGAAATATTTTACTAATGTAAGTATTAATGATTGAATGGAAATTCCTGCCAGGGTCAACATCAAACAACCCTGAAGGCAGGTCACTTCGGTAATCTCTTGTAGATTACGCTTAGTGGCAGCGGCAATTTCAAAAGATCTACAGTCGTGGAGTGATCTCCAGCGACTCACCTGAAACGTTGATGTACTACGGTAGATCTTGTAAGCTCTTTCAAGGGTATCCGATTCAGGAACGGCCATGGCAAGGATTAGAGGAAGTTTTCACACTATGCTGATTATGATCTCGAAGTTCAAACCTATAAGTGCCGGTTGTTTTGTTGTTAACCGTTTACTTGTAGGAATATCTGGTTGTTGCTGCTAATTGATGTAGAGATGTTGATCCATCACTCCGTGCTCACACTTAATCATCCATGTCAAAGAAATCATGAGAACTCAAAGGCCTTCAACCAAAGCTTCTGCTACTCTGATGCTGAAAACATGATTCAAGAAAAGTGTGAGCACGCCGGTTCAACAATCACAAAGTCACATGGAGACAATAAAGCTGAAGATGGCTTGAAGATCAAAGTTGGATGATGATCTCTATGAAGTCTCAAAGATCATCCAAGATATACAACAAGTCATCAAAAGCTCACTGCTTGAAGCACAATGAATTATGGCAATGAAGAATCAACGCCTACGAGCTATGAAGTTAACTTGAAGAATAGAATGCTAGAATTCAAAGTGTATTTTCCGGGGTGACCTCCCTTAGGGGGAGATTGTTAGGAATATAAATATTCATCTGAAAGACTCGGTCACCCCGAGTATCATTTAGCATTAGTTAGCTCGTAGTCGTAATCATTTAGTTTTGTTATAGTTTAGTTTACGTAACATCGTGAAGTCGGGTCGGGTCTTTACCCACTGGCAGCCCGCTCCACGACCCGTTTTATGGGGCGTTAGTATGTAACTATAAATACCCTCTCCCACCAAGGGAGAGGGTTGGACCTTTCAACACATTCAATATAATATCACATTTCTCTCAAAGGCTCCCAACTTCTCTTCATCTCTAAACTTCTTATATTAATTCGAACCATAACCACATTTCCATACGTGTTTATAATTATGAGTAACTTACACAAGATTTTGGCTTTTAATTGCCCATTCATTTTACTTTCCCTTTTGTTGAAACAGGTGATAAGAGTAGTTGACATTTGAATTTAATTTAGTAACAAGGATCTTTAATTCTGTTCAGGCAATTGTGGCTTCAAAGAAAGGGGTGTATATTTTAAAGTATGGTTCAAGAGGGAAGCGTAAACTCTGCCCATTCAGGCTACTCGCGGTTTGTATTTATAGAAAAAATTGCTTGCCTATGTTCTTAATATATGTATATCATATAACTCTTTGAGTTTCATTGATGAGTTCTATGTTTGTGTTTTTTGTAGGCATGTCGTTCTTCTGTCTGAAGTTGCGGCTCACAGCACTTTGATTACTCCATGGTCTAAAAGGTAACTGATTAGTTTATATTGAATCTTATTTTATTAATCTAAATGTTGTGTAAAAATGAAATGTTTAGCTAAAGGGAAAAGCTGACAATGTTGGTGAAGTACTTGAAAGGAAGACCTTTATAAAGAAGTAACTCAAGTTTAACCCATTCAGGAAGCGTTGATTGATGCGATTCAAAGCCATTTTCAGCATTCTTTAAATGATAAAGATTGCAGCCCATCTCATGGGTGATCTCTAAGCTGTCTGCATTAGAGAATTGGTAAGTATATCGCACCTATTCCTTTTTGCTTTACGATTTTATGCACCTATTCCTTTTTTGTTTAGGTCAATGATTTATCAAGAATGTAAATCTTTTCAAAGATACCCAAGGGACCGGATATGTTCAAGCAGGTATATACTGACACAATTTTTTTATTATTAATAATAATTTGTTCCATTTGTAATTGATAGCTCAAGTTGCGTTAGTGGTGAAAGCGGCAAGAGGCAAAGGATGAAGCAAGTAATAAAAAGGTATGTACATACGTAACTGAGAATGTTTTAAAGCATACCGGTGGCTTTTTGTCATTTGGCCAATGTATTCAAATGATGGTTTGGGTTATTTAAATTCTTTTGAATGTGTTGTTATAGATACTAATGAAAAATCAGAAAAGGTAAAGTATACTGATGATTTTTTATGTTCTTTGGTTGTTATACATAGGATACGGTTGATGCTTTAGGTTATACTAATCCTTTCCGAACTGCTGCTGTTATAGGCGTCAACGAAGAGCCAGATAAAGGTACAACCATTTCGCGTGAGAATGTTAACCGCAAACGACGCATGCGCCAAGGTGAGTAAAGTTTTTAGCAAAGAAGCAAAACTAGGGATCTTGAAAATGCATCTTTCTTGAGATATTTGAATTTATAATTTTAATACTTGATTGGTGCCAAATCGTTAATGTTTTCATTAAAAGTTTTTTTCGGAATTAACTAACTGTCGTTGTCATACTTGAGTGGCGCTTTCATGATTTAAATTTGTTAGGTCACCATTTAGTAAACACAAGTATAAAAAATGAGATGAGAATAAGAGATGGTTGATTATAAGATTATGAAGAGTGAAAGAACAAGAGTTTCATTAAGATATTCAAATAACCAACAATATTAAAGTTTACATAAGCTTAGTATATATAGGGGAGGAGTAGGGCAACACTCCTGTCTCCCTCATTCATCTTAAACGTGGGCTTTCAAGGCCCATTGGACATAAAACATAAGCCTAGTAACTTAAACATAATGAAATAAATAACTAAGCAACCTATTACAAAAGGTAATGACCGAGACTTGACTAAAATACAAAAGTATGTTCCCAACAATCTCCCCCTAAGGGTCGGTCATCACGGTTGCTTGACGTTTTTATCTTTTTCGTTGACTTGTGACATGTAAAACTTTAGACGTCTTCAAAAATGTTGTATAATAAATGCACTTTGCTCTATGTCTTTGTTCTTTGGTGATGAGGTAGTGATTGTGTTATGAAGTAGTATGCCGTTCGTCACTCCTGCGTCTGTGGTGGTTGTCCGCTATTCCAATATACTCATACATCTTTGGACTTAGTCTTTCACGTGCACGAAGTTCCTTTTCATACTCTAAGATCTTTAGTCTTTATACTTTGTAGATTCTTCTTATTGGCGTAGAATCTTTCTTTGAACTTTGTGGTGCTAAGATCTTTGGGGGAGCTATCTTTTGCTTCAAGATGTATGTATGAGCATGTTGGAATCTACCATCATGGAGGTGATGTACCTACAAGTAAACAGTTAGCAATAAACAACCGGTACTTACAGATAAGGAATTAGAGCTCGTCAACAGCATAGTGTGAAGACTCCTTCTAATCCTTATCAAGGCCGTTCCCATGTCAGATACTCCCGAAGGAGCTTACGAGACCTACTAAGTAGCTCAATGACTGGGTGAGTCGCTGGGGATCACTCCACGACTATAGACCGCTATAGAACCACCGCGAACACTAAGCGTAACCCTTGTGGGGTTACCGAAGTGACCTGCTGTCAGGGCTGTTTGATGTTGACCCTGGCAGGAATTTCCGTTCAATCACTGAGAACTATATTTGTAATTCTCTCATAAACGTTCTCGGTAGATTGCTAAGATCTGCGAAGGACTCGATAATATACAGCTGGTGTCCATTGTTGTAGAACACCAGTTGTAGACATACTAAGTGTTCCTAGGAGATCTTTGATGTATCTCAAGGCTCTATACTCTATAAGTGCACACTTAGGTTTCCTATGCGGAGACTAGGGAGGGGTCTCCTGCTTCAATATCAACCATCTCTAAGAGATAAGTTGATAGATTACACTGGTTCCCCGTGAGAATGAAACAAGCTCTTTTAAGAGAACTTGAGTGGTTAAGAAGGTTTAGTGCATTGCGTCACTGGGTCCATGACGACTTTGTCTTCAATACCGCTGTTGCCTTAGCAACAACCAGTAGTATACGAGTTGAACCCGGAGTCTGCCCTAAGGTTGAACATATGGAGGGCTATTTCTTTTCACCCTTTTTCTTTTACATTTCTTTTTAATTCTTCAACTCCTTCTTTCCCTTTCATTCTTTTCTCCTTTTTTCGTATCATACCTAAGGCCTTCTAATTCTAACTATGGGAGATGTCCTTGGGTAGATCCCTCCGGCTCTGGCGGATCATAGGACGGTTTTTTCCTATCTTAATCACCTTATAACTCCTTGATTAACCGACAGTAGCCAAGAAACCTTTGATTGAAAATCTCTCAAAGTGTTTGTGATAATCAAATATTTTGGTTAACACTTTGAGAGTTTTGTGTACACTTTTTGAAGGGCTCCCCCTTCACATGTGCTCATGAGTATTAAATAAATTTGCACATGCGGGAGGAGCAAGCATTCTGAATTGATCCACTTTCAGTGAACAAGACCGATTTGAGACACGCTTACATCACTAGTTAGACTAGCTTGAAGTTATTACCCGGCCTGGTCAAGTCCACAGAAAGTTTCTCGAGACGGTACATTTCTACTAAGACAAATCCTTTTCGAGACACGCTTACGTGGCTAGTTAAAGAGTTCCATTGTCAGCTTTTAGGTAACAACTAGCTCTAGTAACTAACTTGATGTTATTACCCGTCGAGGATAAGTCTTTTCGAGATTACTAACTTTTATTGTTTCGTCAATTCCTGGGTCAATTCTGAGTCTGGCTCGCACAAGATACAATTTTTAACTTTTTGACCATTTATATTTTAATCACCTTTTCATTTTCTCCCCCTCAAAAATAGCATATTAAATGATGTTTTTGACAATCTTTTAGATTAAAATATGCCTTTTTGAGTCTTATGGGGAGATTCACCGAGAACTTTTGATTTTAGAACAAAGTATTTTTTGTTTTGACAAGTTTTACCCCTCAACAAGTGATTAGGTCTTATTGAGGTGAAATACTTGTCCTTTTGAGCAGAATTATGAAAATCATAAATTTTTTGATTAATTCTACTCAAAAGTAAGAAGCCTTCGCTCCTTATATTAGGATTGAGGCACTGATACGTACCTCAGGGTCCTTTCTTTACAAGTTCGGGTTGTACACTGTAATACGTGCACAAGCCATTATGAAGAATAGTATTGACAAATCAAATCAAGTTCTTACAAGTTTCTACCATTCTGGTCTCTGAAATGTCAACACCGGAAATCCAGGTCTGCCTCCTACGTAGCTTTCCAATCTCCTTATCTGATCCCTACGCTTCAACTAGTTCTCAATCCTTGTAATGAATCTGCGAGCTTGTCTGGCCTCATCGGTATTCCACCTTTTGGATTTGCCCAGTGCTATGTCATCTAATCTGCTTTTGATTCCATCTCTGACGAACTTCAGGGTTTCATCACAGAACTTATGGATTTCGTCATAGGCCATGAAGCAGTTTCGACCGTTTACACTGCGGTATGTGAACCCAAATGCCGGGTGCCTGATCAAGGTGTATTGAGATTGGTGTTGAAGGTTGGGGATGTTGAAAAGGTTAGGTTTGGTGAGATTTAGCTTCTTCTGATAACTTTCTACTCCAAGTTGAAGATCTTCTACTCGTTCTTTGATGACGATGTGTCTCATGAAGATAAGTAGAGCAGTGATGAAGGCAAGCTGCATGTCCTTGGGTAGGTTGCACAGCTTTCCTTGGACTTTGAGTAGATACATGTCTTCAATGTCATTAAGAAGTAGTCGAGGAAAGTCTAACTCAGAAATCACGTACTCTTGTTCATCAAGTCTTTTGAGCACGATCTTATTGAGGAAGGAGTACCTGAAGTGAGTGATGGTGGATATGAACTGAACGGAAACGATCTTCAAGTCACTCATTACTTCTCCCATTGTTTGACTAAGTCTGCTACTTCGGTAGTATTGTGCACGGTTATCGGGCCAGTGGTGAATCCCGTAAAGTGCACTTCTGTCATAAGGCACGAGTTTGTCACTAAACAACATTGTAGCTTCTTCTTCGATTACGTTGTTTAAGTAACGAGCAGCGGGAATGGAAAGTGTGAGTGAAGTAGCATATCTTTTCTCAACGGTGTTGCCATGCTGAAGAAAGTCCAGGTCAGTGTTGAAGAAGTAAACATAAGGTATCTTTGGCTCCTTAGGCTTTCCAATCATAGGCAGTGGTTTAGACCAGTCGGTTATGTAAGGTGCTGTCTTTCTTGTGACTGGATCGACGCGAGATTCAGGATTGATCCAGTCAATATTGCTTGACATAGCTCGAGCAATATTTTCTAGATGGTATTCAAGTTCAATGGAGTTAGCAGACCGATCTTTTAGAAGATTGAACGCATCATTCTTGATTCTTCGTAACTCTTTCTTATTCATATTTTTCATGTGAAATTTACGTTGAATCACCTGAGCGTATTCCACTGTTTGACCATCGAGAGGTTCTTGATCATCTGCAAGTGGTGGTTGCTAATTAATCATCTTGTCAAACCAGGAGTAATCTTCAGTTTTGTCTTCGTCCAGCCAATTGAGAATGTTTTTTCGGTTTCTTGGGTTCTGTGCCTTTTGAAGAGGTGTCCGGTTTGTGCTGATGATGTTTTCGTTTCCTTTCTTTCTTCTTTGTAGATGATGGTTCTGGTATTTCATCGGTCTGAGGAATCTCGTCTCCGCCTGTGTATACAAAGTGGTCATGGGCTTTAGGACCGGAACCTGATTCCTTGGGTTGTTGAGTAGACGTTGTGGTGGTCAGAGGAATAACAGGTTCTTTGGGTTGAGCAGAGGGTCCTTCGGCTTGCCTTTGTTTCTTTGCCTGAGAGTTAGGATCCTTGTCTTCATCATCTCTTGGACGTTTCAGTTTGTCGGCCTCAGTGCTGCAGGACTCTATAGACATCTTGGCTTTTAAAGCTTCCAGGACTTTAGCTTCATCAGGTGACAAGGTGAATTTACTTGCCAATTTGTCTAAGAGCTGGGTTTCTAATTCGTCCAATGACAATTCAGGTTGTGGTAGAGTTGATTTGTCTGCTCGAAGAGTAAATGAAGTAGATCTGATCACTTTCTTGACAGCTTGTTCTGCAATCTTGGTGACTTCACCTCTTATTGGTGCCAGCAAATCTTTCAATTCAGCAACTAAGTGTTGTTCCATATACTGATGTGCTTGAGCAGCTAATGTAGCTTCCAAGTTTTCTTGTACATCCTTAGCTAAGAAGGTGTCTACCTTTTCTTGCAGTTCATGGACATTCGTATTAAGCTTTGTCATTTCAGCAACTTGACTTGCTAGTGATTCAACTTGATCTTCTAATTTGCTTTTCTTTTTTTCATGAACTCTCCTAAAAGCCTTCTTAATCAACTTGGATGCAGCAGAGGCTTTTGTACTTGCGGGTTTCTTGATTGATTCGTCATGAGTAGATTCAGATGCTGGAGGTGATGATTGTGAAGATTCAATGTGGGTGGTTATGTCCTTATCATCTCCTCTTAGTGATTCGGGTTTATCCTTGGCATCAACTTTCTTATCTTTGGCTACCACCTCCTGTAATCTTTGCTCTTCAGCCAGTCTGTCAGCTTCTGCCTTAAGCTTTAGTTCTTCTGCTAATTTGGCTGCTTCTGCCTTAAGCCTAAGATCTTCTGCAAGCTTGGCTTCTTCTTCTTTTCTTTTCTTTTCTTCTGCAAGTTTGGCAGCCTCTTCAGCTTTTCTGCTTTCTTCCATACGAATAGTTTCTTCCAATTTGGCTTGTGCTATCTCCTCAAGCCTAGCCTCTTCAGCTTCTTGTTTTCTTTTTAACTCTTCCTCTTGAGCCCTTTCTCTGATCTCCATCTCTTCCATGGTCAACAGGTATGGAACATCAGTATCCATATGGTCCTCCTCTTCATCTTCTCCTGTTGCTGAAGCATTAAGCATTTCTACATCTGTAGGTGATACTGTGGGGGTTTCGTAGACAATCATAGCAGCATTGGTTCCTGTAGTGGACTCAGGAATTCTGCTAGATCCGCCTGCTTCGTTTGTTTGAGAAAACAAAGGAGGTGGAGGTTGATCAGCTTGGAAGGCGTCTATTTTGCTGTGGAGGAGACCCAAATTAAGAGCTCTTTCATTTTCTTCTTCCACTGAGAGGCCTATGTTTGAGTGAGCAGCTTCTTGTTCAGCAGTCATTGGTTCCTTCAGCTTCTCTTTCCTTAACCTTTCTTCTTCCAATTTAGTGTCTGCTTCAGTTAACAGTCTTTGATTGAGCGTTGTTGGGTATTCAGCATTTTCAGCAAATTCATCAATGTTTTTGTCCCAATCTTCGAAAGTCATGTCCATATCATCAAGATCTTCAAGATTAACCTTCTTGTTGATGTTTGCATAGGCTTCCCTATAAACTGGACCTTCATCGGATTCGGTTTCTGAGTCAGACGGTTTTGGAGAAGGTGGTTGAGTGGGTTCAGGAATAGATTCAGGTTTCTTGACTGGAATGGTGAACTTAAGTGTTCCCCTCTTTCGTGTAGACTTGGTAGAACTTCCAGAGCTCCCAGACTTGCTACCTTTCTTCCCCTTCTTCTGCATAAACGAAGGTAGAATGACTTCGTCTAGGAACCCAACTTTGTCTTCCTTGAGAGCTTGAACGTAGTACTTGTAATTCTTATAGAGTTTCACTTTATCATTCAAGAGACAATCGGGAAATGGTTTTCCTTGTTTACGTGTGCTGGTGTCAAGTCTCTTAATCTGTCTGAGAGTGTCCTCATTTCTGAATGTGTTCTTAGCTTCATCATCCAGTCTTTGAGGAATATCGTCATACTCACGAAGGAAGCTTTCGATGAGAAGTTTGGTGAAACGAATGAATGGGATATTAGTAGTTTTGTGTTGGATGTGCCACACAAAATCTTCCCAAATAATGCTAGCATAATCCACCTTTTTGACGTTTGCCACAGCCCAGAAAAGTTTGAGATGTTGGAGCTTGGGGTGTTCGTGACCAGTGTCTTTGCCAGATAAAGACTTAGCAATGAGGATATACAATGTTCTCCATGGTTGTGGAAGAAATCTGATGTTGACCTTAGAGTGTCTGGTCACCACTTCTTCTGATTCATCGTAGCCAATATCCCGTAACCATTCTATCAGCTCTTCCTCATTAGGAACTGGATTGTATTCTTCCTCTGGGCCAAGTTCGGGTAAACCAAGAACATTTCGAAGAGTGTCTATGTCCACAGCAACTTGTCTATTATGAAGCATACAAGTAAAGGACTCTTCCCCAAGGTCTAGTTGAAGCGTGTGCCAAAATTGGTGTATGTAGAAGCAGGCAACAGATGCTGATTTGGTGAACAGGATTTTGTTCGGGTGATAGAGGAGAGCATCCACAGCTACAATGCATGAAGATTCATTGCACGTGATTTTGTTGAAGTTGATCCTTAAGTTGTTCTTGCCTATCTTTCTGGAGTAATTCTCGGGAAAGGTTTCTTCCCAGGAGAGTTTTGGTTCAGGTTCTGGTCCATATGGAATGTCATTATGTTGTGCCATCTGAATTGATCATAAACAAACACAAACATAGCAATGATATACATTGTTAGCTCAGACATTCAATTACATGATTATGCAGATTTTGGATTGATCAGTGGGTGTTTTGTGTATAAACTGTTGTTATATGATAAACTTGTGTTTTAAGAAGTTAACACTTAGTAGAAACTTATAACAATCTAGTCACAACATGAGTTAACCATTACAAGAGTTTACACTTTTGAAATTTTACAACACTTAGACAAATTTCATGAATTTAGGCAATGTTACGCGTAAGATTGAAATCCTACGCATAACATTTCTTATGCGTAAGAAATGAAATTAGGCATAAGTGCAAAATCTACGCATAACATTATATATTACGCGTAAGTTTAATCTTATGCGTAGGCTCAATCTTATGCGTAGGATTAAATCTTAAGCGTAAGATTGGAGCTTATGCCAAGGATTAAACCTTATGCGTAAGATATAACTTATGCGTAAGTTTTGACTTATGCGTAAGTTTATAACTTATGCGTAAGAAATAACTTATGCTTAAGATAATATCTTTTGCGTAAACATTGTCTTATCCAAGACAAGTTTTTCAAATCTGTCGAATCTTACGCGTAAGATTTCATCTTACGCGCAGGATGAGTAACTTATGCGTAGAATCGTCTTTAACGAAAAATCACCTTTGAAAAAATGTATCTTTTGATTCCTGAAAGTGTTAAACATAACCACTGATCAATATTTCATTCAAACTCATTTCAAAACATCTGAAACACACAATCATATGCGTAAACATGCCAAAGACAAACTTATGCGTAGGAACGCATGAACAACAAATCACTATAAGATTCAAACATGTTTCTGGGTTGAAATTGGAATAGGGCGAGGGTTACATACAAGCTAAGGAATATGTGGACCAAGTTATAACAACAATTACCCATAGATTCAAAAGTTCATATCTGCTAGTGTCACGAACCCTAAATCCAAGATTCAAGATCCATGAGTTGTTTTTAAAGCAATTAAACCACAAAATTGAGTTCCTAAGCATATATAACCACTATCCCCATCAAAAATTAGTATCTAAACATCCTAAATCAAAGACCCCTAAATCAACGTATGAACCCTAAATTCAAAATCAATCAATTGTTGTTACTGGGTATGATTGGAGTTCTTAAACATGTTTAGTACCATTCTAGGATCATTTCCCACTAACTAATTTAACCATTATCACAACAAATCTCTGGGTCCAATTTTACGCAAAACCCTAAAGCTAATTTTAACGATTGAGAAAAAACGAGCCGTTGGATTAAGCTGTAATTAAAAACCCTTGTTTAGAAACATGATCAAAACATCTTAGAACTTACAGATTTGAAGAACAACGGATAGATCAGTTGGTTGATTATGGATCGTTGATTAGGTTTGGTGAAGATATTGGATGTGATTAGCAGGTGAAATAAATGAGGTTGGTCAAAGTGGTTTTGACTATGGTAATATTAGTTTCACATATTGTCACTTATGGCCCCTTAACCTTATGTTACTTTCAATCCTAATCACTACTACACAAAAGGCCATAGAAACCTCCTAATAGAGACTGGTTTTACAAAAACCAGTTCTTGAGCTAAAAATGTAAGAGGCATGGGAAGCATAAATACTGGTGTTCTCGAAAAGACCAGTGTCTATATTCAAATAAGTATAAAAACTGGTCCTGTTATATAAAACATGTCTCTACAAATAGTTAAAGACAACGGTTTTTTTAAACAGACCATTCTCTATCTTTTATTATCATTGACACGAGTTCTTTTGTTAAATACTGGTTTCTTTACACATTTGATTTTCAAAAGTTCTTTGTTTGTGATGGCTCATTTTTGTCGCACACCTAACTTTCATAAGTACCATCATATTACTCTTAGAAAAAGCTTAGGGAAAATGAAAGTAAAGAGAAGTATAAAAGTGGTGAGGAAAGAAAAAGAAAGATTTTTAAAAGCTTGTTAGTGTTTTTTGTGTTGTAAGAAGAAAATGTGTAAAATGTTATTTGACAATAATGTTCTCGATCATGTGTTTAACTGAGACTCAAGTTAAATTACTTAATGGTTGATTTAGTCATACCAGATATATTAATTTTGTCCCACTCACTCTCATCAAAAAATGACAATGTTTTGAAAACCGGATTTGAAATTGACCCGGTCGAGTCACCGGGCACCGGGTCAACCGGTTCGACCGCTGGGTCAACCCGGTTTTGAATTATTATTTTTTTATTTTTTCGATCGGGTCAACTGGGTCAACCCGGGTTTTTATTAAAAAAAATTTTGAAAAAATGAAACCCGGTCGGGTTTCGAGAACCGGGTTGACCCGGGTCACTCAAAACACGGCGGGTCTAACCGGTTAACCCGGTTTTAGAAACCTGGGTTTTTTTTACCCTTTTTTGTTCGAAACCGGTCGAATCGGTTAACCCGTCCGGGTCGACCAAGGTTTCAAAACACTGAAAAATGGGATGAAAGTTTTGCTACAAAAACACTTTCCTTTCTTTTTTCACACTTTACTTTTACTTTCCTTCTAAAAAAAACTTAAGAACACGCCATTCTTTTTCTTTTCTTCACTTATTTTCACTTTTCACATAAAATCAAAACTTAAGAATACAATGTAAATCTATCAAAAATGCCTAAAGTAACCAGAGATCTAAGATTTTGTTATTTGCATGTAAACTATACCTGCACTGTACCTAAACATCATTGTTATGTATCATGTGTTGCTTTATCCATGTGCAATAATAATATTACTAATGGTGTAAATGTATACATTATGTACTCCGTATTTTTTTTTTCATTTAAATATTACGAAATAAATTAAAACTCGATAAGTTGATATAAATGTTTATGAACTTGATAAATTGATATAATTATTTTCCCAAAATTTCAATCAAGCGCCATAATTTGACATCTGCCTCCCAAACTTTGTAACTCCCTCCTTTATCAATTCTTCAATAATTGTTATCGGAGATGATTTGCACACATTATGTTTTGATTTGCAAAGTTGCATGTACAACCGGTTAAAATATTGTATATACAATGTACAACGATTTAATGCATATGATTTAAGTGTCTCAATCAAAAAATTAATTATTCAAATCATTTCCCAATTACTATTCCATAAAATAAAAATTCAATTAACCCTATGTAACTTCTTTCACTGTTTAACACTTTCTCTCTAAAGTTCAGTCTACTCCTTCGTGATGTTCTTTCACATGACCGAACAAAATTAAAGGTTGAAGTTTGTAGTTCTCAATCTTACTTTCTTAAATCATGGTAGGGGATTTTTGTACTTATGGTTTTGAATTTGTTATTTTAGATTTTATAGGCTCTTGATTTTTTAACATTAGGTATGCTTTCATTACTCACCGTGTGTTTGGATTTAAGAATTTATTCAACTTCATTCTAAGTGGTAAAAATTATGAAACATATATGAAGTTTGTAGCAAGTACTTTTTTGTTATTTGAATACATGCTCTTCACGAGAAGTAAAATTGGAATTGGCATGCTAATTATAAACTTTTTTGTATTGCAGATTTGTTGAATTGGAATGAAGACCGGACACCTAGCTACTTATTTCTTGAGTAACATGGTAAAGCCATATTAAATAACAAAAAGTGATGACCTGAGCATTGGATATGATCTAAGGTTTGTTGTTTCACAAATCATAACTTCTTGATATGATCTGAGGTGTTAAGATACGACCTTTCTATTCTTAATGTTAAATATTAAGTTACTTTGCCATGTTTGATAAGTTTAGTGGCTTCCTTACACAAGTTTGTTGCGATAATGAAAGTAACGTGTCATTTGTATTATACAACTTACTTTATTCACTTGTTGTATGTAGATGTTATGATCTTGCAGCGGTCGTAACAATGGGTTCGTACTTGGAGATAAAAAATGAAGCCAAAGGTAATTCACAAGTATTTGAGATGACATTTAAGTTCTTGGTTTTTAGCTTACAAAATCACAACAATTCAGTCTTGACTTATCTTTTGTCAAATTTATTGACTTGTAAATAGGTTGGATACATAGATACATTGGCATTTAACGAGTTGGAGATGTTTTGGAACAAGCAGTTACGATGTTGTTTTGGTGTTCAAGTCACTAAAACGAGATGTGAAACAATGCAAATTGATGGTTTGTTACATTTGTGGATGGTATATGGACATAGCTACTTGAATTTCAAGATTGATTTGTATATGGATTTAGTTTATGACATTTGAAAAGATGTTATTGTATTGAATTATACTATGAATAAATGTTTTTTGTTGACTTTTGTATGTTATGATTCCTAATTAAATATCATAAATACATTCTTAGTTACATTTGTATTGAAAAAATAGAAATACATTGGTATATATACATGATGCAACAAAATAGTTTTGACGGAACATTGTCAAATTCCCAATCAAGCGATTTTATAAAAGAAAGTGGTTCTTATCAGAAGAACAGTCTCAATTATCGGAATAGAGATTGATTACAAAACCGGTTTCTGTACGTTTGAGTTAAAGAGAAACCCCCTCACAGAGAGTGGTTCCAAAACTAGTCTTTATGGATCATTCTAACTAGTCTCCATGACATTTTTTGTAGTAGTGAATGCCCAACTAACTCTCATATTAACTTTCGTTAACTACACCAAATCTAAGACAAGAACAACTTGTGGAATTTTACTCCCCCTCGACCTTAGACCGATGTCTTTCAAAATAAAAAATTTATTATAATGGTCAAGGAGAGTATCCCGAAAAATCTTTAAAGCATCACATTTGATAAAACAAAGTATTTTATGTAAAATGCAAGTACGTAGAAAATATTATGAAAATTGAAAAATACTTTACCTCCCCCTCAACACTTGTTTTTGATCGTATTAGAAGACGTTTATAAAAAATAGTGTTGAAAGGAGAGGTCGTACTTGCATTTTTTTTTTGAAAGAAAAAGCAAAAAATCTTTTTGTGTTTTGTTGGTTTTTATAATTTTGTATTTTGTTTTTGGAAAATATTTACAAAGATAGTTTTGATGTTTGACGATCATTTGTATTTTAAAAACTTTTCCAGATCATCTGGAGTCAAACATCGCATACCAATTTGGTGAACTAGACTAGCAAACCTTGATGGTGCTAAGGATTTGGTAAGTAAGTCCGCCAATTGGTACTCAGTTCCAACAAAATATAATTCGACGGTACCCTTTTCGACATGCTCTTTGATGAAATGATATCGGAGATCAATGTGTTTGGATTTGCAGTGATGAACGATGTTGCAGGAAATAGCAATGGCACTTTTGGAATCACAGTAGATAGGAATCTTATTGAACAGGTAGCCATAATCCTTAAGTTGTGATCTCATCCAGATGACTTGAGCACAACAAGCAGACATAGCTACATATTCAGATTCTGTTGACGACAGTGATGTGCAGTCCTGCTTCTTTGATTGCCATGACACAAGTTTATCTCCGAGAAACTGTAATCCACCAGATGTACTTTTGCGTGTGTCTAAACATCCTGCATGATCAGCGTCTGAAAAAGCAATTAGTTCAAAACCAGAATCCTTCGGATACCAGATTCCCAAGTTAATGGTTCCCTTTATGTATCGAAGGGTTCTTTTAACCTCACTGAGGTGTTTTTCAGTTGGTTTGGACTGATAGCGAGAGCACATATAGACAGCAAATACTATATCAGGTCTACTAGCTGTGAGATACATGAGTGACCCAATCATACTACGGTATTTGGTAGGGTCAACAGGTGTCCCATGTAAGTCAGCATCTAGTTTTGTGGTATAGCCCATTGGTGTATTGTAAGTATCACAACTCATCATTCCATGTTTCTTTAAAATTTCTAGAGCATATTTGGACTGATTTATAAAAATTCCACGGGGTGATTGATGAACTTGTAGTCCTAGAAAGAACGAAAGTTCACCCATCATGGACATTTCAAAATTATCTTTCATTAATTTTGCAAAATCATTAGAGTAACTTCTTTTTGTTGAAGCAAAAATAATGTCATCGACATAGATTTGAACAACTAGTAAGTCCTCCCTGTATGTTTTTGTAAAAAGTGTTGGGTCCACTGAACCTTTAGAAAATTTATTGGCCAGCAAGAAAGTAGACAGTTTGTCATACCACGCCCTTGGGGCTTGTTTAAGTCCGTAGAGTGCCTTTTTGAGTCGGTAAACGTGATTGGGACGCTCAGGATCAACGAAGCCATCTGGTTGGCTTACATAAACTTCTTCACGGAGTTCTCCATTAAGAAATGCTGTTTTCACATCCATTTGGTAAACAACCATGTTTCTATGTGCAGCATAGGCCAAAAAGATCCGAACAGCTTCATGTCTAGCCACTGGAGCAAAGGATTCTGCAAAATCAAGTCCTTCTAGTTGGGAGTATCCTTTCGCTACCAGGCGTGATTTGTTACATATGACTGTGCCTTCTGCATCTAGCTTATTTTTCCAAATCCATTTTAACCCGATGACAAAGACTCCGTCAGGTTTTTCAACTAATTCCCAGACTTCTAATCTTATGAATTGCTGAAATTCCTCTTGCATAGATTCAATCCAGTTATCATAAGTCATTGCTTCTTTGATGTTCTTAGGTTCTTCTAGACAAACTGTGAGTGCATAGATGCAAGTTTCACCATCAGTGTGAAGTCGTTGTCTTGTCATTACAGGTGCATCTGGATGGCCAATAATATGAACTAGTGGATGGTCTCAAGTCCATTTGTGTGTCGAAGGGTGTAGTTGATAAGTATCTCGCATGTTAGCAGGATCCAAATTGCATGTGGACGACTCAGCTACTTCAGGAAATGTTGGAGCCGGTGCAAACGGGTTAAAGAACGCATTAGGATCATGCTCTGCAGGTTGTGGAACTGATTGTGGTGTCGGATCTTCAGCTGATTGTCGTAAGTTGGAAGCAGTTTGTTCTGCTGTAAATGGTGATGCAATTGGAGGACCGTCTTTCTCAACAGTTGTAGTAGTTTGTTGAGGTGAGTCAGGTACTTGAATAATTTCAGGTTGAGCAGCGGAATTGGGTGAGACCTCAGTAGAACGGTATTCAATTGTATCATCAAATAGTGGAGCAAACATGGTTTCCAATTCTTTGCGGTTGAGGGGCAATGGTTCAGCGGAAGAGTTCGGAGAGTTAAGACGGTTGAATTCGGGTCCTAAGTTGTGTTGCTCAGAAGCCATCTATGTGAGTTCATCAAAAATAGCGTGAATAGTTTCTTGAATTTCTCTTGTTCGACGATTCCATATCCGAAAACCTTTAGAATTTTCACAGTATCCAACGAATACTCCGATGTCAGCCTTTGCTTTAAGTTTACCTAAATCATCACGATCATTTATCGGATAACAAAGTGCTCCAAATACATGAAAGTAATCGATGTTTGGTTTTCTTTTGTGAACAATTTGATAAGGTGTTTTGCGATGACGTTTTGTGATCATGCAGCGGTTTTGGGTATAACATGCGGTCGAAACAGCTTCCGCCCATAAGTAATTTGGTAATTGAGCATTAATCAACATGGTTCTAGCAGCTTCCACTAACGTCCTGTTGCGTCTTTCAACGACTCCATTCTGTTCTGGGCTTCTAGGAATCGATGTTTGATGTTCAATTCCCACTTTCTCATAATATGACCGAAGTGTCTGATTTTTAAATTCTGTTCCATTGTCAGTTCTGACCATTCGTACCGTGTTGCGTAACTGAACTTGAATTTTAGTGAGAAAGGTGATGATCATTGAAGGAGCTTGATCTTTACTTCGTAGAAAATAAACCCAAGTCCATCTGGAGTAATCATCCACAATTACAAGTATGTAGCGTTTACCGTTGATACTTTGAACACGCATCGGTCCACACAAATCCATATGAAGCAATTGTAAAACATGATTCGTACTGTGCTCAGATTTAGAAGGAAAATGAGCCCGAGTACTTTTTCCTTGTTCACAGGCTGAACATAAGTGATCTTTGGTAAAACGGAATCTTGGAAAACCATCAACAAGTTTGTGACGAGCAAGTTCAGTCATAGTTTTGAAATTCAAGTGCGAAAGACGTTTATGCCATAACCAAGATTTAGTCGATTCCGCTTTGGAGAGAAGACATATCGGAGATGTAGCAATCATATCTGACATTGATATTGTATAAAGATTAGAACCACGTGAGCCAGACATTAGATCGTTTCCTTGTAAGTCACGAACGAAACAAGTTTTCTCACGAAATGAGACTTCTAGATCCCCATCACAAAACTGACCAACAGAGAAAAGGTTGTGTCCAAGGCCTTCCACATAATAAACACGACTGATTTCAATGTTCCCACTGACATAGTCACCATATCCCATGATTAAAGCGTAATGATCATTCCCGAATCTGACAGTACCAATGAACTTTGAAACAAAGTTGTTTAACAGTTTGAGATTGCCTGTCATATGTCGGGTGCATCCGCTATCAACAATCCAGAGAAAAATCTGTACCACCTGCATCACAAGAAGACGACAAGGATGGAACAGAAGTAAGGGTGGAACCCAAAGAAAGTGCGGGTTCCTGTTGGTTAGAAGCACATGTATTCAATAATTTAGGAATCCATTTAAAGTCTGGTTTATATTGTAACCAACGTTGCCAATTCCAACTAGTTCTTGCTTTCTTTTTGGTGAATTCACTAGTAATGGGCTTATTCCTAGATTTGTTCTCTTCAATTAGGGGGGGTAACTTCAACTTCAATAGAAACCGTAGAAGGCGGTTTTCCTAATATAGACTTAGAGGCAGTAGTGGGCCTAGAAGGAATGCTTGTCCTACGTTTCTTATGACGATTAAGAAGAGAATTAGCTATACATTTTGTATGAACACCAGATGATATGCTTTTACGACAAAACACACAAGATGCATTAATATTCAAAACATTCAAAGGTTCATCATTCGTTACATTTAGATTTTGATTACAATTTGCCAGATTAGAATCTAAATCTGATGCAACATGAGTTTTATTCAAATTCCTAAGTTGATCTTCTACTTCTTGAGCTTCTAGTGGTCCTCTTTTACGTTGCAAGATCCTATTCTTCTTGTTACTTTTTCGCTTGGGTCTGCTAACGCTATTAGTGGCGACTAGTCTTGTGGAAGTGGAGTTATCAACATTAGTGTTTTGAACAAAATTTCCTTTAGCAGGTTTTTCTAATTGATACAATCCTGGTGCTATCACCGTGGTGTCAACAAACTTTCCTTTTTGAAGTAGCTTAATTTTCTCTTTCAAATCAATGATGATGTGATTTTTATCTTGAATTTCAGACTCAAGTTTCACGTTGCAATAATTAATGTCATCGCGGTTTTGTTGCCATTCGACGTTTTCAATTTTTAAATCCGCAATTTCTTTCTCGTATTTGAGACACAGACTTTTTAAAGACTCATTGTTTTTGCAAAGCTGGCAAGAGTTTGGATTATTTTGACTTTGAAGTTTCAATACTTTGAGCTTGACACCATTCAAGCCTTTGTTTGAGTAGACAAATTTCTTTTGAAAATTGTTTTGTCACATCATCATTCTTTATTCTCAGCATGTCATTATCATGTTTAAGTGTCTCTATTTCCACATTCAACAAGTTATTATCAACACAGAGATCATCCATAAGCATAGAAGTACCAGATTTATAGAGATCATTCATGATAACAGACAAAATATCAGCATTGAGAACTTGTTCCAAGAGTCGATCAGCATCATCTTTTAAAATTCTATTTCTTTGCTTTTGAACCAAAATCGCATTTTCAGTTGAGTTGAAAACGTTTATCATTGTTTTGACCTCGTTTTGAAGTTCCTGTTCCCAACGTGTAGCACAGAGACGGAGGTGTTTGACAATTGGCAACATTTGTTTTTGAAAAATATCTCTCTTTTCTCGCTCGTAAGCAGATTGGAAAGTTTCAATTTTTATTTCAGAATTACGTTCAATTGTTTCCTCCAAAATTTCGATGTCTTCCATAAAAGTTTTGTAATAATTTAAGACACGACAACTTTTAGGTAAAGGTGTAACTTTACCAGAGGATGGTAAAGGACCATTTATTTGTGCTACAGTTTGGACAGGGGCCGCATTAGAGGATGAAACATATGACTCAGTGACATACCATGATTTCTCAGGTAATTCCTTTTGAGGAACAAAAGATTTAGAAATATGAGAAGCTTTTGAATAATCATATGGTGTCCAATATTCAACTTGACTCATTTTTTATCGACTCTCGTCTTCAAGTTCTTCCTCTTCTTCAGTATAAAAAACAACAGTACGCACAATCGTATTATCAAGCATATGGTCCATACTGTAAATTTTAGGGTTTGCTTTGAATGCTGTGTGAAGAAACATTGATCTGAAATCACCCAGTGCAAATCTTTTATCGGGTCTCGGTTTTAAAGTAAATTTCTGAATTGTTGTGACAGAGCCCTCGGTTTTGTAAACAATATTACGAAATTCTTTGAGTTGTTTTTCAAGATCAACAATCTCACCGAGTAAGTTATCTATATACTTCCTTTTTCGTATTTTATGTTCACAAAAATCCTTTTTGCAACTTGACAATTCTGTTTCTGTTTTTGAAAGTACTTTTTGAAGTTGTTCAACTTGTATTTTCAGTTCACACTTTTCACTTTCTAGTTTTGAAACCAACTTTCCGTTTGACTCAATTAAATCTTGCATTTTATGCTGAAGATCTTGCTCTTTGTTGAAAGATTCTTGAAAAGCTTTTTCAAAACTTTTTGCATGTTTAATCTTGTCTTCCTGATTTGAAAGTTGTATTTTATAACACTCAATATCTCTTGCAAGTGACGCATTTGTTTCTTTTAAGACTTTGTTTTTCTCGTTGCATTTTATGATTTGCAATTGTTGAGCGTTTAGTTGTTTGGATAACAATATGAGGTCAGGGTCTGGATCAAACGATGGTTCATGTTGTTCTATATGATCATGTTTATCATTCTCAATAGGATCATCAAATGAAACAACTGTGTCATCATCAAATATGACAACTGTGTTTATTTGTTCATCTGCTTGAGAAGATGAAGATGAGTCAGACGGAACAACTTGCGCCATATTTGATTCAGAAGCAGAGGGTGAGGTTATGTCATGTATTAGGCATGCATTTAGGTCATGTACCTGAGACAAGCCGTCAGTGTCATACACTGGACCTGAATCATTAAACTGAAGTTCCTGCATGTTGGCCATAAGCATCACAGCTGCATTAGCTTCCAGATCTTCCATGTCATCGTCATTGTTCACATTTGCCATAAATTGTTTTCCTGCTCAGGGAAATGTCCATCTTTTTCATCTTGGAGAGCCATAAGTAATGCCTGCTTGTGAAACTTACTACCCCGAGTTCTCGGTTTAGGACATGCTGTCGCTATATGACCTTTTTCATTACAGTTATAACACCACACTGCATTCCCAGAGTTTGAGTTCCTAGTTTCAACTGGTTCAGACCTTTGATGAGAAGAACCTGAGTTGTTCCTGAACCCTCCATTGTTATTAAACCTCTGACCATTCCCAAAATTTCCTGAAGAACTTCCTGAACCAGATCTACCATAGTTACGATTCTGAATTTCCACCCTTCCATCATTTACAACAGCTTGATTCCTTGTGTTAGAAGATGAACGTTGACGGTTGTTAGTTTTGTTGGAGAATTTTCTAAAAGCACGAGCAATAAGAGCAAGTCCTTGATTCAACGTATTAAAGTCCTCATCGTCATCTTCATTGGAGTTTGAATAATACACTGCATCATTGTTGTTGTAAGGAACAAGTTGAGTAGAAGTATTCTGTGGAGATGAATCATAAGGGACCATTTGGTTTGAGGTAGAAGATTGTGGATAACTGAAGTAGTTTTGCTCTTGAACATATGCATGATTTGACATTGGTGGTGGAGCATAGTGAGATTGAGCTACGAGTGCCAAAGAATTTGGTGTTGGTGATGGTGAGTATCCTCCTCGAAGAGCTCGATCTTTTTCCACTTCAGGTTCATGGTGTTTCAGAAAATCATACAACAATCCATATGGTGCATCATGAAGATTTTTGGTTTGTCGAACAAATGTCACATATTTATGCCAATCCGGACCAAGACTACCAACGAATTTAGAGTTCACTGCGATCCTTGGTACTGTAATTTTGTGTCGTTCCAAATCATTTACCACATTAGTGAAACGATGATAGTAGGATTCAAGTGACTCTCCAGGTTCAATTGTGATGTCAGTGTATTCCATGTAGAGTTTGAATTCCATATCATCTTTGTTCCATTGAGTGCCTTCCATAAGGAGATGAACATGTTCCCACATAGCTTTGGCTGTTTTCTAAGCATCGACACTTCGATAAATAGGATTAGGTATTCCTTGAAGTATATAGGCCATTGCATACTCATCAGTTTCACGATGTAATTTCTGTTCTTCTGTGAGTTGAGATTCTGGAAGAGGTTTCTCTGCAGGAGCACGTGGAGGATCAGCAGTTGGATCACCAATATCAAATCTTGTTGGCCACTCAAATGGTCCTTCAAGTATCACTTGTTTCAAGAATTTCCCATGAGGTTTCTTTAGTTCAAGAAATCGTAAGAATCGACTTGACCATTGAACATAGTTCCCAGGTGTTAGCATTGGAGGTGTTTCAAGTGATCCCGCCTCATGTCTGGATTGTTGAGTTGTAATAACTTCACACATTCTATCAAACCAGTGAGGTTGTTTGGAGGAAAACTGAGTGTTTTGTTGTGACATTTGATATGGTTGTTGTTGAGGAATGATTTGATGTTGTTGCATCATGAGATATTGTGGTTGTGGATTAAACGGTTGTTGATGAAAGTGTGATTGTGAAGGTTGTTGATATGATTGTTGCTGATGGTATTGTTGTTGCTGATACTGCTGATGTTGCTGTTGTTGAGGATTAGAGAAGTAGTAATGTGGTGGTTGAGACATCTTAGAACACTTGTGTAATAATGGATCTTTGTAGAAGATTGAAATGCACGTTCCTTTGGTTAAAATCAAAAACCCTGGGGTAAGTTGAAATGTTTACGCGTAAAACTTAAACTTATGCGTAGACTTCAAAGTTACGCGTAAAGGTTGATCTCATGCGTAAACTAGTGAGTTATGCGTAAGATTTGCCTTATGCGTAAGTTTTAAGCTTATGCGTAAGTCTTATGCGTAAGGTTCAAAGACCAAATAAATCTTTCAAACTTAACCAAGCTTGAAAGATATCCTAAGTCGAAGTATTCCACTAACTTATCCAAGCTAGGGAAGTACTGAGTCACCGTAGCACGAAGAGAAAACCTTTGATGAAACTTATGCGTAGATTCCAGCAACTCACGCGTAAGATAGAACTTCTGCGTAGAACTTAAGCGTAGATTGTCATATTCTGCGTAGGAAATAACTTCAGCGTACATCTTATGCGTAGGAAAGACAACTTTCGCGTAGAAAGAGGGTTTTGACCAATCTTATGCGTAGGAAAGGGGTTTTATGCGTAAGAATGGGGTTTTTGGCTAAAGTTATGCGTAGAAAGGACAAAAAACACTGTTGACAGCTTGGAAATCGTACTATTCACCAAATCTTACGCGTAGGATGACCAGAAACTTGAAAAATCTCAAATTTTTGAAGAAAAATGCTTAGAAATAAGGTTCTTTTTATCAAGTAACTTTACCAACACTTAGAAAACACTAAATATGAAAGATTTTGTGTAGAATAAGTACAAAAAACCTTAAAAAATCTAAATTTTATGCAAGATCTAAGCTTCTAAACACTATATTAACCTTAAAACTTGTCCAAGCTTCATGATTTGAGTGTAAGAAATAAAGAAAAAGCAAAATAAAAGATGAAAGACACCCTTAAACCCACGTTAATACCAAGAAAAGCACTTCAATCTCTATTAGGCGAATGATACCACTTGTTAGGTCACCATTTAGTAAACACAAGTATAAGAAATGAGATGAGAATAAGAGATGGTTGATTATAAGATTATGAAGAGTGAAAGAACAAGAATTTCATTAAGATATTCAAATAACCAACAATATTAAAGTTTACATAAGCTTAGTATATATAGGGGAGGAGTAGGGCAACACTCCCTTCCTCCCTCATTCATCTTAAACGTGGGCTTTCAAGGCCCATTGGACATAAAACATAAGCCTAGTAACTTAAACATAATGAAATAAATAACTAAGCAACCTATTACAAAAGGTAATGACCGAGACTTGACTAAAATATAAAAGTATGTTCCCAACAAAATTTCCCCATTATGCAATTATTTGTTATTGAAGTTTCCCCTTGATGCAATTATACGTGCTTTTATAATATGGAAATGTGGTTCACGTTACTGCCATAAAAGGGGTGTTATGTGAGTGATCATGGTGGGTTATAGTCCTGCTTGGAGTGTGCTTGATGAAAGACAATCTTTAGGAGAATTTGCACCGCATTAAGTATAAAAAAGAGGTCAATTTTTTGACATTTTGTATCTGTTTGAGGTAGAATTTGCCATAAAAGGTGTTTATGTTTATGATGCATTTGTGAATTTGATCCTAAAAATGCTCAATTTTATGACATTTTGTGTGTTTTTTTCTTTTAGCATAATTATGACATATTGTGTTTTCTTAAAATATATGAGTTCTTACCAACAAATTATGGTTTGGCGTCGTTTGAAATAAAAAAGCTGCATTTAATGGCTTATTTAATAACGTAATAATTAAAAACTTGATCCCTTTATGGTACTAAATTCAAGTATCTTTCACAATACTTAATGAATAAACATTTTATCACATTTTGGTGTTACGAATCCTTAAACACCAACACGATTTAATTATTATCAAGAAAATAAAGGAATCGAAAAAGACGAGGGACAACATTTGCCATAGTGCAATAATATACGCAAAAGTACTCATGTATGTTGAACTATTGTCGGCATATTTCTAAGGGAGAATCTGGTAGATACTTTTTTTGTACTTTGCCACATTGTACATGTAATTGACCAAGATGATTAACTCGCCACCAGTAAATATTGCCTTTATCCAACAAAACCGTGTTTACCATATCCCTACACCTCACGTTATAACCCTTTTAAAAGACATCTTTGATAGTTTATCCTAGGTGCTTACGCCAAGTGGTGGAGGTTTGATCCTTTCCCAAGCCTATGGTAATCTATTTGCTATAACAGGTAGTGAGAGATGTTTTCCATTTCCATATTGTGGTATATACTTTATTACACCCGAGAGATGTGAGTATCTAAACACTATTTGTGAGGTGCTAGTGATGCGTGGAATTGCACCCTCGCAAAAGGTTTTACCTCTCAAGGGATCTCAAGAGGCTTGCAATCCCCATCAAGCAGTGTACCTGACCATTGTAGTATAGTAAAGTGGCAAGTACCGGGGGATTGATCGTTCAACTCAAAGAATAGTGTTCGTTAGGATTGAAATTAATCTAACTATGTCTAGAGGTGAGGGATAATTCTTTTTGTATTATTATATTTTATGAAAAGCAAGTAAAAATCTCAGGTTTTGGAAGAAGGGGCGGAATTAATTGCTAATCAACTAACCCAAAAGCTACTACTTAAACTAATGTGCAAGAAAAGTAAACTAGGGTTCTACAAAGGAAGTGAAGCATGTCTACCTATGATGTATTACTCCTTGCTAGCTATCCAATTCTACCTATTGAATGTTAACCTTGTTTTAATTAACGGGTACGATCTTCCCCAACTCTATAAGCTTCTACCTCTTCCTATGTCGAGCCGACTACTAGCTCTTAACATGGCCTCCTTGATAGTTACTTATGCATTAAATACAACCAATTAATCGTAGTACACATCCGATCATGTTTCTTAAGACGTTCAAGCAGGTTACCAATAGGAAGTCTGCCAGTTTTCTTAAGCCTAACATCGATAAACATTCAATCAAAACAAGAAACAATAGGAACCAAGAATTATAAACTAAATCAACTAGACCTATTGAAGTGTCACACCATAATTGATGAAGATAGACACAAACATCAACAAGGAATCAATAAGATCTAATCAATTATATACAAGTTTCACACAATCATAAGTAGACACAAGGTGAATTAGCCAAGCATGATGAATGGATAACAATCAACAATAACAATGAAAGACATAATTAAGATAGAATCAACAAACCAATACAAGATATTTATGGAGTGATTGAAACCCTCTAAGTTTCTGGAAAAACACTTACCCTAACCCTAGAATCGGACTTAGGGTTTGGGGCTTACAAAAAATGAAGTTAAGATGTTATATTTATAGGCAATGTTTCTGTCAGCAAGGCTTGATGGCGTCAGCCCGAGTTCGTATGCAAAAGATATGGCCAAAACAAAATCAGCTACTTCGCGCGCAAGTTGTGATTGCCTTGGTCAACATGTGACGGTTTTATTAAGATTTCTTTGTCGTTCTGACGTCGTCACTCTATGCCTTCTGACGTCGTCAGGTTCAACCCTGACGCCGTCACTCTCAAAGTCTTCTGGGCCGTCTCTCTTTAAGTTAATACGTGACGGGCTTGGCATTTTATAACGTGACGCCGTCAAGTGTAATCTTCCCATTTTCCTTCTAGCGTGTCAAGTGTAAAGCAAATATCTATCTCTTGACCAACCTGTGACGGCATCACCTTGTGAACTTCACGCCGTCAAGTACTGTTTCCAGCTTGGATTCTTGACTTTCTTGTTTTCTTCATTCTTGAGCATAAAAACGTCCAAAAAGCTCTAAAATGCTTCCTTTTCCAGATTTTCTCTCCAAAGTACCTAAAATGACTAAATGAACGATTTAAGGCAATATTTGATCAAATAATCACGATTTAGGGCTTAAATGACCCCCTAAAAGCGGTACACTTTTCGCTTCATCAACTAGTATATAATTTATGTGCTTGTTTTGGTTGAAGTGGAACGATTATTTGTTGCAATTACTTTTATATTAGTGTTAAATGACCCCTAGCTTGTATATTGATTAGAATAAAATCGCATTTGCTTGAGGACAAGCAAATCTCAAGTGTAAGGGTATTTGATGAGACGAAAAGTGTATCGCTTTTAGGGGGTCATTTAAGCCCAAAGTCGAGATTATTTGATCAAATATTGCCCTAAATCGCTCCTTTTGTCATTTTAGGTACTTTTGAGGAGAAATCTGGAAAAGGAAGCATTTTGGACGTTTTTTGAGCGAAAAAGTGAAGAAAACGACAAAGTCTCAAATTCATGCTGAAAATAGTACCTGACGGCGTCAGGATTTGCTTATGACGCTGTCACCCTTTGACAAAGAGGTGGATAATCAAGTTACACGTGACGCGTCAGAGAGTTTTTGGAGGAATTACACATGACGGCGTCACCAAGGCCGTCAAGAGCAAATTACATGTGACGACCAAGATCAAGTTTACACATGAAGGCGTCAGAAGTGGATCTAGGCAATACGATTATAATTATGGCGGCGAGTTGACGGCGTCAAAAGTTACTATTGACGCCGTCAAACCCAATACTCTATATATAGTTTTTGATTTTTCATTCATTAGTGTGCAACTTTGAGAGGAGAAACCCTAGACGAATTTTACAGTATTTTTAAGGGTTTCAAACCCTTGTTTCATCCATGCTTAATTGAAGATAAGTTTTCCAATAATTATTCAATATGTCTATATGTTGTTTGATTCTATCTTATGCTTTTCTTCTCTTTAATATGCTAGGCTAGGTTTTCTTTGTGCTTGCTTAGATGTAATGAAACTTAGATATTGATTATTGGTTGGTTGTTTGTTTATAATTGTTGTGGATGAATGATTTCGATGTTAGGCTTAAGAAAACTGGCAGACTTCTAATTGGTAACTTGCTAATAAATTGATTAGCGCTCACATACGTCATTTTCTATTCAAGACCGTTAAATTTAGAGACGACAACGCATGGACGTTTATTATTTTAATTGTTACAAACTCAATTGATTATCGAATAATTCATGTATTATCTTATTGTTTCTTTCATATATTAATGAAATGTTTACGTTCGTTGTTTTCTTATTATCTCATTTTCATATTTCTTTAAAAACCCTGTGAACCACGGGTCTTTAAGCTAGTTATTATCTATATCTATACTATATTAAAGGATTTGGAACTTTCTATGAAAGGAAGTCTTAAAATTTTAAGACAAAAAACATTACTATAAACGAAAAATTAGAAAATTAATGTAAAATTAAAAAATCTAAGTCTCATTTAAACCATATAGTAACCCCTTTCAATAATGATATATTTTAATAGAATTGTTATAAGAAAAACTCACTAAATTATAACCACCAATTTAATGCTAAAATTTGAAAAAAAAAAAAAAAAAAAAAAAAAAAAAAAAAAAAAAAAAAAAGTGCTAACTATTTAATCCCCTTGTAGCCATGGAGGTTCACCTGCGCCGAATTTGGGCTATCCAAAAAGCTAACTATTTACACTATTAATAATTTAGACATTCTACTTTTGAAAAGCATATATCTATTATGTTATAAAGTATTTGCAACATGTTATATAAGGAAGGTTTAAAATAAAAAACATTTGCTCGCCACAAAAATAGTCACCGGGTACTCGTTGCCGCATTGCGCGAGTACCCTTCTAATATATACTAAAAGGCAGGAACGAAAACAGTACCCCCGCACTGTAGCAACAACAGTGCTCTCTACAGTTTAAAAAAAATGATCCCTGAGGTTATGGATTAGTTGCGAAGTTAGTCCTTAACGGCCGTTACTTAACAGTCGTTACTTAATTTTGCAAGTGGCCAATAACCTCAGGGACTATTTCCGTACAAATGCTTAGCGAGAATTTACAAAAAAATTGTCCTTAGCATTATCAAGTTACGAGAATAGTCCCTCAGGTTATTTGTAAGTTTTAAAGTTAGTCCCTAAGGACTAACTTTTCAATAGCTGAATAATTTTAGGGGTTTTCTCTGTAAAAAAAAACTCATACTATTTTCAGAAACAATTTACGAAGATAGTACTTGAGGTTATCAATCTTTTGCATATTTACTCCTTAATTAATAACTTACTATACGAAAATAGTCTTTAGGTAATTGTTTCATTTCAAATTTAGATTTAGCACGGCATTCCCACAACAGCGTGCGGGTTCGCCCACTCATTTTAGCTAAAATTCTAGTTGCCTCTAAATGTTAATATTTTAATAAGGAAATTGGATAGAATATTGCTTCAAGTATACTTTTTCTCAAATAAATACTTCAAAGATATATTATTTGAGTTGTTCTGCTCCAAAATTAAAAATATCAAGACTATCATTCCCCTTACACAGTTTTGCCTTGAAAACTATTACTATAATAGATATGTAGCTATATTTGCAATATGAATAATATACACAACGATACCGATCAATGGAATAATTAATGCTAGTAAATGCAAACGTCACATCTTTTTATGAAACCTGATATGTAGATACTAACTACGATAAAAAAAATTGGATATACACTTCATTGGGTTTGGGTCTTTCACTCTTGAATTATATATTGGGAAAAAATAGTAATAAAACATGTATGCCTATCTCTAAAAATTTCTTATAAACATTCATCTAGATCGTTGTAAAAAGTTATGCTTCTATCTGTTACGATATCAAACTAGGCCTTCATCACTTTATGTCAGGTTGGACATCTGTCCTGAGGTCTTTGTCACTTTACGCCTCGAGAACTCGGGTGGTTAACCTTTTTAATTTATGGTATGTAAAACGTAATTAAGAGTGGATTAGGGTGGTTGTGTTGTTCGATTTTTCGTGTAGAACGGTAAGGACCAAAAAATATGATTGAGAATCAAGAGTCTTGGGTAACACTTAAACAAACCAAATGTGTGTATGTTTACCGTGTGGAAAACAATGTGTAAAAGTGTAAAGAAAATCATCCTTTTTTTTGGTAATGGGATTCTTACCCTGGTAAAATATATTACGCACAAAACAAAGAAGTACAGGAAATATGGTTGAGCACCTCATTGGCTATGACCAAAAACGCACCTATTGTGATTCAAACTAACTAACAAGTGAACGACATGCCACTCACAAGAAATACAAACACCTAGCCACTATATGAAAGAAAAATGAGCTTAAATGTCTCGAATAAGTGAGCTAGAGAGCTTCCAAATCTGGAAAAAAATGACTCCACCTTCAATGTCTTCTTGAATCTGCACGATAGCAATTTGAGGCAAACGGTAGACATGATCAACTCAATAAATTGTTTCTTTGACCGCTTCCTCTTTTAAAAAAGCCTATGATCCTGTTCTTGTCAAATAAAGTAAGAACAAGTCGCAAACACAAGCTTAGCAATCACACTTCTAGTCGAACACTTCTTGGATATGGGAATAAGACAATTTACAATCGCATACAATGAAAAATATCATTTTTATGTGTAATACCTTTTATTTATAGAGAGGCATCGAGGGTTTAAGAATAAACCTCGTGTGGATGATCAACGACTGTAGACAGGACACATGTTGATCAACTGATGGGTAAACAAGAATGACGGGTGGCATCTGATGAAGCGAAAAGTGTACTGCTTTTGAGGGGTCATTTAAGGCCAAAGTCGAGATTATTTGATCAAATATTGCCCTAAATCGTTCCTTTTGTCATTTTAGGTACTTTTGAGAGGAATTTTACAAAAGGAAACATTTTGGACGTTTTTGGAGAGAAAAAGCAGAAAACGACAAAGTCTCAAATCATGCTGGAAATTGCACTTGACGGCGTCACATACTGCTAGTGACGGCGTCATGAGTTGACAAAAGGGTGGATACATCAAATACACGTGACGCGCTAGAATGTTTTGTGAAGAGGTCTTGACGGCGTCACGTATAAAATTTCCAAGGCCATCAAGAGTAATCATAAAGAGTGACGGCCCAGAACCCATATAGAGTGACGGCGTCAGAAGTGGATCTAGGCAATACGAGTTTATTTTGGCGGCGAGTTGACGGCGTCACACCTTGCTCTTGACGCCGTCAGGATACAAAATCTATATATAGTTTTCTAGTTTTCATTCATTGTGTGCAACTTTGAGGGAATAAAACCCTAGACGAATTTTCCAGCTACTTTAAGGGTTTCAACCCTTTGTTTCTTCCATGTTCAATTGAAGATAAGTACTTTACCAAATCATTCAATATGTTTATGTGTTGTTTGATTATATCTTACGCTTGTCTTCTCTTTAACATGCTAGGCTAGGTTTCCTTTGTGTTTGCTTAGATGTAATGAAACCTAGATGTTAATTATTGGTTGATGGTTTGCTTATAATTGTTGTGGATGAATGAATTTGATGTTAGGCTTAAGAAAACTGGCAGACTTCCAATTGGTAACTTGCTTGAACGTCTTAAGAAACATGATCGGATGTGTACTACGATTATTTGATTGTATTTAATGCATAGGTAACTTCCAGGGATACCATGTTAGGAGCTTTTAGTCGGCTCTACATAGGATTGAGGTAGAAGCCTATAGAGTTAGGGAAGATCGTACACGGCCCTACGACTATTATTAAGGAATATAACCCGTCATCTATGCAATTGTAACAACCTAATCAACCGGTAAAAGGTATCTAGGGAGTAATGAAATCTAAGTAAACACACTTTCTCTCATTATTGTTTACACCACATTTAGTTTAAGTTTATTTTATTTTATTTTGATTGCATCTTTAGTTAATTGGGTTAGTTGACTAGCAACTAATTCCGCCCACTCCTCCCAAAACCTAGATTTTTACTTGCTTTCCTTAAAATATAAAAATACAAAAAGAATCATCCCTCACCCCTAGACCTAGCTTAGTAGAATTTTAAGCCTAGCGAACACTATTCCTAGAGTTGAACGATCAATTCCCCGGTACTTGTCACTATACTATACTACAAAGAACAGGTACACTGCCTGGTGGGGATTGCAAGCTTCTCAAGATCCCTTGAGAGGTAAAACCTTTTGCGAGGGCGCGAACCATTGACCAATCGGCCAGTGGCAAGCTTCGTGATCTAAGTGCGGAAGAATTATGGGAACTCATAGAAGATCTTGCTCTCTATGACAACGAAAGTTGGAATGATCCCCGTGATTTGAACAAAACGGTCAAGGCAATATCTTTGCCTTCGAACAATTCAAGCACTCCCGACCGTAGGATCATGGAACTTGAAGACCAAGTCAAGTTTCTCATGAAATCCTACGAAGCTCCTAAACCTTCAAGCCAAGTGAACAAAATCACTTCTTCATGCGAATTATGTAGTGGTCCCCACGACACTCGTGATTGCATGGAACTCCCCGAACAAGCTTTCGCGGATTACGCATCCGCGCGTACCGACGGAGCGGGAGACAAGTGGTACACTTTCAAACCTGAGAAAAACCCTTACGGTGATTCATACAACCCCTCTTGGAAAAATCACCCGAACCTTAGGTGGAAACTTGGTTTAAAATTGCGCGCATCGTTGCGCTCGCATCGCGCATCAGAGTGATGCGTTTGAAAAAACGCAACGCGAAACCTGATGCGAGGTCGTTCCTGGATGCGACCTAATGCGAACGCATCACATCGCAACGGTGTATTGCTCGCATCGGACGCAATGGATGCATCACTTCGCAACAGTTTTAATTTTGACTTTTAGAGTTTAAGTTGACCTTTTATTTCTAGTCAAACCATTAAGTTGACATATTTCATGTTATAACAGTCAGTAATATCATTATGCACGTAATTATTCCATATTTAATCATTTACTTGTAGAGTAATTTAAGTAGAAATACTATATATTTTTTATTTATTACCTATCGCCGCGCGTCCGTGATGCGCTCGCAACCGCATCGCGCATCACGCATCGGTCTTTTGTACCTCGAGCGCAACGGATCGCCGCACGCAATTTAAAACCAAGGGTGGAAACAAAACCAAAGAATGCCCCAAAACAATTCTTCCAATCCACCTAATCGATTCCAACCAAACGGTTCACCCTCTAACCGTACTTTCAACAACAATCCTTCCAACAACTATGGTAGTACCAATAATCTTGAAGGATTGATGCCAAAATTTATGGCATCTCAAGAGGCCCGCATAGCTAAGTTTGAATCCGAATTCAATCAACAACAAGCGGAGATGACCAATAAAATTGACAACTTGTTGAAAGCTCTCAACAACCAAGTGATAACTACACCAAAGAAGGACACTAAGGACACTAGTAGCGGAACCCAAATTAAGGACCCCTCATCATCTAAACACGTCCACTTTGTCAATGTAGTTACTGATGAGTGCTCAAACACCCATCATTTTTTATCAATCTAAACTGCAAAAATATTTAAAAACACTCAAAAAGGCATCAAAATACTGAAAATATTCCACGAATTGTGTTTTATATGTTTTAGATGCAAAAAGAGTAAAAACAGATGAAAAACGTACAAAGTTTGCAAAATTGGCAGTTTCAGTCCCCCAACTTTCATAAAATGTCAAAACTAGTCCCTGGTCATTCACAATATGGAAAATTATCACCAAAGGTCCTTTTAAAATCATAAGTGGTCATATTTAGTCCTTTGGTGAAAAATCTCAAAAGTTTTGGAAATTTACAAGTTTAATCCCTGGAGTTTAAAAATTGGCAGAATTGGTCACTGGTGGGAAATTTTTGAAGAAAAATCAATTTTGGTCTTGTGGTTACTTATTTTGGCAAGTTTAGTACTTGGATTGAAAGTTTGGTGAAATTGCAAGTTTAGTCCCTGGATTTTGGAAAATGGCAAGAATAGTCCTTGGAAATTTAAAAATTGGAGAAATGCAATTTCTACTCTTGGATTATTCATATATGGCAAAAATGACCCTTGTGACTACTTTGGAACAGTTACAATTCCAACCCTCCATTTTCAGCTGATTACAAATTGGTCCTTGTGATATTTATTAAAACCAAATTGGACCCTTGTTGTTTATTTCACCCAACTACCAAATCCCAGCCCACCATTTCCCCTGATCCACAAAACCCCCAAGCCCAAAACCAGGCCCAATCCCTTTATAAATAAAAAAAACCCCACCCCCGTTTCACTGTTCATCACCCCTTCCCTCCCTTAAAACCTGCTTACATGTCTCCCCCCTCCTCTCCTTTTCACCAACTTCACTTCCAACCCCCCTCCTCCATTAATGCACCAATCCCTTCATTTATTATATCCCAACAACCAAACCAACTCCCACTAAAACTACTTGTATCCATTTCCCGCCAAAATGCCATTTGATGGCTGGGATTGATTTGAAGCAATCAACGGTCCAAAAAAATGATGGGAAAGAAGGAGAGAGGTACCAGGTCCTATAAAAGTAAAGAAAGAAATCAGAAGAAAGGGTATTAGAGTAGTAGTAGTGTAGCAGTAGTCAGTAGTTAAGTTTAGTTTTATTTAATGTCAAAGTAATGTAATTCTTAATCCCTAGTCATAATTGTAGTTTGTAATCTCTTATCTTTGAGTAATTATAAGTTTTCAATCTTAAACTTCAAGTCTTGTACCATTTTCAGATTTAGTGAAATCTTAAAGTTTTTGGGTAAATTCTTGTTTAAGCTCATTTGTTGTGTGAAACCTTTTTACAAGCTCACTTTAGTTTATGTTATCAGTTCATCCAAGTACCCTAGGCATTGTAAATCATTATTCAAAAAGAAATGAGAAATAGTTAAAAAATCCATAAAATAGTAAAAAAAAATAAGAAAAAGAAAAATCAAAAAGAAGAAGAAGCAGTGGAAGAATGGTTCTGGTTTAGAACCTCAGGGGAGGTTTAGGACAGGTTGAATACTTTGTTCTTAGGTTTGGAAGGTCACAGGATCCATTGTGAGCAAATTTCTTAAAATCTCTTTATTCTTCTGTAGCATATATGTATTACTGCTTTGTTGTATTTATTTTATCCTTATTATGCTAGTGGTAGTTAGTGTTAAGTGATATTGTAGCCTTAATCTCTCTTCTACTTTGGAAATTCATCACAGACTAAAAATTAAGGGGTGTTTGGATAATTTTATATCTCTGTGTTTCAGTAGTTTGTTGTTGTTGTTTTTGGTATAAACAAGTCATTTTAGGTTCCATTAGAACATATAGGTCTTAAAATCAAGTAGGTATTAGTAAAAAAGTCAAAATTCACATCAAAGTCCCCTAACAGTTAACTGATAAGGAATTAAGCCCCACAAACCATCATATCAATGCATAAGCTCATGTTTTAGTTTAATTTGGCCTTATTACAGCTTATCATAGCTTTTACAGTCAATGGGGATCGATTATGTTTCATTAAAGTCAACTTGCATCAGTTTTACAAAAAGTCAAAACTCACTCTTTCTCAGATTTTCCATTTCTTGCAAGATTTATTGTGAATTTTGTAGTTGGATTCAGGCTTTGTGGTTTTTAGGACTTGTAGTATCCCAGCTCATCTTCATTGTCCCACCTTCATTTCATTTTTAGGATTTTTCTAGTGAGGCCCACACCTGATCAAACACACCTGCAGGGGAAGGTATCTCCCCTGTGCAGCAGATCACCACACCACCACCACCACTTTGGTGGTTCTTTCTGGCCACCACAGTGGGTCCCATAGGCCCCCCTTGGGTTCTTTCAACCCCCCTCCTGGCCACCTTCAAGGTTTGAGCAATTTTTGAGCTTCAAGCTCACTGGGACCTACCTAGAACCTCCCTAATAGTTTGTCCCATTTCTAAGTTGAATTTGGTTTAGCCAATTGCTTATTCTGGCTTATGGGCTTATCCTGTGAGCTTAATTGTTTGAATCTCACTTAATCATGTCCAAGTAACTTAGTTGAACCAAGTTTCACCCCTGTGGACCCCACAGAGGGTCATTTCCATCAAAAAGTCAACATAAGTCAACTATCCAAGCTTATTGCATGCATTTGGCTTATTTTTAAGTTCTAAAAAAGTTGTTTTTATAAAAGTTGTATGTTTTTAGGTATAAAATAGTTTTGCAAAGGAAAAATCCAGAAAAATCAATTTAATAATAAGTGATAGTTTCTATTTAATGTAATTTAACTTTTTAATTTTCCTTTTTAGATTTTTATTAAGCACTTTGCATTTTTATATTTTTCTTAATTTCCTTTTAACTTAAAGTATTTTTAGAAATTTTTCCAAATTTTTATTTTGTCATTTAGTATTAATTAGATTTAATATTAGTTTTATTAATAATTAAGCATTAAATAGCAAAATTAGTTTTTATTAAGCAAAACCTAGTTTTTATATTTTTCCTAGCTTTTATATGTTATAAAAAAAAAATTAGGAATTTTTCTAGAATTTCTACTGTTCATTTTCTAGTTTTTATAATTTAATTAGTTTAATTAGTAATTAATTAATATTTAATATAATAATTAGTAAAATAGTGTAAAAACTTATAAAACAAACTTTTTATAATTTTTTTAGGATTCCTGTAATGGTTAATTAGATTTATAAAAAAATTCATAATTATCCAGGTTTTTTTAGTATTTTTAATAATTTTAATTACTTTAATTAGGTAATTAATATTTAATTAGTAATTAATTAATATAAAAATCACAAAAAGACAAAAAGATATATTTTTAGTTTTAAAAGTTAATTTTAGTTATTTTATAATTTTAGAAATTTAATTTTCATTTTTCTAGTATTAAATTAATATTATATTGTATTTAAGTTATTTAAATATTTATAATTAGCATTAAATAGTATTTAATTAATATTAAATAATTAATTAGTGTAAAAATTCATTTTCTTTTTCTAAAATTTTTCTTTCATCCTTAGGTTTGTAAAAAAGTCATTTTCACCCCCTGAGGGTTTTCAGATTTCAGTTTTCACTTTTTATTTTGTACGTTCACGTAAATTTAAACTGAACGTACACGTTTTTAGGTTTAAAACGTTTCTGGTTTTTCTAGTTTTACAATCATGTTCATATAGCTTATGTAAGCTATTTCCTTGTATAAATCAGTAGTGTAATCATTCACAAACCCCTTTCTGTCCAGGTTCACCCGATCACAAACCCGTTTGATAACAATTCACACCTCGTCGGGACATAACGACCCGGGGAAACCCTATATTCCACGGAGATTGACTCTAGGCTGTTTGACTTAGTTGACCATTCACCTGGTCAATTAGGTTGACCGTTCTGAGCCAATCAAAATTTTGGCGCCGCTGCCGGGTAGGTTGTGCGCGTTATTCTAAACGGTTTTGCGTATTAGTGAACCTGGATATACATCCATTGTATATTTATCCACCGTTGTTCATATTATCTTCTTATTTTCATATAAAAACAAAACAGTTCTTGAAAACATTTTAAAATCAGTTTTCAACGAACACAAAAAAAACCCAAAAAGATTTTCCTTCTTATTTATATATAAAATGTATTTCCAAAAACCCAAAAATATTCATCTTTACCCTCCTACCCTTTTGATTCTTCATTCCTTACCCTCCCAAACCTTTTGATTCTTTCTATGTCTCATCCACACCTTCTGATTTGCCAGTGGTGTGGTAGTGCTTATAATGGTGGTAATTGCCCCGGTTGCGGCATGGTAGAGTCAGGAAACGGGTCTGTCTATAACCAAGATCCCTATTCCTACCATGACACAACTGATTTATTCCACCAGCTACCACACCATGAGACTCAGCAGTTTTACTGTTGTGAGTACTGTGGTGGTTCACACTACAGTTATGATTGTCAATCGGGAAACACGCTTGTCTATGAGCAGTTTTCTGATAACAATTATGACTCTAGCACATACAACCCACAGCCACATCAGTTTTACTGTTGTGATTACTGTGGAGGTCCACACTCTAGCTCGGATTGTCAAACAAGGAATCCATTTCCTTGTAACAATTATGACTATTTGTTTTCAGACCCACCTCCACAGTATCAAATGATCCAAGCAACTCCTCATGATACTGAGCAAGACCTTTTACTAAAGGCTCTTGAGATATTGAAAGAACTTAAGGAGGAGTTGGTTACTACATCGTTTCAAGACTCTCGTGAGAAATCTATGGCAGAATTACTTGCTGAAGAACGAGAGGCTAGAAACAAAAAGAGTATGGAGGAATTACTTGTCGAAGAACAAGCAGCTATAACACGTGCCAAATTTCGTAAAGTTGCTCTTCTAGACTGTGATGATGATAGTGATAATGAAGACACCCTTGATATCCTTCAATTTTATAAGGGTTCGTCAGATTCATCATTTGTGATTCCTCCCATTGAAAATCTGGGAGAAAATAATGAGACGGAGAAATTACTAGCAGAAGATCAAATGGAACTCGTACAATCCATGAATGCTAGCTCCTCTCATCTCCCTCAGTCTGTTGTTATCACACCCGAAGTTCACACTCACTCTCTAAACATGGGGGATGAGCATCTTAGCACTATTCCTAATAAGGAATCGGACGAACTAATAAAGTCTAGTGTCGAGATCCTTGTCCCAATCCCGAGAGAGTCACAGGGAACTTTTGATCAAGTGTGTGATATTCCTTCTCCCCCTGATAATCCAAATGATCAAATTGAGACTGTCTCTGATTCCAGTGATGATTGTTTATCTTATGGAGACATTGAGTATGTTGATGCATCCCTTCCCCACTCTAATGTTGACTTTCTTCTCGAGGAGTTCGCCGATGAACTCACTCACACCAATCCACTTCCATCGGGAGGTGATGATGATCTCTTTGATTTCAAAGATGATCTGGAAGAAGTCGAAGCATTCCTTGCCCTAGATAGTTCAACTTCGTATGAAGTTGATGATAACTATCTTGATTCTGAGGGGGATATTCTTTTCCTTGAAAGCTTATTGAATGATGATCCATCACTCAATTCCTATCTCAACACCGGGCTTAGTGATTCACACACTGATGAAAATTCTTTATCTTATGGAGACATCAGTGATGTTGATGAAATACCTTCTGAGCCCATCATTGTTCACCTTATCATGACTCCTCCGGAGTATGATGGCAAGAAACATCATGATCGGGGGGAAAGATTCTCAATCATGATAATTTGTATTTCTATGACAAATTATCCCACCCTCAATCCTGGGATGTTTTCTAACCTTAAGAGCTTAACCGACAAAATCCGAATTCAAGAATCTAAACCTGATCTTGAGGATGAGCATCTTTTCATGATTGTTTTCATGACATTCTCGATGACTTCCTCTCTTCTTCACTCCTTCGGGAATGAAGATACCATCTTTGATCCCGGCATTTTCATTTACCGTTATATTGAGCCGGGATTATATCTCATCGGTGTGGAACTTTCACGTGCTTCAAATGTTTGTCCAAACATCTTGAATGAAAGTCCGATGGAGATTGTTTCTTCCACATCATGCTTCCCCAAGAACAAATGAATTCGGGGTCGAGTCAAGCTAGCGACTCGGTAAACAAAAACAGTAGCATGTACTTATGGTTTTCACCCTAAGTGTGGGGGAATTACCCCTACTATGGTTACAAATAAAGTGAAAAAATAAAATAGTGTTTCCACATTTAGATTGTAATGTTGCCCTTTTACGTTCAAAGAGTCGGCATAATAGCCGGGACTTTGAATATTGAGGACAATATTCATTCTAAGTGTGGGGGGTATTCTAGTGAATTTTATCACATTTTACTATCTAGTACCGCCGTTTTTGCCAAAAATTTAAAAAAAAAATCACTTAAGTTCAAAATTTTTTGTGGTTATCAGTCCGCCATGTCTAAACGACAAAAGGATTGGCTAATCCAGGAGCAAACGGCTCTTGGTAAAGATATATCAAATCCGTTGACGGCTTACAATTTGCCCAAAATTGTATGGTATCTCAACTCGCCATATCCTAAAAAGTAAAAGAGTTGGCTAGCCCGCAAGATTATGGCTTGTGGTAAAGGTAGTGGAAAAACCATAATTGGTAATTAGCTCACCAAGATGTTGACTATGTCCATCAAGAGTTGGCTAGTCCAGAAGCAAACGGCTTCTGGTAAAGACAAATCAAATCCGTTGACAGATGGTGGTTTGCTCAAAATCACATGGTTATCAGGTGGACCATAGTTCTTACTTCAACTGAAACATTTGGCTACTCCAGAAGTAATGGCTTTTGGTAAAGAGATTCAAATCCATTAAGTTTTCAAAACAGTTTATTGCTAGGGACTAGCAATATTTTAGTGTTGGGAATTGATAAGTGCTCAAACACTCATCATTTTTTATCAATATAAACTGCAAAAACATTTAAAAACACTCAAAAAGGCATCAAAATACTGAAAATATTCCAGGAATTGTGTTTTATATGTTTTAGATGCAAAAAGAGTAAAAACAGATGAAAAACGTACAAAGTTTGCAAAATTGGCAGTTTTAGTCCCCCAACTTTCATAAAATGTCAAAACTAGTCCCTGGTCATTCAAAATATGGAAAATTATCACCAAAGGTCCTTTTAAAATCATAAGTGGTCATATTTAGTCCTTTGGTGAAAAATCTCAAAAGTTTTGGAAATTTACAAGTTTAGTCCCTGGAGTTTAAAATTTGGCAGAATTGGTCCCTGGTGAGAAATTTTTGAAGAAAAATCAATTTTGGTCTTGTGGTTACTTATTTTGGCAAGTTTAGTCCTTGGATTGAAATTTTGGTGAAATTGCAAGTTTAGTCCCTGGATTTTGGAAAATGGCAAGAATAGTCCTTGGAAATTTAAAAATTGGAGAAATGCAATTTCTACTCTTGGATTATTCATATATGGCAAAAATGACCCTTGTGACTACTTTGGAACAGTTACAATTCCAACCCTCCATTTTCAGCTAATTACAAATTGGTCCTTGTGATATTTATTAAAACCAAATTGGACCCTTGTTGTTTATTTCACCCAATTGCCAAATCCCAGCCCACCATTTCCCCTGATCCACAAAACCCCCAAGCCCAAAACCAGGACCAATCCCTTTATAAATAAAAAACCCTACCCCCGTTTCACTGTTCATCACCCCTTCCCTCCCTTAAAACCTGCTTACATGTCTCCCCCCTCCTCTCCATTTCACCACCTTCACTTCCAACCCCCCTCCTCCATTAATGTACCAATCCCTTCATTTATTATATCCCAACAACCAAACCAACTCCCACTAAAACTACTTGTATCCATTTCCCGCCAAAATGCCATTTGATGGCTGGGATTGATTTGAAGCAATCAACGGTCCAAAAAAATGATGGGAAAGAAGGAGAGAGGTACCAGGTCCTATAAAAGTGAAGAAAGAAAGCAGAAGAAAGGGTATTAGAGTAGTAGTAGTGTAGCAGTAGTCAGTAGTTAAGTTTAGTTTTATTTAATGTCAAAGTGATGTAATTCTTAATCCCTAGTCATAATTGTAGTTTGTAATCTCTTATCTTTGAGTAATTATAAGTTTTCAATCTTAAACTTCAAGTCTTGTACCATTTTCAGATTTAGTGAAATCTTAAAGTTTTTGGGTAAATTCTTGTTTAAGCTCATTTGTTGTGTGAAACCTTTTTACAAGCTCACTTTAGTTTATGTTATCAGTTCATCCAAGTACCCTAGGCATTGTAAGTCATTATTCAAAAAGAAATGAGAAATAGTTAATAAATCCATAAAATAGTAAAAAAAAATAAGAAAAAGAAAAATCAAAAAGAAGAAGAAGCAGTGGAAGAATGGTTATGGTTTAGAACCTCAGGGGAGGTTTAGGACAAGTTGAATACTTTGTTCTTGGGTTTGGAAGGTCACAGGATCCATTGTGAGCAAATTTCTTAAAATCTCTTTATTTTTCTGTAGCATATATGTATTACTGCTTTATTGTATTTATTTTATGCTTATTATGCTAGTGGTAGTTAGTGTTAAGTGATATTGTAGCCTTAATCTCTCTTCTACTTTGGAAATTCATCACAGACTAAAAATTAAGGGGTGTTTGGATAATTTTTTATCACTGTGTTTCAGTAGTTTGTTGTTGTTGTTGTTTTTGGTATAAACGAGTCATTTTAGGTTCCATTAGAACATATAGGTCTTAAAATCCAGTAGGTATTAGTAAAAAAGTCAAAATCCACATCAAAGTCCCCTAACAGTTAACTGATAAGGAATTAAGCCCCACAAACCATCATATCAATGCATAAGCTCATGTTTTAGTTTAATTTGGCCTTATTACAGCTTATCATAGCTTTTACAGTCATTGGGGATCAATTAAGTTTCATTAAAGTCAACTTGCATCAGTTTTACAAAAAGTCAAAACTCACTCTTTCTCAGATTTTCCATTTCTTGCAAGATTTATTGTGAATTTTGTAGTTGAATTCAGGCTTTGTGGTTTTTAGGACTTGTAGTATCCCAGCTCATCTTCATTGTCCCACCTTCATTTCATTTTTAGGATTTTTCTAGTGGGGCCCACACCTGATCAAACACACCTGCAGGGGAAGGTATCTCCCCTGTGCAGCAGATCACCACACCACCACCACCACCACCACTTTGGTGGTTCTTTCTGGCCACCACAGTGGGTCCCACAGGCCCCCTTGGGTTCTTTCAACCCCCCTCCTGGCCACCTTCAAGGTTTGAGCAATTTTTGAGCTTCAAGCTCACTGGGACCCACCTAGAACCTCCCTAATAGTTTGTCCCATTTCTAAGTTGAATTTGGTTTAGCCAATTGCTTATTCTGGCTTATGGGCTTATCCTATGAGCTTAATTGTTTGAATCTCACTTAATCATGTCAAAGTAACTTAGTTGAACCAAGTTTCACCCCTGTGGACCCCACAGAGGGTCATTTCCATCAAAAAGTCAACATAACTCAACTGTCCAAGCTTATTGCATGCATTTGGCTTATTTTTAAGTTCTAAAAAAGTTGTTTTTATAAAAGTTGTATGTTTTTAGGTATAAAATAGTTTTGCAAAGGAAAAATCCAGAAAAATCAATTTAATAATAAGTGATAGTTTCTATTTAATGTAATTTAACTTTTTAATTTCCCTTTTTAGATTTTTATTAAGCACTTTGTATTTTAATATTTTTTTTAATTTCCTTTTAACTTAAAGTATTTTCAGAAATTTTTCTAGATTTTTATTTTGTCATTTAGTATTAATTAGATTTAATATTAGTTTTATTAATAATTAAGCATTAAATAGCAAAATTAGTTTTTATTAAGCAAAACCTAGTTTTTATATTTTTTCTAGCTTTTATATGTTATAAAACATTTTTAGGAATTTTTCTAGAATTTCTACTGTTCATTTTCTAGTTTTTATAATTTAATTAGTTTAATTAGTAATTAATTAATATTTAATATAATAATTAGTAAAATAGTGTAAAAACTTATAAAACAAACCTTTTATAATTTTTTTAGGATTCCTGTAATGGTTAATTAGATTTATAAAAAATTTCATAATTATCCAGGTTTTTTTAGTATTTTTAATAATTTTAATTAGTTTAATTAGGTAATTAATATTTAATTAGTAATTAATTAATATAAAAATCACAAAAAGACAAAAAGATATATTTTTAGTTTTAAAAGTTGTTTTTAGTTATTTTATAATTTTAGAAATTTAATTTTTATTTTTCTAGTATTAAATTAATATTATATTGTATTTAAGTTATTTAAATATTTATAATTAGCATTAAATAGTATTTAATTAATATTAAATAATTAATTAGTGTAAAAATTCATTTTCTTTTTCTAAAATTTTTCTTTCATCCTTAGGTTTGTAAAAAAGTCATTTTCACCCCTTGGGGGTTTTTAGATTTCAGTTTTCACTTTTTATTTTGTACGTTCACGTAAATTTAAACTGAACGTACATGTTTTTAGGTTTAGAACGTTTCTGGTTTTTCTAGTTTTACAATCATGTTCATATAGCTAATGTAAGCTATTTCCTTGTATAAATCAGTAGTGTAATCATTCACAAACCACTTTCAGTCCAAATTCACCGGATCACAAACCTGTTTGATAACAATTCACACCTCGTCGGGACATAACGACCCGGGGAAACCCTATATTCCACGGAGATTGACTCTAGGCTGTTTGACTTAGTTGACCATTCACCTGGTCAATTAGGTTGACCGTTCTGAGCCAATCAGTTACTATTAAGCAGTCGATAATAATAGGGAAGAAAGTGATACGGATGAGATTAAGGAAGTTGTAGAGAAAAAGGAAGAGAAAGTTGAGGAGGTAGAAAATGTAGATGAATACTTTGATAGGTTACCCACCAAGGAAGAACGGGAATACCATAAGGATCTATTCGATGACCCCGAGACACCATACGTCCTTGGTTCACTAATCATAAAAGCGGGTGATCCCTCTAACATCAACATACCATGCAACATTGGGCATATGCATGTGTGGAAAGCCTACATCGATCTTAGATCTCTCATAAACATTATGACTAGGACCCATTACAATTGGGTAATGAAGAAGCAACTTGGATATAGGATGAGGCCCAACACGAGTTGGATGTGTAACTTTGTGGGAAGAGTGAAAGGAGTGCACGTCTTTGTAGGAAACTTCACTTATGTTACCGACTTTGTGATTGTAGAGGATATTCGTCCGATAATAGATGGTTGCCTAAGTCAAGTAGTGTTCGGAAAGCCGTTTGTTGAGGCTTCTAAGATGAATTATGACCAATCTCTACTGATAGTTAGGTTTAAGGATGAAAACGATGAGATAGCTTACCAAATGCCCTATAAGATTGAACAATTTCATCTTTTATCAAACATCGAAAAGGAACACAAGCAAGAAGTCTACTATAGGAATGATGAGGATAGACGTAGAGGAGTAGACTATGTCATGAACAAAATATTTGGTTTTTATAAGGAATGCTTGCAACTAGGTCCGGAATACAAAACCAAGATCGAGGATGACCTAGGAACAGGAACCGATAACGAGGTCATGTAATAGCCCATGACCTTGAGTCTAGCTACAAGACTCGTAAATAAAGAAAAGCGCTTCTTGGGAGGCAACCCATGTTTTATTTGTTTTGTTTGTTTGTTTGATTTTATTTGTTTCCGTATGCATGTTTTATTTTTGTTGTTTATGGATCATGTTTCATACTAAATTGTGAAAATGCTTTACTTTGTTGTTTGTCATAACTTCATAAAAGGTATTTCGCAAAAGATAAGTGTAAGGTAAATCTAACTTTGTTTTTAAGAACGGAATTGAACATGAACCTCAACAATATTAAATGAACATGTATATTAGTATTTGTCTGAGTCGAATGCTTGTATCGAGTCATAATGATGTTTTGTAGGAAATTCCAGGGATTAAGGCATAAGTTTTTCTAACGGATTCTTGAAGTTTTTATTAATTCTTTAGTTTTATAAATTCCAGGAAATCTGCAAACATTCATTCCACAAGCATTATATCCTTATATATATAGATTGCCGCCGATTTTACGCGAGGTTGCGATGATTGTTTTCTCAGGTTTAACAGGTTATATTGGACAAGAAGACTATTTATTATTTCATAAGGGAAGCTTTCAACGCTCATTTTCTTGGAGGAGGATTTAACCATGTTATCCATTTATCCACACCGAACGAATTAGGGGAGTATTTGTTTTCATTCTTTTACCTTATTTAATTTTACATCTTTTTATTGAACATTGGGGACAATGTTCAGCCTAAGTGTAAGGGGACGGTAAATGATGATACCTTAGAGAATACAATTGCGCTTGAGTTTGTTTGTTTAATAGTAGGTGTGTAATAAAACTAAGAGAAATACTTGTTAGGGCAATTTTAGCACCAAATTTAAAAATTTTCACAACATTCAGGAGAGAAGCTTTAGCCTTAATAAGCGTCTCATGGATAGGAGTTGTATGACTAGCACAAAAACCGTACCACTCAAAAAAATTTCCATCCAAATATGTGAGGTTCGCCTTTAGATTTGTTAGGAAAAGCATTCATTATTAGTGCTTATGAGTGTACCGGTAGCACTTAGATTCTAGAACTTGCATTAGTGATGCATCCCGAGACCGCTAGTGAGACTACATTCGTGTAGTAGGATTTACTACATGATAAGAGGCATTAGGATCACCCTTGTGTTTAAACCCGTATCATAATTACTTGACCATTTAAGTCAATTACCTTGACTAGTAAAGTCAATTAATTTTTCCCACACCTTTGTGTTGTGCTCATTTTTAGTACACGATACCCCTAGTACACCCCTCCGAGCTTATCTTTTCGTTTCTAACTTTAAGCATTTTACTTAAAGGAAGAATTTGTTAACAATCCACCCCAAATGTGCAACCAAATCGTCTTAGCCTTCCGTGTATGCACTCATCTTTAGTGCATTATTGTTACATGTTTAAACCCTTAGTTAATTGTCTAATTGATTACATGGTTGCTAGGTCGAGTCATATCTTGTACATACTGTTTTGGGACGATTGGGACTCATGGGTAAAGTACTTGTGTTATGGAGTAATGGGAAAGAACATCATATATTACCCCCATATGTGCGTAATCTTAAAAAGTACTTCAAGTGTTTTGATTATCTTGATTCGAGTCATTAGAATAGTTAATTGTAAAGTATGTAAAAGTTCATGTGTAAGGGGAATGCAAATTCCCTATGATGTATTATTTTGGATGGTAGGGTAAGAGTGTATGCAAAAAAAAATAATAAATAAAAAAAAAATCGAAAAATCAAGAATAAAAGAAAAAAAAATTGCAACCAATCCACCCCAAATGTGCAACCAAATCGTCTTAGCCTTCCGTGTATGCACTCATCTTTAGTGCATTATTGTTACATGTTTAAACCCTTAGTTAATTGTCTAATTGATTACATGGTTGCTAGGTCGAGTCATATCTTGTACATACTGTTTTGGGACGATTGGGACTCATGGGTAAAGTACTTGTGTTATGGAGTAATGGGAAAGAACATCATATATTACCCCCATATGTGCGTAATCTTAAAAAGTACTTCAAGTGTTTTGATTATCTTGATTCGAGTCATTAGAATAGTTAATTGTAAAGTATGTAAAAGTTCATGTGTAAGGGGAATGCAAATTCCCTATGATGTATTATTTTGGATGGTAGGGTAAGAGTGTATGCAAAAAAAAAAAAAAAAAAAAAAAAAAAAAAAAAAAAAAATCAAAATCAAGAAAAAAAGAAAAAAAAAATAGAAAAAGAAAAGAGAAAAAAAAAACATACAGACTACCATCTCGTTTCATTCTATGTTTGTTTTATGTTTTTATTAGTTTTTGATTAGCTTAAGTCGAGTCGAGTCTTGGCTTAGCAACGTGATGTGTGCTTATTCACACATCCTTTTTAGACCTTAAATCAAACCAAAAACACCAAATACTAACCTAATATGCCAAGAGAATGTATGTTTTTGTATTTGTGTATGTGCAGGTACGGATATGTGAAAAATAGAAAAAAACAAAGCCAAAACCGACAAAAATGAGCACGAGAATGGAAAAAGGTCAAAAGTCGGAGCCGGGGAAGCTTAATTATCACAACGCCATATTGTACATGTAATTAACCAAGATGATTAACTCGCCACCAGTAAATATTGCCTTTATCCAACAAACCGTGTTTATCCTATCCCTACACCTCACGTTATAACCCTTAAAAGACATATTTGATAGTTTATCCTAGGTGCTTACGCCAAGTGGTGGAGGTTTGATCCTTTCCCAAGCCTATGGTAATCTATTTGCTATGACAGGTAGTGAGAGATGTTTTCCATTTCCATATTGTGATATATACTTTATTACACCCGAGAGATGTGAGTATCTAAACACTATTTGTGAGGTGCTAATGTATAATTTCCGTGCTTGTTTTTGGTTGAAGTGGAACGATTATTTGTTGTAATTACTTTTATTTTAGTGTTATATGACCCCTAACTTGTATTTTGATTAGAATATAAGCGCATTTGCATGAGGACAAGCAAATCTCAAGTGTAAGGGTATTTGATGAAGCGAAAAGTGTACCGCTTTTGGAGGGTTATTTAAGGCCAAAGTCGAGATTATTTGATCAAATATTGCCATAAATCGTTCCTTTTGTCATTTTAGGTACTTTTGAGAGGAATTTTACAAAATGAAGCATTTTGAACGTTTTTTGAGCGAAAAAGCATAAAACGACAAAGTCTCAAATCATGCTGGAAATTGCACTTGACGGCGTCACATACTGCTAGTGACGGCGTCATGAGTTGACAAAAGGGTGGATAAATCAAATACACGTGACGCTCTAGAATGTTTTGTGAAGAGTTCTTAGCGGCGTAACGTATAAAATTTCCAAGGCCATCAAGAGTAATTATAAAGAGTGATGGCCCAGAACCCATATAGAGTGACGGCGTCAGAAGTGGATCTAGGCAATACGAGTTTATTTTGGCGGCGAGTTGATGACGTCACACCTTGCTCTTGACGCCGTCAGGATACAAAATCTATATATAGTTTTCTAGTTTTCATTCATTGTGTGCAACTTTAAGTGAATAAAACCCTAGACGAATTTTCCAGCTACTTTAAGGGTTTCAACCCTTTGTTTCTTCCATGTTCAATTGAAGATAAGTACTTTACCAAATCATTCAATATGTCTATGTGTTGTTTGATTATATCTTACGCTTGTCTTCTCTTTAACATGCTAGGCTAGGTTTCCTTTGTGTTTGCTCAGATGTAATGAAACCTAGATGTTAATTATTGGTTGATGGTTTGCTTATAATTGTTGTGGATGAATGAATTCGATGTTAGGCTTAAGAAAACTGGCAGACTTCCAATTGGTAACTTGCTTGAACGTCTTAAGGAACATGATCGGATGTGTACTACGATTATTTGGTTGTATTTAATGCATAGGTAACTTCCAGGGATACCATGTTAGGAGCTTTTAGTCGGCTTGACATAGGATTGAGGTAGAAGCCTATAGAGTTAGGGAAGATCATACACGACCCTACGACTAGTATTAAGGAATATAACCCGTCATCCATGCAATTGTAACAAGCTAATCAACCGGTAAAAGATATCTAGGGAGTAATGAAATCTAAGTAAACACACTTTCTCTCATTATTGTTTACACCACATTTAGTTTAAGTTTATTTTATTTTATTTTGATTGCATCTTTAGTTAATTGGGTTAGTTGACTAGCAACTAATTCCGCCCACTCCTTCCAAAACCTAGATTTTTACTTGCTTTCCTTAAAATATAAAAATACAAAAAGGATCATCCCTCACCCCTATACCTAGCTTAGTAGAATTTTAAACCTAGCGAACACTATTCCTAGAGTTGAACGATCAATCCCCCGGTACTTGTCACTATACTATACTACAACGAACAGGTACACTGCCTGGTGGGGATTGCAAGCTTCTCAAGATCCCTTGAGAGGTAAAACCTTTTGCGAGGGCGCAATTCCACACATTAGCATCCTCTCCATGGCTCGTACCAGGTCGTGCCCGTCTCTTATAATCTTGGCCGCGTGTCTCCCATTGTCATATATCAGATACCATATCCTAACCGTTAGTGACATTTGGGGGAAAACTGTCCCACACATGTATGCTACACGGTTTGAGAGGCTTTTCACAGCCTATGTACGCCATGGGAATAATGTTGATAATGGGTCTTATAAGTGTTGATAATGGGGTTGATTTTGGCGTGTAATTAGTGGGCTCGTGCAACTAATATCCATACACTATCATTAACCGTAACAAGTTTCCACATGTTGAAAAAGATATGACCATTATTGATTGCGATGGTCGTAACCACTATTTGTTTCCCTTTGGGAAAATTGGGGTTTATGAATAAATAAATAAAAATGCAAGAATCACCATCACACTCATGATCCTAAGATGTGGTTTCAGAATGTTAAGCCTTCTTCCCTGTCCATATTCTTTGGATTGTTATAGTTTATGAGAAAAGGGTTTATAGAATCACCTTGACACTTATAACCGTAGATTCGGTTTTGGGAGATTAGGCCTTCTTCCCTATATGTATTCCTTGGATCTCCGTATAAGATTACAAAATCCAGTCCATCCTCGAAATTAAATATTAAAAAAACATCAACTTTGTCGTCCTCTCCATCCTACAATTTCTAGAATCGTATTTGAAATATATGCACTGTTGGTATTATGATATCATGACAATCATATAAAATAAACCAAACACATCAAGAGAGCATAGCGGAAGCGTTATAACAATATCATATAACATGTAATTAATTAATCAATAATAAATAGTAAACATACCTTTGTGATTTTAGCCCGAACAAGAATCAATTGCAATCTTCAAATCAAGAACCCTAATTAGGGTTTATGTGGATTATAAGAATTACCCCTTACCTCTTTTGTAATTCAATCCAAGAATCAAACAATAGTGTGTTTGAATCGTGTTCTTGTACACACGTACTAATTCAAGTAAAAGTTTATGCAAGTAAATTAAACACAAAACCTTTAGTTTATGAAAATCGAATCCCTAAGATGGGATTGAGGTTGGATCGATTTTAGGGACAAGAGAATGAGAGAAAAACACCTATTATGTGTGTACAAGTTATGAGAAAACAATAACCCATGAGGTGTTTATATACTTGATGAAACTTGGAGCTCAAGGCACAAAGGAGGTGGAACTCCTTCTAGAACTTTCTTGACCTTCCAATTATTCACAAGTATTACTTTCCTAATCTTCGTCTAACGGTCGTTAGTCATTCTCCGTTAAATACTAACGATCGTTACTAGTTTTGTGTTTATTAATAATTATATATAACATTTATAAATAATTATTCTTTTACTCTTCATACGTAAAGTGTGCAATCCCACGATCTCGAGTTCGATCTTAACATATGACTACTAAAATAATGTCCATAATCTAACAGCTCCCACTTGGACATATTTTAATAGTGTAATCACATCGGTTAGCGTCTTGCAACACACCGATGCCTCTAGTACGATCTCGAGTAAGGCTCCTGGACAAACCTTTTAATGATTTCTCATTATTATTATCCTTTTGTTTCTAATATCACGTTAATAAGGATATGGATTAAAGTCATTCCTTAATTAACTATTATGTTTCTCGTTGTTTGTGATTTATCAAGATTACCAAATCTTCTGAACATATTCAGGGGAGATATTGGGTGCGGCCACACATGCATCTTACCAACCCTACGAGGGGCCCAGCAGTATTAAACTCCAAAAATAAATTTGGTGGAACAAATTCTATCTTGACTACAAGCAAAACCCATAAACTTTGTAACACTTTCGAAAACAACCCTTATGACTACCAGTTACGTATAGCGTTAAGTTGTTCCACAAAAATGTACTACATTCATGACACTTATCTTGCATCTCAAGTCTGAGGATAACTTCTTATGATTTACTTAATGACAAGATCCATAAAGTAACATCATGTAATTGGGATAAGTCCTATATTCGGTAACATTGAATATCATCTGAAATAGTGATGAGGCGAAAAATGAACCACTTTTAGGGGGTCATTTAAGCCCGGAATTGAATTTATTTGATCAAATATTACCCTAAATCGTTCCTTTTGTGATTTTAGGTACTTTGGGAGTGAAATCTGGAAAAGGAAGCAATTTGGACGTTTTTGGAGCATAAAAGTGAAGAAAACGCCAAAGACTTAATTTTCCATGCTGAGAACAGTACCTGACGGCGTCAAGAAGAAAATCATGACGGCGTCAAGAGTAAAAGTGGTGACGACCCAGTGAAAACCTGAAGGCGTCACAAAAAGGGCGTCAAGAGTTAAAATCATGACGGCCTGCATAAGGAGACCACATGACGGCGTCAGACCCAGATCTAGGCAGTCCGAGGAACTATTTGGCGGCGAGATGACGGCATCAGACATTTGTTCTTGACGCCGTCACCTTCTAAACTCTATATATAGTTTTCTATTTTTCATTCATTAGGGAGGAACTTGTGTGGAGAAACCCTAGGGCCGAACCTTGTACGTATTTTACAGTTTTTTCAAGGGTTTTCAGCCCTTGAATCCTTTCATGTGCTATTCAGATAAGTCTTCTCTTAATTCAATCAATATGTCTATGTGTTGGTTGTCTATATCTTGTGCTTGTCTCGATTTCAACATGCTAGGCTAGATTTATCTTGTGTTTGCTTAGATCTAATGAAACCTAGATGTTAATTATGTGTTGATTACTTGTTTATGGTTGTATTGGATGAATGATTTCAATGTTAGGCTTAAGAAAACTGGCAGATCTCTATTGTGTAACATGCTTGAACGTCTTAGGAAACATGAACCGATGTGTACTAGGTTTTATTGGTTGTATTTAATGCATGAGTAAATTCTAATGATCCCATGTTAGGAGCTTCTTAGCCGGCTCGACATAGGAGTGAAGTAGGCACTCATAGGATTGGGGAAGTAAGTACGCCACCCCATGAATGGTATTAAGGAATACAATCCGTCATCCACGCAACTATAACAAGTAATTAATGTGTAAAAGATATCTAGGGAGTAGTGAAATCTAAGTAAACACATTTCTCCCATATATTGCTCACAACCTTAGTGTAATTTAGTTTTATTTTCATTTCTAGTATTTTATTTTGATTGCATCTTAGTATTGGGTTAGTTGATTAGCAACTAATTCCGCCCAAATCCTTCAAACCCGAGATTTTAATTTGCTTTCTAAAAAATATAAAAATACAAAAAGAATCATCCCTCATCTCTAGACCTAGTCTTTAGGTTTTCTAATCCTAGCGACACTATTCCTAGCTGAACGATCAATCCCCCGGTACTTGTCATTATACTATACTACATCGATCAGGTACACTGCCTAGTGGGGTTGTAAGCTTCTCGAGAGGTAAAGCCTGGTGCAAACCCCACGCATCAAATGGCATGACTACGCATCAATATACTTTAAGTATATTATACCAACCTTCATATTTGTCTTGATTTAATAATATTCCCATACTATTAACTGACAACGGACAATTTAGAATAACATTTATTCATGGATTAAACATAAAAATATAGGATACAATATATTATAAATTAAACATACCATGTATTTAAATTTATAATAATTGTTTAACATCCTTTATCCAAATACTAAATAGATCAATGCATGATAACTCTTGTTGATGAATTATGTCTCAAGCAATGACATTCATACTTGTTGACAAGTCATATATCATTCAACTTTGATCTATTGGAATTTTAAGAATACTTATTTCAAGAATTCAACTATTGAAATTCTTATATGTACATACTCAACTATTTTGATAATGTCATATAATATTTCATAAAATGTGTGACATCCTTAACCACCAATTTAAAATAATCAAACTTCTAAAAATTTTAAAATTTAAAGTATTCTTATTCTCTTAATGTATAATACAACTATGCTTTTAGTAAGCACAACTAGAATATATAGTCAAGGATGAAATCCTTACCATGACTAGTATTGAGTGTCACCTTAATTTCATTAGCATTATTGTATGCAACCAACAATAATATGATTTTAAAAACTTCCCGTAAACATTAATATCTATTGTGTAATGTTTGATGCCCTTCAAACTTTCAAGTTTGTTGGCTATGACAATTTTCACAACAATTGAAAAATTGTTCATCTATAGAATTTGGAAGCTGTTCCAGATTTAGGATGTGATTCTATAATCAAACATATTCATTTAGAATATTACACAAGTTATCTAATAACCTTTTAATTATATATTAATATTGCTAAATCATCTTGTAATCAATCATGATACAACAAAACATGATATTCATGAAAAATCTTTGAGTCATACTTAGATTTTATTCACGTCATACATATCTATTTAGACTTTCTAAATAATATATCATGTTATATTAGATTCATTTACCGCACATGTTTCAACAATAAACATTCATTTAAGATTGTATGTCTTATTTCCTAAATCTTTCAAATAAAGTTTCATTCCAAACATAGAGTTAACTTTTAACTTATATGGAATGAAACTTTTATATGTTCCACAACATATATGATTTAAGAAATTAAACATAATACTCCCACTAGCTTTTAGGAATACTTAGAAATTATCTTATTTCAATTATAAATCAAAACATGAATTTAATAATTAAACATAAGAGTAATCTTCTAGATGCATGCATTTATCCATCCATGGATTATTGCACTTTGTACACTTCTAAAGATTTATTTGAATTCATAAACTCCTCTTGATTACTTATCGTCCTCGCTCAAGTAATCACTCAAGAAAGAGTTTTGATATTCTATTGTCAATTTCATAAATATGACAATCATAATCTTTATATATTTAATGTATTTAGAAAAGAATATTCAATCACAGTTAATCGCTTAAATGTGATTAATAATCTTGTCATAAAACATGCATTAAATACGTGCACAATATTGTCCATATGATTTCTATATAAAGATTTAAACCACAAGGGTTACCTTATCTTTGAAGAAACTCATCTTCATTTTCTAGTCTTACTATTAAGATAAACCACATTTCTAAAATTGATTATCTTTATGGACAACATCTTAATCATTCATATCATGTATACTTTACCCAATTACATATTTGATAATGTATCATAATGATTATCAGGTTTACAATAATCATGTAAATCATAGTCCTCAGCATATTAATCAAATATATGAGATATATTACTATTCTATGAATGATAATTTCATCATCTTGAGATTTAATATTTAAATGTCAAACTTTATTATCATGTTGAGATTTAACATTCAAATGTCAAACTTCATCATGATATTTACTAGTGTATTTTAGAAGATTATGTATCTTGTAATTTTATCTTTTAAAGATCAAAACTCCCACTTGCTTTTAGCAATTTAAAGACTATCTTTAAATACTTAGCAAATAAAGCAATAATACAATGTTCTCTTTTGGGATATTACAAATACGTATTGACTGTTCCTGACTTTACTTTGTTAATAACCTCTTCATAAGCAGTTAAACAAATTTAGAATTTCAATTTAAGACTTAATGTAATTCATCACATTCCATCATATGATGATGTCTTATTAATCTTCTTGGTTAGAGTTTTATTAAATATGTCCAAGTCATACTCAATATTCTAACCTTGATAACTTTTGGAAGAAAAGAAGTCATAGTTATCTTTAATCAAACAATATAACTAGAGTTTGATTTTCCTAACTGAACATACCATAAACATTTGGTATTTCATTAGTATTAATATTGTAAGACAATCTAACAATATTTAAGATAACCATATTCCTTTTGACTTGTCTATTTACCAACTAATTCATTTTAATGGTAGAATAATTTTCAAGCCAATTACATGCTTTATAACACAAGTACTTTTGACAAAGTCACTTCATGTCCATGTCTTACATAAACTGTTATAATCTCACTATACGTTATAAGTCATTTAACAATTTAATGGCTTCATGTATATGTCTTAATTAAAACACATAACAAGATAACGTCTTACTTTATTATAAGTCTTGTAACAATTAAAAGACTTTATGTTTATATCTTTACAATGAAACATAAACATGTTTAACTAAAGTAATTATGAACACCATCTTTTGGTTTCAATCTTAATTTCAAGTTAATTTATTACTTCACAATAATGTAAATAACATTATTTTTTCATTTATTTATGTCATTCCAAGAACACATAAATATTCAGATTGAAGTAGCATTAGATTGCTTAATTAATTTATGTCATTCCATGAATTCATAAATATACTAATTAAAGTAGTCTTGATATCATATTGACACATGTTCTAATAGGTATCTAATTTAGAAACTGAAAATTCTCATAGTTCAATTACATAAGTTGATCTGCTAGTAATGAAAATATGAAATTCACCTTGTTGTTGCAATCTAGCTAAGCTCTCACATAACATAAATTGTAACACCAAGTGTTTCTTGAATTAGATTAGTATAATTCATATAAGAACTTTATTCTCTTACCTTGTAGTCAAGAGAATCTATTAAATCATATCTTTATGAGTTATTTCTTGCACACATTAAAGATAACATTTCTCCCACTTGTGCATGGAACAACCTCATATAGTTGATAAACAACACGCCATGCATTTGTTTATGTGATCAATATGATTGTGTCATAAATGTTAGCAATGAAATTACGAAATTTACCTCTCCATTGCAATCTCGCCAAGTTCTCACATGACGTAAATTACAACTTCAAGTGTTCTTAATTAGATGGCATTTGACTTAATTTTATAAGGGTATTAAATTTTGACGTGTAATCAAAATAATGTATGAAGAAGCATGCATACAACTTCATAACATTGGTTTTATAAAACATTTTTATTACCAATTTACTAAGAGTAAAATAGCAAAGTTTTGATTGGGGTATCGGGTTCACAAATTAAAGAATTACCAACAATTATCGTCCACTATATCGTACTTTTGCATAAGCCCTAAGGCTTAGTGTTTCGGATAATCATTGTGAAATTGTGGTCAATTCACCCTTAAGATGACGGTGTACATGTAATGGTTGTTCGGTAAGTCTAATTTACACACAAACGAGCGTTAAGACAGAGTGTTGTCTATCTAAAGCCACAATTTAATGCGAAGCCAACCTTATACCCATCTTGTAGTGTGTAAACTTCGGTCGGGCCTATTTAACCATTACGTACAAAAACATCAATCAACCAATCCTTTGAAATTTAAGCTCATAAAACCAAAACAATTTCGCCATTTATTTAGCCCATATTATTTTTCTATTCAAAAATTACCCTTTTTCGTTTATAAACATGTCTCACATAATAATAAACAAAAAACAAGTAATACATAATAAAAAATAAAACAACCAAATAAACATATACATAACATAACAATTAAATATGTATAAACATGTAGCCACATGCAAATTTTATTCAATAGTCCTATTAATAATCAAGTCTAGGTGTATTATGCATTTATTCAATTAAAGTTTTCTTCTTCAAAGGAAAAAGAGCCACATACATCGATAAATCGATTGCGTAAGCCAAAACTAAACAAATACCACATAGCACATAATTGACTACTTAATATTGGAGTCTTCCCCAATTCGACATCTATTAATAAATTTACATGTTTCAATATAACTTAACAATTAATTCATATATCCAATTTAAACCATTTAAATTATCACACAATAAAATCCATGCAAACATGCACTTTTCATGAATTATGCTTAACAATTAACATATTGCACCAAGATCGTTTACTAAAACGCATAACCAGTTACATGACATCCTAGGGTTTCTAATCATATTAACAAATTCAAAAAACAAAACCCTAAAAACCCTAATAGGTCAATCGACCCTATAAAAAAATTAGGGTTAGGAATCGAAAAAACCCTAAAAACATGTAATTAAACGAATCAAGATTCAATTTTTATGCGTTTCGATAATCAATTACACATTATAACGGCTCTAGATGCCACTGTTGGAATTATGATATCATGACAATCATATAAAATAAACCAAACACATCAAGAGAGCATAGCGGAAGCGTTATAACAAGATCATATAACATGTAATTAATTAATCAATAATAAATAGTAAACATACCTTTGTGATTTTAGCCCGAACAAGAATCAATTGCAATCTTCAAATCAAGAACCCTAATTAGGGTTTATGTGGATTATAAGAATTACCCCTTACCTCTTTTGTAATTCAATTCAAGAATCAAACAATAGTGTGTTTGAATCGTGTTCTTGTACACACGTACTAATTCAAGTAAAAGTTTATGCAAGTAAATTAAACACAAAACCTTTAGTTTATGAAAATCGAATCCCTAAGATGGGATTGAGGTTGGATCGATTTTAGGGACAAAAGAATGAGAGAAAAACACCTATTATGTGTGTACAAGTTATGAGAAAACAATAACCCATGAGGTGTTTATATACTTGATGAAACTTGGAGCTCAAGGCACAAAGGAGGTGGAACTCCTTCTAGAACTTTCTTGACCTTCCAATTATTCACAGGTATTACTTTCCTAATCTTCATCTAACGGTCGTTAGTCATTCTCCGTTAAATACTAACGATCGTTACTAGTTTTGTGTTTATTAATAATTATATATAACATTTATAAATAATTATTCTTTTACTCTTCATACGTAAAGTGTGCAATCCCACGATCTCGAGTTCGATCATAACATATGACTACTAAAATAATGTCCATAATCTAACATGCACAAAGTATGAGAAATATGTGAACAAATTCTTCTTCTCGCATAACTTGTTCTTTACAAACCAATGCTACCAAGGATATGAAAAGATTTTGGCACATGTTTCTCATAGTTAATAAATTGGTTTTGAGTTATCTTGAATCATACACAATCGAGTATGAAGTTAAACCCCAAAATAAAAAGATAGAAAGGCAAAAAGACTACTGATTCGGTCATCTACTGGTGTGATTATGCTAAAGGCATTGTCGAATCATTTTCTGTAGCGTTAAAAGGCAATGTGTGATGTATGTATGAAAAAAATGAAGGTTAGTAATGTATGGAGTTTGGAAAGAAGTAAGATTACAGTTTAATATTATACTATATTCTAAGAATGAAAAATGATGTGACAATAATTACTAAACTTAAACTCTTTATTATTGCTCAATTCACATTCCTATTGGTCCACAAAGTCATTTTACCAAGAGTCAAAGGGCCAACAGTTTTAATGTGATAGTTTGGCAAAAGCCCATTGGCCAAGAAACATATGAGACTTTACTGTTCACTGATTAGCGTGCTTAAACACCCCATTGTACAATTAGCATTATCGTTATATCTCAAAGAAGAATCCACACACAGTTTTAACACCCTTCTCTCTCTCTCTTATCTCTACACATTCCAAGTATCTCTGCTCTTTCTCATGTGACCGATTAACACACACACACACACAAAACTCCGGTGACCCCAATCTTGGCCACCAGAAATTAGTTGCTTAAAAATTTATAGAAATCACGAAGAGAAGAATGATGATGAAATTGATACAAGCTAGTAAGTGTCTCTTATCTCAAGGTTTATTCATATTTTTATAGTAGATTGGATTATAATACGATTATATATTTTTTCCATTTGAAGATTCGGTTAAACAAGAGCTAGGGTTGCAACTTTGGGGGTTTTTCGTGGTGTTGTTCATACTCGATCTGAGAATAAAAGTATGTTTTTTCATTTGCGGCTGAAGAGCTGAATGTAAGTTACCTTTATTTGTGCTACTGTTTTGATGCATCTCGAATTTTGAATGATTTTTGTTTAGGGTGATTTGGTCGTGTTTTGTTATGGATGAAGGTTGATTATTCGATATGCTTATCTGATTTTGAGTGTTTTAAGATGGTTGAGATACATGGTGTTGAAAAGGCTAATTAAGATTTTTGTGTCAACTATGATTTTTAGTGGTGTTTCAGATTCCTTATTACTCAAAGAAAATCTGTAACTGTTTGTAGAAATTTGTCTTTTTCTCAACCTATTTGTAGAAATTGCATTTGAATGTTGATTCAACCTCAAAATTCTGTTTAGAATTTACTTACGATTATTATTTTGACAATGTTTCAGATGTGCATCGACCATGCTTCTGCAGCAATGGAATGAGACAGATCTGCATTAGCACAAAATTGACATAAAGCAGGCATAGTACCTATCTATGGAGTTTCTCCAAGGGTGGACATTAACTAATTCCATTGGGAACCTCGACATCCAAGATGCATATGCCATTGCTTTGAACAAGTTGGGTCATGAACTTCAAGAGATTACCCAAAAGTCGACTCAATATTTTTAGTTGCAGGTGCGTTTCTTAAGATAAAATATGTATAGATGTATAAGTGACAAAAAGTTTACATTATATGCTTTATATATTAATGTAGTTTGAAAAAAGATCTAATCGCTTTCTTTTTCTTTGGTCATCATTTAGGAGGGGTAGCAGTCGATTGACATGTAGGTGGTTCGCTTTGTGCTTATGAGGTTTTTCAATTTGGCGATAAGTAGTACTTTGTAAAATGGGATTTAGTAGCCTGTCTTTTTAATTGCATAAAGTGTTGGCGCACTAAACAACTGCCAAACCAACAACTTTGGTAATTGTTTGTCAATAAAGCGTGTGAAAAAAACAACAAATTAATTTGTTCAGTGCGGTTTGCTTATGGTTATGCTTGGCTTCCCTTTTAAATATCTTAATAGATTGATTCACACTATGCAGAGCTTATAGATAAATTGCCTCAGTTTGTTTTTATGTCATAATGCATTTTTTCTGTCGGTGAGTTCAGGATGCGTGTTCAGGGTGTGAGTAGATCAGCACGGTAATTATGTAACTTCAGGTTCGTTTCATCATCCCTTATTTCTAATTATGTGACTTTTATTGGTTAGATAAAAAAAACAGCAACAAGCACAATAAACCACTCCATTACTTGAATTATAAGCTGAAGCCATCCATTATATAATATATACTAAAGGGGGTTTTTGAAGCCAAGCTGATGGGGGAGTTGTTTCTGACTAAGCAGAATGATATGTTAATCACCATCTGTTTCAGTTCCTTCTTTTTTTATTCCTTGGTCACGTTGGCCGCACTTTTAGTTAAACTTAGTGTTACCCGCAAAGAACCTGTATTTGGAAAGTTTAGCGATTATTATGTTACCAATTTGTCTAATAATTTGTTCGCTTATGCTGTTTATTATGTAGATTTTCTTTAAGCAACAAATCTATTATGCTGCTATGTTTAAGGGTGTTCGGTGCAGAATTTGTATACCACTTTTGCAAATGGATTTGTTTGAAACATAATGCTGACTTTTGTGCATCAACAAATCGTTTTTGCTGAACTACGTACACAATAAGTCATTAAAAAATTGAATAATTCTGTGTTTATCAAACAACCCTATCAATAATGTATGCAACTATGCACTATGCATTATGAGGTCATACCTTATGTATGCAACTATGCATTTTGAAACAGGGGTGGTTTTCTTAATTATTTGAGTCTTTGGATTTGATTGAAGATTTCCTAATATAAAGCTTATTATCTTGAGTAATTTGAATCTCGCTATGTCTGATTATAGCTATCTTTGTGTACTGATCGGTGACTTCGGCTATGGATGTGAAGTTATGATTAGGAATCTATTTATGCCATTATAAATGGACCTGTATTTTTTTATAAGCAAATACCTCCAGTTAAAGTTATGTTACAACTTTTTCTGCTATTGCAAAACGCGTTAGCATGATTGTAATAAACATAAACAAGGCTGCCCGTAGCAACGCGCGGGCAAACCTGCTCGTGATATACATTAGCTAAAAAACACAAACATATCCCTTCGGTATATATTATAGTAAAAATTTGATGTTACAGGACACTCACGTGACGCTATAAAAATAACTTGAATTTACTCATATGCTATAAAATAGTCACACATTTCGCATATGCTAAGTGAGAAATTACAATAGGAGACGAGATTGACATGAGTCACATGATAATTATTAGTTAATCAGACATCATACTAAGCGGATGGGAGAAACTACAAAATATGATCCCATCGCATCTATCGCGGGTACTCGTCACCTAGTGGACGGATATCATTAGTTATAGTTGTATCTATTGTTTCTTTTGAATCGAACAAAAACCATGTTAATATCGACTTCAAATGAAATGCGAATTTGTTCGGGATTCAATGGTATAATTTTTTTTGACGTAAAAACTATAGATTTAGTGATGTCGAGGTTCTAATCAGTGTTGAAGGTGTGATAGCAAAGAAAAAAAAATATAAAGTATATTTTAAGGGTTAATTTTTTAAGCACTTTTTAAAAAAAAAAATGTATGGATTAGGTTGTATCATAGCAATATACTCTTTCAAATATACCGATTTAATACGTGAACTTTAAAAATGGTATAAAAATGTAACGAACTTTCATAAGTGTTTCAATTTGATACGTGATGATGACGTGTCACGTTATAAATGGTGTCACGTGTCAGACTTTTAAGTATGATACGTCATAATCACGTACCAAATTAGAACACTTATGAAAGTTCTTTACATTTCTATAACTTTTTTAAAGTTTACATACCAAATCAGTACATTTGAAAATTACATTGCGATTCTTCGATCTAATCCAAAAATGTATTTTAAATAATCTTTTATCAAAATTTTCTTTTAATATAACTATGAGCAGTGTTTTGAAACTTGGGTTGACCCGGTCGGGTTAACCGCTTCGACCGGTTTTGGCCAAAAAATGGGTAAAAAAATCCGGGTTTCTAACACCGGGTTAACCAGTTAGACCCGTCGGGTTTTGAGTGACTCGGGTCAACGCGGTTCTCTCCAAACCCGGTCGGGTTTCGTTTTTTTAATTTTTTTTAATAAAAACCCGGTTTGACCCGGCAGACGAACCGGTTGACCCGGTCAAAAAAATAAATAAATCATAAATTAAAAACCGAGTTGACTCGACGGTCGAACCGGTTGACTCGATGCCCGATGACCTGACCAGGTCGATTTCGAACCCCATTTTCAAAACATGTAATATAAGCACTCATTGACTTTCAATTTCTTTTGTCATTTTCACCCATATTTTTACAACAACCCAAAACACTCACATATTTGCACTCTACCTCTTTAAAGTATCCAAATCTAAAACCATTATTAACAACTACTCCGTACTAGAAATCATAAAATTTGAAAAGATAAAATAAAAGATGAAGTGAGCAAATTAAAGTTACAATTTCACAACACCTTTTTTTTTTTGGAATTTATAATAATACTAACATTTATCAGGCTGTTACTGTAGCATTGCTACAGTAGCAAAGCTACAGTAAACGCACTCGCAATGAACAGTAGAATGTACAGTATTAACGGTCGTTAAGTATTTAACGACCGTTAAGTACTAACGACCGTTATTTATTTATTTTATTTTTTTTACAATTGGTCATTCGTCTTAGAGGTTCGTTGCAAATTTAGTCCTTATAACTAACGGTCTTAACGACCGTTAAGTACTAACGACCGTTAATTTTTTTTTTTTTTTTTTTTTAATACAATTGGTCATTCGTTTTAGAGGTCTGCAATTGGTCCTCCATCTTAGAGGTTCGTTGCAAATTTTGTCCTTATAACTAACAGTCGTTAACTGCAATAACTACTTCTTTAGCAAAACATCCCGCGGCAACGCGCGGGTGATCCACTCGTTTCCACAACACCTGGGCCATAGGATCCTGTTACCTGTCACTTTAGAACAATGTTTTAGCACAAAATAATGTTGTCAATTTATTACTTATAAAAGAAAGAAAGTGAAATAAGACCTCAGATCTCGTTAGCCCACATACTCATTGAGTGGATAATTGACAAATTACAAAAAAATAAAATAAAATAAAAAAGATTAATCGCCAAATTCTTCACCTATTAATTGACAAGTTTGTACATGGGCACATGTTTGGTAAATGTCTTCACTTCCTTGTCTTCTTTTTTTAAACATTACTCCATCTCTCTCACCATATATTAAAAACACACACAAACACACTCGACTGTGTGCGACGCAATTTCCTGGTTTTCATTAAAAATCTTTTAAAAATCCATCTGGGTTTTCTTAAATACCTTACTTCACATCTGGGTTTCCAAAATCTTGGGATAAAAACCAGAGTTTATAAAGATCCAATTCAATCCCACATTTTTTAAGGGTTTTGTAACTTTTTTTTCGCATTCTTGTTACAAAAGATCAAATCCATTTTTTTTTATATAAAATTGATGGTTAAGTCACCACCAAAGCATAAAATGATTAAAGGCAATGGTTTATTTTTTCCAATACTTGGATTTGCATCAATTGTTGCTTTTATATATTTATCTTTTGGTGATTTATTGAATGTGAGATATAAAAATGAGATAAATATGAGTTTTGTGGAGAGGAATGGGACTAATTTTGTGGTGGATGGGAAGTTGTTTTATATAAATGGGTGGAATTCATATTGGTTTATGGACCATGCTGTTCAAGATCATAGCAGACCAAGAATTAGAGCTATGCTTCAAGCTGCTGCTAAAATGGGTTTGACTGTTTGTAGAACTTGGGCTTTTAATGATGGTGATTATAATGCTCTTCAAGTTACTCCTGGTAAATTTGATGAAAAAACATTTAAGGTATATTCTATTTGATCTTTTATGTTATTTTTGCACAATTGTTAGTATTTAAGGTACTGATTTTGATTTAATTTGATGTTTTATGATTTAGTTTTAGTTTGAGTTATGTGGATATTTTTTAAGGTTTTTGTACAAATGTTGATATGGTTTTCTGTTTTGAACTTTTAATCTGATTATGAACATGTGCTTTGTGTTGTTATATTTCTAGATCTTGTTGTGTTGTCATGAAATCAAGGATTCCCTTTTCAGGGAATCTTTTCGATATTTTAATCTAATAGTTAAGTATTTTTTAAAACTTTTTTGCATTTAATGGAAACAATAGCTGAATATGTTACTAAGTTGTTCAGTTAGGGTATCATGTTCATGTTTACACATGTGGGAAATTTTGATTTGAAATAAATTATTGGGATGATTTTGTGTGTTGAGTTAAAGGTGTTATCTTGATTATTGTACGGTTACAACCGCTGATAATGATTATGTTCTTGTATATCTCGATGACCTCATTTTTGTTTTTTTTCTTGAAACCCTGATTTTAGTTGTTGTTGTTAGTTGAGACATTTTGACATTTTGTAATGGTAAGCGTTGGATGATGTCACTTATATATAAGTCATTGTGGAATCATGATAGTTCTTTGGTCTTCTGATGAATATCATCTATAACTAATGTCGGAAACTTGCTAATTTTAGTAGCGATGGAAACGGTTTATATTGTCTTGGTTTAGTTAGATAAAGTGGTGTTCAAGGTATCTGATTCTTGTGTGGGAAGTATGCCGTATTTAATTTCATTCTTATTTGTTTTCTGTGTTCTAAATTTTCTAGATCATATTCTGTTGTAATGAAATCAAGATTCTTTCCGTATTTCACTAATTAATAGTGCAGACTGCAGAAGTCATTCTTTCACATTAAACGTATAAATTACTGAAAATCAGTATCACGTTCATATTTATCTATGTCGGAGACTCGGAGAGTTACGACTTTTAGCAACTCTCATAAGTCAAATGTACTAAAGAAACGTGTGTTCTCATACACCAATAGAAAGGTAATTGCCCCTTCATTGTGTAGTTTATCACATCCACCTTTTTTAACGGGTAATGAGTCAAAACACATGGAGCTAAATGAGTGTCTTTTGAAAAACATGTCAATATGGCATGGGTTAAACAATTAAACAGGATGGGTTAATCTGTAGGACCACAAACAAATTGGAATAAGCGTATGTTTTTACATCTATGTTTCCATTATGTTGGATCAAGGAGACTTTACACAAACAATTGCAGCACCTAAACAAAGATAAAACATAAACAAGTATGTATCAGTAAAAAAGGTAGACTGGGATGGAGTCATGGTGTTTGACACGTTAATTGGTGCTCAACTCATTACAACCTAACCCTTACACACCATGGGTCAAATTTACTCGTTGACTTTTAAATGGGTTGATCTTGCCACCTCTAGCTGTTTATTAAAGTTTCTATAATCTCATCTTATGATGAAAGGTAAAATAAATGTGTTGATCAATGCATGAGCCATCTGTTTAAATTAGCTGAATCATGAGTTCAGGATCAAGTGACTTATGAATCCCATCATGATATACTTTGTTGGATCATGGCTTATTGGTGTTAGCTGATATGATTAGTAAGATATATCGACTATCCTAAGCTTATGCGCACGGTCAACATGAATTGAAGATCGTAACAGATGCTGTATTAAGAATTTAAGTGTCTAAGCTGACTAACCATTTTGCACCTGGCAAAATAACCTGCTGCCTTTTACAAAAGTCGGTAATCTACCTAAAGTCTGATGACAAATCAAAATTAGTCAATCAACAGTAAATTTACTTCCAAACATCTGTATCATTTACTATCGAGAAAAAATAGTTTTGATCTTATTGCAGTTATAAAATAACACGTATTAAAATCGTAGCTGTTAATGTCTCAACAACAAATCCGCTTTAATATTAGGTGCTAGAAGGTTTCTTTAGTTCCCATCCATGCTTTTAGTTCTTCACTTAGGTTAGATAGATTTATTCACAGAAGATATGGAACATCTGGGAAACTGCAATATCCTTATGCCTTGTTACTTTTAAGTTTTTAAGTATCAACCACTCAAAGATGGGTGTGTGTTTTGGATGATATGGAAGATCCTGCATATTTAGAGTTGTTTCAGAAGTAAATTACATGAACATCTCATTATGCCTTGTACCACCAATTTCTAACATAAGAAAGAGAAGGAACAAACTTTTGCTCGTGTTGTCTTTGTAAAATTTATTTAGGCAAATTATTGGTACAGTATTATTTATGCCAGTCCATGGCCCACCAATGAAATCAATAAATAGTTTTACTTTCTGCAATGTGTTAAGGTGCTATTTTGAATATGAATTTATTACAACTACTGATAATGATTTATGTTCAATTTGGTGATGTCTTCATTTGTCTTTTTCTGTAACCCTAAATTTAGCTGTTGTTGTTAGTTGGAACGTTTTGTGATGGATGATGTAACTGAACATAAAGTCATTGTAAGATCATAAGATTTTTTCATCTTCGGTTGAATATTACCGGTCAACTAATGTGGGAAGCTAGCCAATTTGGTGACTTCAACACGTTATATAATAATGTAAAGTAATATTGCTAAAATTCGAAAGTGGTGTATGCGTCTTAACTTTCTGCATCATGATAAGATTTTATCTTGATTCTTGTTATGGTTTTGTTTTCCCTTAACTTCTTATAAGATACTTCCATTTTATTTGTTTAGTACTTGGAATATTTCATTTACTTGTTTGGATAAGATGGACACATGTCATTATAAGATTAATATGTTCCATTTTTAGTAACTTTCATACTTCGTTGAAATGTTGAATTGTATACGCTCAAAATTGAAAAGAGAGATGTATGTAGCCTTACACATCATGCTAAAGTTGTTAGCTTGATACGTGTTGTGAATACGACCACTAACAATGACTATGCTTTTCGGTTTCTCAAAATTTTGTTATTTTGTTTCTTTTCGTAAAATGCCCTTATCACGTTTGTCTTTAATTGGAATTTCGATGTAATTAATCGGTCATAATAAATGTTATGGTAGGCGTTGGATTATGTCATTGCTGAAGCCCGAGAAGTTGGAATAAGGCTTATGCTTAGTCTAGTAAATAACTTGGATGCTTACGGCGGCAAGACTCAATACGTCAAATGGGCTTGGACTGAAGGTGTCGGCTTGAGCCCTTCTAACGACTCGTTCTTTTATGATCCATCCATTCGCCTTTACTTTAAGAACTATGTCAAGGTATCTTCAAATTTCTTTCTCTCATCCATATGCCCTCTTTGGCTTAAAATAATTGTACTGTTTGCTTCGTGAATATTATCCTAGTGTTTACTTAATGACTAACGAGGTTTTTGGATCTGAGTTTTGAAGCGGATCATCTTATTATCAATTACACGCGAGAAGTGTTGGAAAAAAATATTCTGAAATATGTAAATCTGATAAGTTTTGGATCATTAGATTCAATGTGAGCTACAACAAAAGTAATTATCTAATGGATTTGTATAATAACCCTTTCTTTAAACCTAAATTCAGGGACTTTTATTTTCATTGCGTTAACCGTCTCTACTTTTTTAGAAAGATGTCATATTGGTCATTACTACATATTTTCATTTCTTTAAAAATCATAATTCTCCATATAATAAAAGTCTTAGTATTACAACTGAAACAACATAAGCACATCCAAACACTATTTTCTAGGGACCGGATAAATATAATTGATTTTCCAAATTCTTATTGTTCAACAGTACACATATGAACTTTCAAAACTCACATCCAAACACCACCTAAAATTAGGTACAAGGCTGGTAAAGAAACATTGCAAATTGAACGGGACAAACCAAATTCACTTCCTACCATCATGACATATTTTTTGGCAAATAAATCGCGCGCGCACACACACACACACTCGTTAGATGAGGCTTGGAATTTTATGGATTTGTGTTCTCAGTTGCTCATTGTTAGCTATTATTATTCTTAACTTCTGATAAATGTTGCAGACTGTCTTAACAAGGAAGAACACAATAACAGGAATCCAGTATAGAGATGACCCTGTCATCTTTGGCTGGGAGTTGATCAATGAACCACGCTGCATCACCGACCGTTCTGGTGACACACTGCAAGTAAGCTCATCTCTCTTTCTTAAAGACAACTACATACATGAACTTGCAGTGATTGCACGATTCAATATAAACATGGTATTTACGCGGTTAGCATCTTGCTTATATTTATAAGCCTTGCCAAGATTTTGACATACTTTGTGAACTTTGTAATATTACACAGATGAATACTGCAACTTGTAAAGCCATAGCTTAGGGGTGACCAGATGGGTGGAGTCGGGTGATGGGTCAAAAGAGGCTCCATTAAAAAATGGGCATTTTTACTACGGGTTGAGTTTGCCAACAACTAACAAGTTCTTTTTTGTCCACCTTTAAAAAATATTATGAACAAATAATGTAGAATTATGATTACAAAATCAGCATTAGTACAATGATAATCCAAATATGTGAATAAAAACATCAATAATAGACTCTGGGACTTTCAACTTGTTTATCCCAATCAATCCCAGTTCCCTTTTTGCTAAAATATTTGATTTAGTATACAACACAAACAGATAATTTATAAGTAACCAGGCTGAATTTTTTCTCTTTAAATGACCCACAGATCTGATTTGTCGTATTTAAAACCCTTATCCGCACTCCATGTAAAAGACGTGGACAAATGTCATGCTTTTTATCATTTCGTGTTCTGTTATTTTGTACGTTGCAAATTTAATTTTCCAGGCATGATTTGTATCTAAGGCTACTATAAACTACAGGATTGGATAGAAGAAATGTCAGCGTTCATAAAATCAATCGACAATAAGCATCTTTTAACTGTTGGTCTCGAAGGATTTTATGGTCCTAAGAGTCCCAAGAGAGATACTAAGAATCCAGAATTTTGGGCTGCTGATATGGGAGTAGATTTTATTCGCAACTCTGCTCCCTCAACCATTGACTTTGCCTCAGTTCATATTTACCCTGATCAATGGTTTGCCTATTTTTTGATCCTTGTTCTTATAATTTTACATCATTCTAGCTTATGTCTATAAAAGTAAATTGCAATATTTTTATGGAGCCCACGAAAATTGCTAGATTTTCCAAGAGCACAAGTGGTATTGATGAACAATATTTTTTTGTAGGTTTAAAAGGAAAAGTCTTAGAGGAAAACTAAAATTTGTGGCTGATTGGATGCATTCTCACATTGAAGACGGCGACCAAGTGCTCAAAAAACCTGTCATGTTTACTGAATTCGGACTGTCTGATCTAAGTAAAGGTTTCGACCCTTCACAAAGGGATCAATTTTACAAAATTGTCTTTGATGTTATATATGAATCTGCTAAGAAAAAGGGGGCAGGTGGAGGGTCATTTGCCTGGCAGTTCTTAGTAGAAGGGATGGAAGAATTTAACGACGATTTTGGGATAGTCCCGTGGAAGAGAGCTTCAACATATACGCTTATAACTCAACATACATGCAGGCTAGCAAAAATTCATGGGGCGGCCACACCAATAACAGGAAATATCAAGAATATTTGTAACAGTAAATGGTAAAACAACATTAGATTTTTTTTTTTTAATTTTTTTTTATTGATTTTGATCTCAATAATTGAGTTTGTTTTTGTGAGGTTTGAGATTTTAGTTACTTAGGAATATTGTCATAACACACGTTTTCATATGTATTATGTATATGCAGTTCTTGTCATATGGAAATGCTTATAGATTGGACTTATTACAATTCTGTCAAATTTCTATGGTTCTTTTAAACCTTCGTGAAGCTCATATATGTGATATAAGCTGTTTTACCGCCATCAGAAGGATCAAGTGAAGCAAAAAGTTAATTATTAACACAGTCCAAGGCTTACAATAGCATAATTGTACTGAATTTTAACATAACAAAAAACGACATTCAAAAGCAATGATCCCAAGACCTGATACCCTGTCTTTGAATGATATGACGAAAGTGCAAATCCATATTAAACAACGAACCTGGAAATAGTATTTATAGCATCAGAGCTAGGGGTGTCACGGTGTTAAATGCATATAATATATGTATATGCATCTAATTTTTAGCTAGAAAATATATTATGATGCATCTAATTTATGTCGATGCATCTCTAATATAAGATTATAGTTTTTTCTCATGCTTCTCATTTTAAAAGTTATTCTTATTTGATCCTAAGTCATCATTATATATATAAACCAAGGGAATGGATCCACTAAGAAGAGAAAATTAAATAAGAAGAATGAGAAATGTTTGTAGCCACATATTTCAAATGAAGAAGGAGAATTTCATGAGAGATGCATCTAAAATGTGCGGCTGTGGTTACTTCTCATTCTTCTCATTTTACTTTTATTTCTCATTTGATCATTACTCTATAAACCAAAAGGTTTAAAAACAAAGAATAAGTTTATCAAAACGAAAAGAATCCACATAAACTGTAAAGGTCCGAAATAAAGTACTGACTCCGTCCTAAAATAATTATTCATCGAAAAAAAAAAAAAAAAAAACACATAATTATTACAGAATAATATATTTAGGGCCTCGGCAATGGGCACGGTAAGGAGGCAGCGGTACCGTGCTACCGTGCGGGAACACCGCCGCCTTGCCCACGGTACCGCACGGTAGCAAGCTCGCACGGGGATGTTTCACGCACGGTAAGGATTGAAAAATGAACGTTGGAGCGTGTATTTTGACCGTTTGTTTGGACCGTTTGGCTTGAAAAGTTGGGTTTTTTTTTTGACCGTTGCTATGCTAGTATAAAATGGAAATCAAACCACAATAAACACACAACAACAACACTCAGTAGCTAAAAAAAAAAGTATTGTCTTCAAATTGAGTTTTTTACAGTTGCTATGTATTTGACTGTGAGGGATGGATGAGTGGAGGAAGAAGACACTATGAGGAAGAAGATACAGTTGCTATGTATTTGTTGTTTCTTTTTTAATTTTTACATTTTCTAAAAAATAAAGTTTGTTTTATTTAAAAAAAAATGAAAAAAAAATTTAAGTGAGGGATGGTGGTGTGGTGCCATAAGTGATGCCAACAAAAAAAAGGTGAGGGATGGGAAAAATGGGTGAGTGATGTGGCATAAGGGGATTGGTTGAAAGTGAGGGGTGGTGTTGTGGTGCCACAAGTGTTGCCAACCCCCTTATCTTTAGCTAATAATGGCTTTAAAGTTTGTAAATAAAATTCCGCTTACCGACAAGTGATGCTCATGATCAACAAAATCCACACCTATTAATTGACAAATTTTGTACTGTCTTCACACTGTTTCCTTTTTTATACATTACTCCATCAACCTCACACAATAAAACACACACACACACACTTCACTAATTTCTTGAGATATTTTTTTTTTCGATAAAATCTTGAAAAGGGGGATCTGGGTTTTCTTATATACCTTATTTCCCATCTGGGTTTCCAAAATCTTTGGATAAAACCCACTATTTATAAAGATCCAATCAAATTCCTCATTTTATAAGGGTTTTGTTTCAAGAAATTGATGGTTAAATATAAAATGGTTGGAGCGAATGGTTATTTGCTTCCAATACTTGGATTTGCATCAATTATTGCTTTTGTTTATTTGTCTTTTGGTGATATCTTGTCTGTAAAGTATTACAAAAATGATATAAATATGAGTTTTGTGGAGAGGAATGGGACTAATTTTGTGGTGGATGGGAAGTTGTTTTATGTAAATGGGTGGAATTCATATTGGTTTATGGACCATGCTGTTCAAGATCATAGCAGACCAAGAATTATAGCTATGCTTCAAGCTGCTGCTAAAATGGGTTTGACTGTTTGTAGAACTTGGGCTTTTAATGATGGTGATTATAATGCTCTTCAAATTACTCCTGGTAAATTTGATGAAAAAACATTTAAGGTATTTTATTTTTTATGTGATTTGGTATTTTTGTGATAGTTTGATTTAGGTTGTGTAGGTGTTGTTTGTTAGAATTTGATTATAGGAGGTGGTTCGGGATTGCGTGTTTTAAAGCAGAAGCAGTTTTAAGTTTTATGTTATCTAAACTGCTATTGCGCTTATCGGTAAAATAAGTAGATTGTGACAAGAATTTGGGATGTGCTTATTTAAAAATGTTAGTTTTTGCTGAAGTTATGATTACTTTTCTGCGTAAATATTCAAGTTAAAACCTTTTCTAAATAATTTGATTGAACTCTTACAACAAATGATCATTTTTTCGAGTATTCTTGCATCTCTTACAAGTTACAACGAATGGGAGTCCCAAATATGAGAAGTAATATTTGTATAAATAACTGAAAAGCAACTATTTTATGTTAAGATTTTGCTCTATTGAAGTAAGGCCATAACATTTTCATGTTTATTCATGTGTTAAAGGTGTTATCTTAATAAGTATAAATTGCAACCTCATAATGATTATGTTGTTGAGTTGTTCAATATCTCGCTGATCCGATTTTTGTTTTTTCTTGAAATTCTGATTTTAGTTGTTGTTAGTTGGAACAACATTTTGTATTGGTAGGTATTGGATGATGTCACTTATTAATAATTAATTGTGAGATCATTATGGTTTGTTGGTCTTCTGATGGATATCAGCTATAACTGATGTCGGAAACTTGCTAATTTTGGTAGCCATGTAAACTGTTAGGATTATTCATGATTTTAATTGATGAAAGGGTATTCTAGGTTGGTTATTCTTGTGTTTGTATTACTTCTGGTTTAGTTTTACTCTGTTTATTTGTATATATATTAATCTGATTCTTGTTTCTGTTATGTGATCTTAATTTTACTCATTAGTAGTGTTGGTGAACTACTTTTTCTACATTAACTTGTCACTTTTAGCAACTCTCTTATGCCAATAAAAAGTACGAAAGAACTTAAATTTGAACACAATAATTGGTTACATTTTGTACATTATGTTAAAGGGTATAACTGATTAATTATGTCACTCAATTTAGGACTGGTGATAATAACTGATTAATTATGTCACTCAATTTAATGATGATCACATTCTTGTTCTCTCTGAGACCCTATTTTTAGCTGTTGTTGTTTATTGGAACATTTCATAATGGTAGGCAGATTGATGATGTAACCGAACAAATAAGTCACTTTTTCATCTTTGGTAACTTTCAAACAACATAAAGCATTAAAAACTAAGACCACTCAATTTCGAGTTGGCGTGTGCATTTTAGCTTTATGCATCATGTTAAGATGTTATCTTGATTTTTTTCATGGTTATGTTCTCCCTTAAAAATTAAAAATAATACTTCCGACTTAATTCTTTGGTACTTTCAACATATCAATTAATTGTTTCGATATGATGGATTCTATGGTAGGCAAGGCATCATGTCATGAAGAATTAAATACGCAAAAAATCATACAAATCTATTCTCCTTTTAAAGTGGCATCTTCTATTAAAGTGACAATTTTTCTTCTTTATCAACTTTTATACACGTATCAAATATAGTAGAGAAGCACTCCAATTTGAAATGAAAGATTTCTTTAGCTTTACATTTACACATTACATATAAGGCACAATGTTTTATGTGTCCTGGATACAACTAGGGGTGTCATAAATCCTGACCCGACCCGGACCCGAACCCGACTAAGCATAATCGGGTCAGGTTACTCGGGTTCAAAATCTAACTCGGGTCAATCGGGTCAACCCGATTAACCCGAATACGAACTAGGGTCGGGTATCGGGTTCAAAACACTTTGCATATTCGGGTTCGGGTCAACCCGACTGACCCGACTTTATTTTATTTTATTTTATTTTTTTATTTTATTATTATTATTATTATTATTATTATTATTATTATTATTATTATTATTATTATTTTTCAATCTTTATTTAATTGAAAGTCTGCAATAAGACTTGTAAGTTGTATTGTCTTGTTTGGGTGTATGCAAGTTGTATTGCTAGGTTTGAGTGTATGCAAGTCTGCAATAAGCAAATATGCAAATCTGTGGATACCCTTTCATAAAGCCAAAGTAACAAAATCTTTCACTGTGCTTAAGAAAATTACGTCCCCCACCATTTTGGTTCCTTGTTGATGTCACATTTCACTGTGATAAAATGATACATATAGGATATAGCCTATCTGATTTTTATGAAATCATTATAGGATGCAATTGCAATCCAAAATGGGATAAAAAGTATTGTTTGATGGTATATTTGTTTTTCATTTTTGGTGTCTACAAACAACTAGTTGGTGTATATAATTAGCATCAGCCTCAAGATCATATGTATTGTATACTTAATGTGGGACAAGGAGTGACTAGCGATTTGTTACCTGCATTATAACTTAGGTACTGTTACTTTATATCTCTGATGTGGGGCCAAATCCGTTAATCATGAATTTATGCAGATCTATGAGTCAGAGTATGCTTGTGTAATTTGTAGCTAAATGTATGCAGTGCGTTCTACCATACTCAAGGTTTTCAAGTTCATATGAATACGAAACTAGTTTTTATTTCATTAATAATCAGTTTTCTTATACAACTCATCACTCATGCAACAAATAAATTATGCGATTTTAACTACTAGGTTTTAGAAATCAAATTCTGTGATTTTGTAAATGGCACAAAACCGAACCTGACTTGACCTGACCCATCTTGACCCGAACCCGACTAACCCGACCTCAAATAGGTTCGGGTTCGAGTATGTTATTTTTAGCCTCAACCCGACTTGGACCCGACCCGTTTGACCCGAACCCGACCCCGATTAACACCCCTAGATACAACTACTAATAATGGCTATGTTTTTCAGTTCCTATAAATTTGTATTCTTGTTTCTTTTCCTAAAATCTTCTCGATATAGCTGTTTTTTACTTCAGTATATTTATACATTGTCTATAATGGATGTTATGGTAGGCGTTGGATTTTGTCATTGCTGAAGCCCGAGAAGTTGGAATAAGACTTATGCTTAGCTTAGTCAATAACTTGGATGCTTACGGTGGCAAGACTCAGTATGTCAAATGGGCGTGGACTGAAGGTGTCGGCATGAGCCCTTCTAATGACTCGTTCTTTTATGATCCATCCATTCGCATTTATTTCAAGAACTATGTCAAGGTATCATCAATATTCTTTCTCTCATCTAAAATACCCTCTCTGGGGTGTCATAATTGTACATTGGTAATGTTTGGTTGGATATATAATTTTCTAAAACGGTATATGCATATAGCCTAGTGTTTAAATTGCATTTGACATCAAAACAATAATGCAATCTTGATGACTAAAAAGGGGTTTGAATTTGAGTTTAGGAGCCTGAATCTTTGCATTAGTAAGCTTTAATGTTTGGAAAGACATTCTGCTTTTTGGAAACCTGATAAATTTTGGATAATTCATTTCATGTGAGCTACAACAGAATTATTTAGCTGAATTAATACAACTGATTATCCGATCTGCATTGTTCAGCATCGGATAAAACTTATATCCAAACACTGCCTAAGCTTAGGTACAAGGCTAGGTAATGTTGCCAAGGGGAAACAAAGCAATTCATATCCAATGTCCCAATTCAATTTTCACCCTCACGTCTTTTTTTTTTTTTTTTTTTTTTTTTTTTTTTTTTTTTTGCAAATAAATCACACACACGCACATGCCTGTGATGAGGCTTACAAAACAAAAACACCCTTGGCAGATGGGCATGTTTGGAGGCACTTGGTAGTTAGTACAGCTTGAGCTATGCTGTGGTGGTTCGTCATCAGGACATACTGAGAAAATCAAAGTTATTGTGATTTATAGACGGCCACGACATATATTTCATTGTTTTTTTGGTAGTTAATCTTATTAAGATTAAGGATTTATAGTCTATTTGCTTAGCTATTATTGTTTTTTAATGGTGCAGACTGTCTTAACAAGGAAGAACACAATAACAGGAATCCAGTATAGAGATGACCCTGTTATTTTCGGCTGGGAGTTGATCAATGAACCCCGGTGCATCACTGACCGCTCTGGTGACACACTGCAAGTAAGTCCATCTCTCTTTCTCAATCATAAATGCACACACGAATGACAGTGATTACATAATACAAGAATTGAACAGGGTATTTACTCAGTTAAGCTGTTTGCATACATTTACAAGCCTTGCTAAGATTTTGTTATATCTTTGTGATCATTGCGTCTATACAAGGGTGGAGACATTAAAATCATAATCTGGAGGTGGCAACATGGGTGGGTGGGGTCAGGTTAGGGGTCAAAAGGGTTTCAGTTCGAAAAAGGGCCATTTTAGTGCCACTCAGGTTGGCCAATAAGTGCTCTTTTGTCCTTCACGCCTAAAGAAATTATCAACAAATGATGCTTAGTTATGAAATAAAATTTGGTTAACTTTCAACCCTTTTGACCCGTTTCTCTCTTAACTGAATTTTTATTTATTTGGTCCTTTTGAATTAATATAAAACCCAACTTGACTTATTCATAAGTCATAACTAAATGGGTCGATTAACAACACCTTTGTGTCACATACATAACTGATTAGTCATGTTTACGATTAATATTAGGGTGCATAGAATAGACTCGTAGACAAAAATAAAAGTTTTAGTGTTTTTATCTTCCCTTTCCCTTGTTTTGTGGTCATGAGTTGCATCTAAGGTTAAATTAACTACAGGACTGGATAGAAGAGATGTCAACTTTCATTAAATCAATCGACAATAAGCATCTATTAACTGTTGGTCTGGAAGGATTTTATGGTCCTAATAGTCCCAAGAAAGAGACTGTTAATCCAGAATTTTGGGCTGCTGATATGGGAGTGGATTTTATTCGCAACAGTGCTCCTGCAACCATTGATTTTGCCTCTGTTCATATTTACCCTGACCATTGGTAAGCTTCTTATCGCGCTTTCAAGAATTATATAATACTTCTGTTTAGATGCCCAAGAAGTGGTATTAATGAACATTATTTTGTAGGTTTAAAAAGAAAAGTCTTAAAGGTAAACTAAAATTCGTGGCTAAATGGATGCACTCTCACATTGAAGACGGAGACCAAGTGCTCAACAAACCCGTCGTGTTTAGTGAATTCGGATTATCCGATCTAAACAAAGGTTTTGAACCTTCACAAAGAGATGAATTCTACAAAACTGTCTTTGATGTTATATACGAATCTGCAAAGAAGAAGGGTGCAGGTGGAGGATCTTTTGCATGGCAGTTCTTAGTAGAAGGAATGGAGGAATTTAATGACGATTTCGGCATAGTGCCATGGAAGAGTGCTGTGACATATATGCTTATAACCCAACAGACATGCAGGCTAGCAAAAATTCATGGAGCGGTCACACCGATAACAGGAAATTTGAACAATATTTGTAACGATAAATGGTGAAAAACAGGATAAATGGTGAAAACAACATTATATTCTTTTTATATGATTTTGATCAGAATGATTTGAGCTCTTTTTTAGTGATGTTTGAGATTTTAGTTGAATAGTCATATTTTCAGCATCACACCTGTTGGGGTGTTCGGGATTCTTTACGCCGAAGCAGTTTTTTGGTTATGTTTTCTGCTTTATTCAAGTAAAATAAGTAGATTATGATAAAGCATAAGCAGGTTGAGTATGCAGAAGCAGTTTTGTGTTTTCCATACTGCTTATGCTTATTTTAAGTGGTTAATGCATATGAGATTCTCTAAGTTGAGACTCAGAGTACTTGTTTCAAAAGGCTTACTTACGATATCAAAATTACTCTTATAAACATAATCATCTTAATACTTTTAACAAGTAAAATAAGCAATCCCAAACACCCTCATCGCATGTATATGCAGTTCTTGGCATGTATATGCAGTTACATATGATGCATGTTGTAATGTTTACAGTGAAAAATCAACAACATTCAAAAGCAGTGATCTCAGAAGGCATACTCATAAGGCATACCCATGTTTAGAATGATCTTCAGACAAAAAACCAAAAAGAATGTAAAGATTAACCATTGACTCATTTGAATATCATGTGATTTTAGTTCTTTCAACTCCATAACATATCATAATTAGGCAAAAGCCAAAACATCAGAAACAATATTTCATAATCTCATATACCCATTGATTCATCTTAATTTAACCATTACATCTCATAAAACACCTAACTACAATAGCACTAAAACAAAACAATAAACTAGTTCATCAAGACATTTCATCAAACACCTTAAACCACATCCCCCAACTCCCCCACCTTCCTCAACCTCTTCCTCCCCTTCGAACCACTCTTCCCCGTCTCCGTAACCGCCACTTTTCGCCCTCGAGTCCTCGCCGCAACCCCGTCCCCCTCGATCTCCCCTTTCTTCGTCGCAACTCGATCAAACTCATCCGAAAGCTTCCTCACAGGCCACTTCCTCCCACCATCTGCCACCTCATCATCCTCCTCCTCATCAACAAGCCCCACAAATCGCCTCTTTCGCTTATTCGCCATCGGCGCAGGCGGCACAGCAGGACTACTATTCAAACTTTTTCCCGCCTTTTTTGCAATTTTCGAACCCGATTTTTTAAATTTTTTAAGCTTGGGGCTTAAGGACTCTTCTCTTTTTTTGATACTTGTTTCGATGTGGTTTCGAATCTTGTCGATATCGCCTTCGATACGGCCTTGCAACCTGTGGCGATTGAAACTTAACCCACCCATGGACCAGTGAGCTTCTTCGGCCCATGACATAAACGGGTCAAGTACTGAAACGGGTGGGTCGACCCGGTATGTGTTGTATTTGATATCGGTGTAGATTCGGGGACGAGGGAGGCTGCTGCCGTAGAATTTACCCGGGCCTAGTGCTATCACCATTTTTGGTTTCTTTTTGTGTGTGAAAAGGTGTAACTGTGTGTTTTATTAGGGTTATAGGGAATGGATGAGTGTGTATGTGAAATGGGGGGTTTGCTTTTATAGATGGTGGATTTGGGGGGAGTTTGTGGCGGGAAGGATATGGCGCCAGATGTGGTATTGGGCGGGATAATTAACATTTTTTCGGGTTGTGGAGTAGTGTGTGATGGAATAGTAGTAGTGCAATTTATATTTTTTGTTTAAAAAGGTAAAAAAATATTCAATATTTCGTGGCATGAAATATTTTTTAAGAGCAATGATACATTCATATAAAAGTATTCACAAAAATAATATACTCGCTGATGTATCAGCTGGTAAGGGTGACAATTCGGGTCGGGTTCTGTTTGATGGTTTGCGGGTCAGGAAACTTCAACCCGAACATGACCCATTTAAATATTCGGGTCAGCTATGTCAACCCTAACCTGTTTATACATAACCCGAACCTGACCCATTTAACCCGTATATATACTTGGGTTGGAGAGTTGAATAGGTTAAACGGGTTTCGGATTGACCCATTTAACCCGTTTTATATACAAAAGTTGGCACATTACACGAGTTAAACATGTTAAACGGGTTTACGGGTCGACCCGTTTAACCTGTATAATAAAATGAAATACTTTTTAATTTATTCCTAACCCGAGCCTAACCTGTTTAATAAATGGGTCAGATGAGTCGACCCGAAATATATTATACTCAACCCAAACTTGTTAATTTTCGTGTCAGTTCCAGGTCGAGTTTCGTGTTGGGTCAGAAATTGCCACCCCTATCAACGGGTGATTGGTTTTTTGTGGGATCCACATCTCACAAAAACCAATCACCCGCTGACATCTCAACGATTGGATTGTTTTTGTGGATATTTTTATGTGGGTGTAGTAAATTTCATTTTTTTAATAGTTGTACATTATTTACCGGGGGTTAGCATCGGTCTAAGATCGGATCGAGACCGAACTAGCCTAAAAACTTAGACCGAGGACCGCATCAAATGTATCTGTAACACCCCCAAAAGTCGTTTTTAACAGCGGAAGACTTAACATGTCAGCGGGAGACTTTCGGGGTATTACTTCGAGGATCTTTGTCACAATCATAGTAGACAACACAAAGTGAAGTATTAAAGTTAAATTTATTTTAAAATACCAAATATCTGGGATACATAACATTATTAAGTCAAGAACGTGTTTTATTCTGAAGGAAAATAAGTAGTTTATTATGGTTCTTGTCATGCTTTTGCCCACTCCGTGCCATCCAGATCCATCTTGTTTAGTTACCTGAGATAAACATGCTAAAGTCAACATAAAGTTGAGTGATATTCATAGGTTTGAGTTTAAGAGTTTAATCACAAGTTACGAATGTATTGTAATCACATACAATCAATATGTTAAGAAAATTTAATGTTCCTGTTATTGCCTTAAGCTCATGATACTCAACGATTAACAGTCAATCATAAATATGAATTATGATGGTAAGTAATAGGCCCCCAAAGATAGGTATTTGTCAATAACCTATTTATAAGAACAATAAAGTGCGCCTGGTGTTTTCTCCAACAACCAAACGAGGATTGTTAATCACTAATAGTACTATTCACAATTATTTACGTTCACCCTTCAGGTGATTAAGGTTCATGATAGAGGGACTTCTGACAATAGTAACTTAAGCTAATAACATTTGCCTGACGGTATTTCAATACCCGGTATAAAAGACTTGTGATCGAGTTTTAAGCATGTATCTCCCCACGGGAAAATAGTTAAAGAGTGGGCTATGAAATCACCTTAGTAGTACAGTGGTATCGTAGTCTTAACAAAGCAAGGAAATGGCTTCACACAACACAACCTAAAAGATAATGCAAGTTTCAGTTAATAGTCTAAATCTGGTTTTATCGCGAATACTTGTTATTTAGTTACGAATAAATCTCGTGTTTGTTTAAGTGTTTTAAGTTTAAAAACAACGTTATATATAATTATATCTCGTAAGTAAAAATATCGATGATTGATATAAAGTTAGTTTTTATAACAGAAATAAACGTATCGTTTTACAAGAATAATTAACGTATTGTTATATTGTTTAATTATATATCGTATATATATATATATATATATATATATATATATATATATATATATATATATATATATATATATATATATATATATATATATATAAGTTTATGTTTATATAAGTCTTATATATGTTTAAATATGTAAAAGTTTAATATTATTTTTATAATATAATATTTACTGAAAATTCCTTCAAGTTTCCATAATTTACATTTTTAACCCTAACGATATATATATTACACCGTTAGTCCAAAATATTTATAATTTGCATTTTTGGTCCAATAGCATCAATATTTACATTTTTCAACTCTAATTATCATTTTTATCAGTTTAGAACTCAAAGTTTTACGTTTTGACAGTTTCTACCCATAGTTTCCCATTTTGACACTTTTAGTCCCTCGATTTGAAAAATTTGCAAACTTAGTCCAAATTTCACCAAATGAAAAGTTTAACATTTTTATTTATTAAATAAGCTCAGAATATTCCAAATAGCTTATTTGATTAGCTTATTAGCTTAAAAACCAATTTTTTTTACAAAATGGGCCTTAACGAGCCAAATTAAGGGTCCGTTAACGTTTTGTGATCCAATGGGCTTACGAAAGGTTTGGGCCTGACTTTGGACTCATTTTAGAATACTAAAAACACCGGTGTTGGGCTCCCAGGCCCAGTGTAGCACATAAGCTTAGTGGGCTTAACATAAGCCCGCGTAGCTTATATAAGTTTTCTAAAAATCTGGTTTTTGGTCGAGACAAAAGGGTCGAGTAAAGTGGTTATACGAGTTAGTAACTTCGAATAAAATATGGTTTCCAATTGTTTACCAAGTTGTTTATGAGATCGAGTTTTAAAAACAATATGTTATATTTCTAGATTTCGAAATAACGAGGCCAAGTAAATGACTAAAATTTATTTTGAAAACAGTTTGAAGGCTTAAAAATATTCTAAGTCTTTTTAGTTATTTCGAATGGGTCAAGACTACTTCAAATCGTGTTGTTTTCTTATTAAGTATATGTTATTTTTAGATTAAACTTTACGTCACTTGATTGTTAGTACATTAAACATTTAGGATGTGAATTAAAATATATATGTCACGTTTATATTTTACGAACTAAATGAGGCAAAGTGAATGTGCAAAACTTCATAATAACGAAAATAGAATATAATAAAGGAACTCCAAGTGCTCACCTCACCTCAAAATAGGTGGTTTAAATGGTTCGTAGGGATCGAGTTTGGTTCAAGGAGGATTGTAGCGTGGTTCACGGCACACCAAGGTTCAAGTAGACTCCAAACTTTGCTTCCTAGGTTCGTCTTGAAACGTGGTACTCCTAGCAATCCTTTCGCCCCCCCATAGCTCCTTTTCGTTATTAATTTTAGTGGTATGGTACGTATGAGTGTATGAAGTGATGTGGTTTGCATGTAAAGCTTATATAGGCTGTTTTAGGGTGGTGAGGATAAGTTCAAGAGTCACAAGACTCATGCGTTGGCTAGTGTATACGATGGCACCATTTTCTTTACCAATCGAGGCTTAGCAACAATAGGAATTTTGCATGCAATCTCTGTTCACTATCTGACATTCTACTGTGCATTTGAGTTGGTCTAGAAGTCATTGGGTACATTGGGTGGTGATAAAGAAGGCTTGTGACAAAATTTGGTTTTATACACATACGATTTTTGTAGTTTACTTTGGCTAAATTTGGATGTCTAAATGTGAGAGTTATGGAACGAGATTTGTTATTCATGAAAGTTAGCTAGGTGATGAAACAAGTTATGTAATAATATACATGGGTTGTGTGTCGAAAAATGAAATAACTAGGGGTGTTCCTTGGCTCGATCGTGGCTGGAAACAAAACAAGAGAAAAAAAAATATAAAGGTGCGTTTGGGCTTTGAGCCCTTTGGGCTTTGGCTTTGGTTTCGGTCCAGCAGAAAGAAGAGAAAAAAAAAATGAAAGGGTCCGGTTGGTATAAATACTAGGAAGTGGGGCCCATTTAAGATGTGGGGTCCACATAGAAATTTTAGGGAGTCGGGATAAGTTCAAGTAACGATAGTGAGCAATCTCGGGAATTTTCGTAGGTTCCGGAATATATAAATATTGTACGGTATAGATTAACGAAACGTATATTATAAATTATAAATGTTTTTAATATAAATATATCCGCGATAATTTAGACTATCTAGGTTTGTGTGCAAGCAACGTTTCTAAGTAAAAGATAATTCCCAATTTACTGTTGTGAATTATATATCAAGTCTTATAAAAAAAAATTTTGTCATACGTAAAAGTGGGTATTTAAATAACGTAACAACTTGTAGGTATTTACTAACCGTTGGGAAAATTACGAGAGGCTACAGTACATACATCTTACAGTGAATTCCGTCCCGGAATTCGAGTTTAGGAGGGTTGCCAAGGGTGTCTAAGAGAAGAGGTGTGGGTACTTGGTGCGAAACTGGTCCTCGCGTTCCCAAGTATACTCTGGTCCTCGTTTAGAGTCCCATCGAACTTTTATGATAGGGATACGGTTTTGTTTTAGTTGTTTGACTTCTCTATCCATGATTGCTACTGGTTCCTCGGTAAAAACGAGTTTGTCATCAAGTTGTAATTCTTTCAATGGAATGACCAAAGATTCATCGGATAAACACTTCTTGAGATTTGACACATGAAAAGTGTTGTGAATTCGGCTAAGTTCCTCGGGTAGTTCAAGTTTATATGCCATGGGTCCAATTCTTTATAGGATTTTGAATGGACCGATGTATCTTGGGTTTAACTTTCCCCTCTTTCCGAATCGTATCATTCCTCTCCATGGTGATACTTTTAACATAACTTTATCTCCAATCTGAAATTCCATGGGTTTTCTTTTTAGGTCGGCGTAACTTTTCTGTCGGTCTCTAGCGGTTTGTAAACGTTGTTTGATTTTGATGATTTTCTCGGTTGTCTCATGAACTAGATCCGGTCCTGTGAGTTGTACTTCTCCGACTTCTGCCCAGCAAACGGGCGATCTACACTTTCTACCGTAAAGTGCTTCGAATGGTGCTGCCTTGATACTGGTATGATAACTGTTGTTGTATGAGAATTCTGCTAATGGTAAGTGTTTGTCCCAACCTTTTCCGAAGTCTATAACACAAGCGCGTAGCATATCTTCTAAGGTTTGTATTGTTCTCTCACTTTGACCATCGGTTTGTGGGTGATAGGCTGTGCTCATATCCAGCTTTGTTCCTAAAGCTTTTTGCAATGATTTCCAAAAATGAGACGTGAAACGACTGTCGCGATCTGATATAATGGAAATCGGCACTCCATGTCGTGACACAATTTCCTTCAGATATACCTGAGCAAGCGTGTTCATTTCATCAGTTTCTTTGATTGGTAGGAAATGAGCTGACTTGGTGAGACGATCAACGATAACCCATATCGTATCGTAGCCAGTAGAAGTTTTGGGAAGTTTGGTGATGAAGTCCATTGTAATACGTTCCCATTTCCACATGGGGAGTTCAGGTTGGGTGAGTAATCCGGAGGGTTTCTGGTATTCTGCTTTTATTCTTGAACATGTTAGACATTTACTGACGTACTCAGCGATGTCGGCTTTCATGTTCGGCCACCAATATAGTTTCTTAAGATCTTGGTACATCTTGTCGGAACCTGGGTGAATGGAGTATTTTGACTTGTGAGATTCATGCATGATAAGGTCACAAATACCTCCGAAGAGAGGAATCCAGCTTCTTTCCTTGAAACAAAGCATTCCATTTGATCTTTTCACAAATCCGTTTTCGTTTTCCGGCATACCAAAAATCTTTTCAATTGGTCGATTTTCTTTCTTGAGAGCCTCGCTCTGGGCGATAATGATTTGTGTTGGAAGGGGTGAACAAATAGTCATGCCTAACGATCTGACCCTGAGAGGTTTTGGTCTTTCTTTTCGGCTTAATGCATCTGCTACTACATTAGCCTTTCCTGGGTGATAACGGATTTCACAATCATAATCACTAAGCAATTCTAACCAACGGCGTTGTCTCATGTTTAGATCCTTTTGATCTAGGATGTGTTGAAGACTTTTGTGATCTGTAAACACGATACACTTGGTGCCGTATAGATAGTGTCTCCATAATTTAAGAGCGAATACTATTGCTCCTAGTTCTAGATCATGGGTTGTGTAATTTTCCTCATGTTTCTTCAGTTGACGTGAGGCATATGCTATTACCTTATCCCGTTGTATCAAAACTGCACCTAAACCATGGTACGAAGCGTCACAATATAGCACGAAATCTTTGCTTCCTTCTGGCAATGCTAGTATTGGAGCTTCACAAAGCTTTTGTTTTAACAGTTGGAAGGCTGATTCTGCTTCTTGTCCCCAAACGTACTTTTCGTTCTTTTGGGTCAACTTGGTCAATGGTTTTGAGATTTTAGAGAAACCTTCAATAAATCTCCGGTAGTAACCTGCAAGACCTAAAAATTGACGTACTTCTGTGGGAGTTGTAGGTGATGACCATTCTTTAACTGCCTCTATTTTTGCAGGATCCACGTGTATTCCTTGACTATTGATTACGTGTCCCAAAAATTGCACCGTGGGAATCCAAAAGTCACATTTTGAGAATTTCGCGTACAACTTTTCCTTCCTAAGTAACTCTAGGATTGTTCTCAAATGATTGGCATGTTCCTCTTTGTTACGAGAGTAGATCAGAATGTCGTCAATGAACACTATCACGAATTTGTCCAAATATGGCTTGCATACTCGGTTCATTAGGTCCATAAACACAGCGGGTGCGTTTGTTAGACCAAATGGCATTACCTGAAATTCATAGTGTCCATAACGGGTTCTGAAGGCTGTCTTGGGAATATCTTCTTCCCGAACTCTCAATTGATGGTATCCCGACCTTAGATCAATCTTCGAGTATACACTCGATCCTTGTAATTGATCAAATAAATCGTCTATTCTAGGTAAAGGATATCGGTTCTTTATAGTGAGTTTGTTTAATTCTCGGTAATCTATGCACATTCGGAATGATCCGTCTTTCTTTTTAACAAATAGAACTGGGGCTCCCCAAGGTGATGAACTTGGTCTAATGAAACCTTTATCGGATAATTCCTTTAGTTGTTCTGATAGTTCCTCCATTTCGGAAGGTGCCAACCTGTAAGGTGCTTTTGCTACTGGTGCCGCTCCAGGCACTAGTTCAATTTGGAACTCTACTTGGCGTGTCGGTGGAAGACCGGGTAGATCTTCAGGAAATACTTCGGGGAATTCCTTAACGATAGGTACATCTTTAAGTTGTTTCTTGGTTAACTTACTTTCCGTCATCTGAACCATGAATACATGACATCCTTCGTTCATGTATTTTATCATTCTGAGGCATGAGATGATTCCGTATCGGTTTTTATTCTTGTCGCCATGGATAACGAGGGTTTCATTCTTAAAAGGAATGTGTATGGCTTTCTCGTCACAATGAATCTTAGCATGATGTTTGGATAACCAATCCATTCCGATGATAGCATCAAAACTACCGAGTTGGACAGGCATCAGGTCAATAGGAAAGGATTCTCCTACGAGGGTTATGGTACAATCTTTTAAAACCGAGTTGGTGCTAATTAAGTTCCCATTGGCCATTTCTATCTCGTATGTGGTTTTTAGCTTAGAAGGGTTAGAGTTAATGAAAGGGGCAAACGTATCTGACACGAAGCTCTTATCTGCTCCAGAATCAAATAATACTCTAGCATTATGATGATTTAATAAGAACGTACCCGTGACAACGTCGGGGTTTTGTGGTTCATTTTCATTTCCCATCACGTATGCTCTTGCTCGTGCAGTGTTCTGACCATTTCCTTTTGGACAGCGATTCTTGAAGTGTTCGGTTTCTCCGCATGAGTAACATGTTGGTGCTATTGGTTGTAGGTTGCTGCCGGTAGCAGGGGTCCTACAATCTTTTGTGGCATGACCTATCCTTTGGCATTTATGGCATTTCACTGTACAAGCACCATTGTGATGAAGCTTGCATCGGTTGCACTGTGGCTTAATACCTTGATATCCATTGCCATTGGTTGCCGTAAATATCTTAGGAGGTTCTTGTCGTTGGTTCTGTTGTTGACGATGTGGGTTCTTGTTCTGGTGTTGTTGTTGGTTGATCCTGTTGTAGTTGTTGTTGTGGTGATGGTTGTTGTTGCGATGGCCGTTATGGTAGTGATTGTGGTTTTGGTGGTGGGTGGTTCTCCTGTCATCGAGCTTTCTTTTGAGTTCGTTGCACTTGATTTCGCGGTCTAGGAGTTTTTGTGCTAACTCCATTGCGACTTCTAGTGATGGTGGGTTGGATGCTGTGACGTTTCCTTCAATATTCCGGGGAAGACCTTCAATATACTTCTCCAGAGTTTTCTCTAAATCTGGTACGATAGAAGGACATAATGCCATCAGCTCGTGGAATCTCCTGTTGTAAGCCCTAAGATCGATTCCTTTGACTGCAAGGACATGGAATTCGTCTTCCAGTTTTCTTATTTCGGATCGAGGACAGTACTTCTTTAGGATCTTGGCTTTGAATTCCGTCCAGGAGAGTTGGTATGCTGCTTCTGTACCTAAAGTTTGAGTTGTAGCGGTCCACCATGACAAAGCGTCATCCATTAAGGTTCCGGTGGCAAATGTGACCCTGTTGTTTTCTGAGCATCCACTCCTTTGGAATACCGTTTCGCATCTCTCGAACCAATGGGCAAGTTTAGTTATCCCTTCAGTACCCATGAAGTAAGTTGGCTGACAAGCCATAAAGTCTTTATAGGTACATTGGCGAGGTGCGGGAGCAACATTTCTTGCCGGTTGTGCATTAGCATTTGCTTGTTCGGCTAAGGCTGCATTGATTCCATTGGTGATTGCTTGTTGGATCTCTTCCGGGGTCATGGTTGCTGCTGAGGTAGTGGTCACGGTTCTCTTAGGTGCCATATTCCTAAAAATGAGAATATATTTTCAGAATTTTCATAATAACCATCTTGTGTTAGACTATTTAGTAACATCAATAGGTTCAAAGTTATAATAGTGTCACATATATCACGATGCAATATACGATATCATAACACTTATGAAAATAAAGCAAACATAACATCATTGATTAGATTGTCGTTTTGAGTTTACATCACTTATTTATTCTTGTTGACATATCTTCTAGGACATTCAAATACAGGTTATTACTGTGATGTGGGTGAGGCTACATCGACAATCTATGGCATTCTAGGGTTTTCCTTGGTTATCATCAAGACGACGTTCTAGTTCCTGAATTTTGGCGGCCATGGTTTCTATGATTTGGTCTCGGTCTCTCTCCCTAGCTTGTGTTTCTTGTTGTGCACGTCGCAGAGACATGACTTGGGCTCTTGTGGTGTCGAGGGCTTGATCGATGTCACACATGATGTCCCTGTTTACGGTGTTAGCAGAGCAAAGTAATCCGATGAATTCCATAGCTTCACCGAATTGGGTACTTAGTTGTTCAATTATGGTTCCCGTCTCTAGGTGTCCCATCACAAGTTGTTCGATCTCAGCTGATATGACTTCTATTAGTTCATTAGGGATGTTGTTCACCAAGGTGGCTATGGCGTCTAACCTGTCTTCATGTCTTACTAACCTAGCTGCCAAGAGGGGTATGGTATGATGAATGGGTTCTCCAGTGACTGGAAGGATCTTAGATGCAGCAAATGATGATCTTTCACCAAGTTCTCTGTTGGTGGGGGTACCTTCTTGAGATCTCCAATACTTAAGGATTGGTAGTAGAAATGACCATTTGCGAGCATTGACCCGCTTACGAGCCTTATGGTTGGTTCTTGCATAATAGTAAGGATCTGAGGAGGTAGGACGAATCTGGTAATTCCTTGGTTGATAAGATAGAGGAGCACTGGAAGTTTTCATAGGTGGTGGACTGTTGATTGTCACTGGTACAGTAGTAGTCTGTTGATAAAATATGCTAGGTAGTATCACTGGTTCTGCAGTTGGAGCAACTTCCTTTTTCCATTTAGTATCATCCCAGATGTCTTTTTCTTCAGCATATGAAAGAGCTTTTCCAGCAGTGGCTGGTTCATAAGGCTGGAATGGAGAAGTTTGCTTACTGCGTCTGATTGGACCAGATGATGCTTGAGGTGAAGTAGAGGATTGTTGACTTTCCTTATTCTTATCTGTTGTAGGTGACACAGTCATTGGAGCAAGTGTTGGTACAATAGGTGTAGAGCTCTCAGTTTCCGAATCCGATAACAACACAATGAAGTTGGGTTTGGAAGACATGGTACTGTAATAATCCCGGTTAGTAAACATAGTTATTAGCATAATCATAACATGTAAGCATATATCAAGTTATATAAGTAAGAAATAATGAGAAGTAACTTTTCTACCAGATGTTGGATTGTAGGCACGGAGAGCATGAAGTGGTATTTTGTAAAAATGGTCCAGTTAAAGTGTAGTTATAGTCCAATGTTTAAAACATCTGGTTCTCTATAACCGTGGCTCTGAATACCAATCTGTAACACCCCCAAAAGTCGTTTTTAACAGCGGAAGACTTAACATGTCAGCGGGAGACTTTCGGGGTATTACTTCGAGGATCTTTGTCACAATCATAGTAGACAACACAAAGTGAAGTATTAAAGTTAAATTTATTTTAAAATACCAAATATCTGGGATACATAACATTATTAAGTCAAGAACGTGTTTTATTCTGAAGGAAAATAAGTAGTTTATTATGGTTCTTGTCATGCTTTTGCCCACTCCGTGCCATCCAGATCCATCTTGTTTAGTTACCTGAGATAAACATGCTAAAGTCAACATAAAGTTGAGTGATATTCATAGGTTTGAGTTTAAGAGTTTAATCACAAGTTACGAATGTATTGTAATCACATACAATCAATATGTTAAGAAAATTTAATGTTCCTGTTATTGCCTTAAGCTCATGATACTCAACGATTAACAGTCAATCATAAATATGAATTATGATGGTAAGTAATAGGCCCCCAAAGATAGGTATTTGTCAATAACCTATTTATAAGAACAATAAAGTGCGCCTGGTGTTTTCTCCAACAACCAAACGAGGATTGTTAATCACTAATAGTACTATTCACAATTATTTACGTTCACCCTTCAGGTGATTAAGGTTCATGATAGAGGGACTTCTGACAATAGTAACTTAAGCTAATAACATTTGCCTGACGGTATTTCAATACCCGGTATAAAAGACTTGTGATCGAGTTTTAAGCATGTATCTCCCCACGGGAAAATAGTTAAAGAGTGGGCTATGAAATCACCTTAGTAGTACAGTGGTATCGTAGTCTTAACAAAGCAAGGAAATGGCTTCACACAACACAACCTAAAAGATAATGCAAGTTTCAGTTAATAGTCTAAATCTGGTTTTATCGCGAATACTTGTTATTTAGTTACGAATAAATCTCGTGTTTGTTTAAGTGTTTTAAGTTTAAAAACAACGTTATATATAATTATATCTCGTAAGTAAAAATATCGATGATTGATATAAAGTTAGTTTTTATAACAGAAATAAACGTATCGTTTTACAAGAATAATTAACGTATTGTTATATTGTTTAATTATATATCGTATATATATATATATATATATATATATATATATATATATATATATATATATATATATATATATATATATATAAGTTTATGTTTATATAAGTCTTATATATGTTTAAATATGTAAAAGTTTAATATTATTTTTATAATATAATATTTACTGAAAATTCCTTCAAGTTTCCATAATTTACATTTTTAACCCTAACGATATATATATTACACCGTTAGTCCAAAATATTTATAATTTGCATTTTTGGTCCAATAGCATCAATATTTACATTTTTCAACTCTAATTATCATTTTTATCAGTTTAGAACTCAAAGTTTTACGTTTTGACAGTTTCTACCCATAGTTTCCCATTTTGACACTTTTAGTCCCTCGATTTGAAAAATTTGCAAACTTAGTCCAAATTTCACCAAATGAAAAGTTTAACATTTTTATTTATTAAATAAGCTCAGAATATTCCAAATAGCTTATTTGATTAGCTTATTAGCTTAAAAACCAATTTTTTTTACAAAATGGGCCTTAACGAGCCAAATTAAGGGTCCGTTAACGTTTTGTGATCCAATGGGCTTACGAAAGGTTTGGGCCTGACTTTGGACTCATTTTAGAATACTAAAAACACCGGTGTTGGGCTCCCAGGCCCAGTGTAGCACATAAGCTTAGTGGGCTTAACATAAGCCCGCGTAGCTTATATAAGTTTTCTAAAAATCTGGTTTTTGGTCGAGACAAAAGGGTCGAGTAAAGTGGTTATACGAGTTAGTAACTTCGAATAAAATATGGTTCCCAATTGTTTACCAAGTTGTTTATGAGATCGAGTTTTAAAAACAATATGTTATATTTCTAGATTTCGAAATAACGAGGCCAAGTAAATGACTAAAATTTATTTTGAAAACAGTTTGAAGGCTTAAAAATATTCTAAGTCTTTTTAGTTATTTCGAATGGGTCAAGACTACTTCAAATCGTGTTGTTTTCTTATTAAGTATATGTTATTTTTAGATTAAACTTTACGTCACTTGATTGTTAGTACATTAAACATTTAGGATGTGAATTAAAATATATATGTCACGTTTATATTTTACGAACTAAATGAGGCAAAGTGAATGTGCAAAACTTCATAATAACGAAAATAGAATATAATAAAGGAACTCCAAGTGCTCACCTCACCTCAAAATAGGTGGTTTAAATGGTTCGTAGGGATCGAGTTTGGTTCAAGGAGGATTGTAGCGTGGTTCACGGCACACCAAGGTTCAAGTAGACTCCAAACTTTGCTTCCTAGGTTCGTCTTGAAACGTGGTACTCCTAGCAATCCTTTCGCCCCCCCATAGCTCCTTTTCGTTATTAATTTTAGTGGTATGGTACGTATGAGTGTATGAAGTGATGTGGTTTGCATGTAAAGCTTATATAGGCTGTTTTAGGGTGGTGAGGATAAGTTCAAGAGTCACAAGACTCATGCGTTGGCTAGTGTATACGATGGCACCATTTTCTTTACCAATCGAGGCTTAGCAACAATAGGAATTTTGCATGCAATCTCTGTTCACTATCTGACATTCTACTGTGCATTTGAGTTGGTCTAGAAGTCATTGGGTACATTGGGTGGTGATAAAGAAGGCTTGTGACAAAATTTGGTTTTATACACATACGATTTTTGTAGTTTACTTTGGCTAAATTTGGATGTCTAAATGTGAGAGTTATGGAACGAGATTTGTTATTCATGAAAGTTAGCTAGGTGATGAAACAAGTTATGTAATAATATACATGGGTTGTGTGTCGAAAAATGAAATAACTAGGGGTGTTCCTTGGCTCGATCGTGGCTGGAAACAAAACAAGAGAAAAAAAAATATAAAGGTGCGTTTGGGCTTTGAGCCCTTTGGGCTTTGGCTTTGGTTTCGGTCCAGCAGAAAGAAGAGAAAAAAAAAATGAAAGGGTCCGGTTGGTATAAATACTAGGAAGTGGGGCCCATTTAAGATGTGGGGTCCACATAGAAATTTTAGGGAGTCGGGATAAGTTCAAGTAACGATAGTGAGCAATCTCGGGAATTTTCGTAGGTTCCGGAATATATAAATATTGTACGGTATAGATTAACGAAACGTATATTATAAATTATAAATGTTTTTAATATAAATATATCCGCGATAATTTAGACTATCTAGGTTTGTGTGCAAGCAACGTTTCTAAGTAAAAGATAATTCCCAATTTACTGTTGTGAATTATATATCAAGTCTTATAAAAAAAATTTTTTGTCATACGTAAAAGTGGGTATTTAAATAACGTAACAACTTGTAGGTATTTACTAACCGTTGGGAAAATTACGAGAGGCTACAGTATTCGGTCCAGTCTGGTCCAAGAAGGCATAATAGTCGGGTTTTACGTAAGACCGGGCCAAACCGGGCCGAGACCGAACTGCTGATCCTTCGGTTCGGTCGATCTCGGTCGGTTTTAGGCCTGCGATGCTCAGCCTTATTATTTACATTCTGTTTTATCTGCTTGTATAATTAAGTGTGCAAATCAAAACAAAAAATGTGCAAATCATCTCTCATTTTTATGGTGGTAAATTTCGACATAACACGAAACACAATATGATAACAACATGAAATTAAATAGATTTTGGTTTTAGGATAAATGAGGTTGGGTAAAAACAAGTCAACCATCAAACCTATTTAATAAATAGGTCAGGTTCAAGTTTGATATGTGTTAATCGTTATATATGTTGATCCGGCAAAATGTTTAACAATATAAGCCTTCAAAAATACCGATGTGATTAAAATGATTAGCTAGAGTTTAAATGTGTAGTATGGTAGTGAAAAATAATTGAATTTTTGTTTTATGAATTTTATTGAAGTTTATGTGTAGTTTAGTCATATTTTCATCGGCTTCTTAATTAGTACTCCTTTCATTTCATATTAAGTGTCTAGTTTTACTTTTTGAACATCTTTTTTTACTAAATACTTGTTTTTTGTATTATTTAATATTTAATGAAAATTATATCAATGAAAATATTTTTAAAACTCAATCTATTAATATATTTTGCAACAAATATTATATAATACAAACAAAAATATTTCAAATCAAAGTTGAAAAATAAATACTATCTTGACATTTAATATGGGACGGAGGAAGTATATAATTTTAGGACCTAAACGACTTAAACTTTTAGTCCATAAACCTATCAATCCACTTGACGTATTTAATTAAACAGGTTACGTGGGTCATAAATGGGTTATATATGTTTTACAAGTTCGGATTAGAGTTGAGTTTGTAGACACAATTAACAAATGGGTCATGTTTACGTGGAGTTGATGCTGACCCGATAATATGTCAACTTGAACAAGACAACTCGAGCACGACTTCATTGCTACCCTTAGACTATTGACACGTCATATCATGTCATCAAAGTTATTCCTATTGGTACAATAAATAAGAATAAATTATTATATTAAAGTACTCACTTCGTCCTATATTAATTGTTCACAATGGAATTTTTGGATGTTCAAAATTAAATGTCCATTTGTACCTTTCAACCAATAAGATGAGATTTTACTGGGTAAAAATAATATTTGATTGGTGGAGAGTTAGCTAGTGGAATCTCCTAAAACTTTGTGCATTATGAAAGTGGACACTTAATATGAGATGAAGGGAGTAGCAATTATTAATGTAGGCTATTCATACTTTTAAATTTTAAATTGTATGTTATTCATTTTCAGTTATCACCTAACATATTGAACTTTAAAAGTTAAAACCCCCGTTGATGAGATGCAAGTTGTTAATGATTTTAAAGGTCATTTACTTAATGATTTAATGCATTTTACCTTATCTTGTATGTATTTTAGCTTAAAATCATTCTTATTTGATTTTTAGGTTTATCTCTATGCATTTGTTTGAATTGGACTTGATTTGGGCTCATTACGATGAAGTTTGAAGAAAAGACAAAAGTTTGGATTCATGACCGGAATTGCTGACATCGTCACTAAATGTTGGGAACACATTTCGTTAAAGTCAAGTGTCGGTCATTGAGTTTTGTAATAGGTTCATTTAAATTATTATTACGTTTAAGTTTTATTATATTTAATATTGTTATGCTTATTTAATTATGTAAGTTATAGTCCATGGGCCTAAGCATGTATGGTTAAGAGAAAAGCCCATGGAAATGTTGCCCTAGACAATGGGTATAAATACACATATAAACCCTCCTTGGAGGGTGTTGGTTCTTGGTTAATTAAGTTCATTATTGTTATTACAAGTTCCTTCCATTTTCTCTCTCTATAACTTTCTCTCTCTAAAGATTTTGTGGTCATATGTTATGAAATGACGACCTAACAAATGGTATCAATCGCCAAGGGATAGATTAGGTTGTTTTAGTTTAGATTTGGTAGAAATTTTGAGCTTAAAAGTAGGTTTTTTACGTTTTTTAGGCGAGTAACTTTCTGTTTCTGTGAGTAAGTATCAATTTTGGCGAGTAAGGTTGTTAGCAATAGAAGTGTTGATCATCAATGGAATCAAAGAGAGATCTCAATGATCGCCCCTTAGGGGGAGATTGTTAGAAATAGAAGTGACGATCATTTATTAAGTCATTTAGTCTTGTAATAATATTGTAATAGTCTTGTAGTTTAGTTAAGGGTAAACGGGCTTGGTTTAATCTAACATTGTATTAGTTTATGTCTAGTTTATTACAAAAGCCCAAGCCCGGCCCATCTTCTTATCTTACCTATAAATACCCCCAAATGCTCCCTTGGAGGAGTTGCTTCTAGGATGCTTCTATGTGTGTTTATCTCTCTTAATCTAATACATCTTTCTCTCTCTCTCTAGAAGTTACCATCTCTCTCTCTCTACTTATCTCTTCTATTATCTTTAAAAGTAGGTGTTGCTTCTAGAAGTTACTGGTTTTGGCGAGTAAGAACATATTCTTGCGAGTAAGGAACCCATTTCTGGCGAGTAAGCTCATTGTTCAGCGAGTAAGAACTTGTTTCTGGCGAGTAACCTAAAATTTCGCGAGTAAGAAACAAGTTATGCGAGTAAGCATTTCTACTTTTGCGAGTAAGTAAACTATTACAAGTTCTGCGAGTAACTAATTAGTTTCTGCGAGTAAAGTAGTTTCTACGAGTAAGGTAGTTTTAGCGAGTAAGTAAATTCCTGCAAGAAACCAAGTTAAAAATTCCTGCGAGTAACCAAGTTAACAATACCTGCGAGTAATCAAGTTTACAATACCTGCGAGTAACCAAGTTTACCATTCCTGCGAGTAAGAAACATCTCCTGCGAGTAAGCAATTTTTCTCACATTTAGAGAGTAAGGAATTCAAGTTTCTGCGAGTAAGCACCTTCAGTGAGTAAGGATTTATTACCGATTCGTCTTCAACTTTTGCCTAAACATCTAAACTACTACAACAACCTCAGTTATCCTTTAAAGATCCATTATTCTTCACAAGTTAATCTTTCTATTCTTAAAAAAAAAAAAAAAAAAAAAAAAAAAAAAAAAAAAAAAAAAAAAAAAAAAAGTTTTTTGACGGGAAAATTTGAGTAAAATTTATTTTTTACAGGAGACTAAACGTTCAATTTTTACGCAAAATTCAAATTTTGGTATAACGGTGAAAATTTTGGCCCAAAATTCAAATTTTTATGTCAAAATTCAAACTTTTTCGGTAAAATTTGGCGGCAAAATTTTTGAAACTCAAAATTTTTTTTGTAACCTTAGAAATGCATTTTATAGTGAATTTCAAAATTTTGGGAGAGAACATTTTCAAATTAAATTTTGGAGGGAAAATTTGAACTCACTATATCGACCTTATGTGTGATATATCAACTATACATTTTAGTTTGATTATTCCGATTACATCGCAACAATCACGGGGAGAGAAAATGTATCAATCAATGTCTCAAATGAATAAACAAAGTCACTGCTCCATCATCCATATGTCCAACATTCATGATGTTCTGCTCTATGGCAATGAATCAAGACCTCCCATGTTACTCCCAGGAACATACACTGATTGGAAAATGAGATTCAAAATATGGCTCACAAATCGTCCTGATGCAGATCTCATGCTTACATCCATTCGAGATGGTCCATACAAAATGATATTTCTTGCTGATTCAGCCAAACCAGGGATCATAAGACTACAAACTGCTGCAGATTTGAATGACACTGAACTTGCTCAGTACACTGCAGACAAACAAGCTGCATTCTTCATCATGTTGGCTCTTCCCAACTCAATTTACATGAATATGGATATCAAGCCAGTGCTCATGACATGTGGAATTATCTTGAATCTATGCATCGTACAGAAGAACTTCATCACATCATAATGAAACAGATTCTTGAATCTTGTCTAAACATGAATCCTCTGCAGACCATTCTTCCTGCTCCACAATCCCAAGATGTTGACCATGGATCATTAATTTACACTCCGAATGGTCTATTCTTCAACCCTCCAAATGCACTTGAGCCTATCTTCATTCCACAGTACCATCTTGCTACACTAAATGATCATATCCAATCTCTTCTGCAAAATCTAGTGGAGCTTGGACAAGTATTTATTGAGAAAGGCAAAGGCATAGTGACTTCTACTTCCGAATGTTTAAAAACAATGGAAGATACTGATGATGAAGAAGATCTTATTGAACCAAGCATGGCATTTATGGCATATACGGAAAATAAGGCAAATGTGGAAGCTCAAGATTATGATTCAACTCCACTCTTTGACACTGATGCTGAATACGATGCCACACTTAGTTGCATGGAAGATGAATGGGGTAATCTCAATGCTGTTTTGCAAAGTTTTATGGCAGATATTCCATCTGATGATGAATATGAAGATTTGAAGACCGATATAGCATATGTGATGTTAATGGCAAACATGCAGGAATTTCACATGAATAATACATGCCCGGAGTATGATTTTGATAATTCTGAAGATCCATTTGTGAAATTACACAAAGAGAAATGCATGACATCTTTAAGATTACTTTATTCACACCTTAAGCTTCTCTCAAACAAAGACTTAGCTGAAACTCGTTCCGAGGGTGGATTCAAATGGGTATTTCCATCACTCTTTGGAGAAAACGTTGACATTTTCACAAATACGATGTTCGACAACCTGAATCAACTAGAAAAAACAACTTGCAACTGAAGAATTTCACGAGAATGAATCCATGACCGCCTTTAGAGTGCTCAATGAACAATTTCAACAGTTCATCAATTATGACTGTTAAGTGGTAAGTAAGTATTTTTTAGAATACACTCGAATCGAGGCTCAAACCTTCAAAGATGTATTGCTTCAACACATGGATGCTATTGAGAACACAATCGCTGAAAGAATACTTCACATAAAAGAGCATGACATGAGAATGAATGAACAAAATTTGCAGATTCAAGAAGAGCAAATATTAGATGCTAATTTGGTTGTCATGGAAAGCTGTGGGACAGAATCAGAAGAGCAAGATGACAACAGCAAATTAGGGAATGATACAGATGTTGATTCTGCTGATATCAGACCCACTTATGACACTGAACCCAACTTTGACAAAGAACAGATGGTTGAGGAAGATAACATACCCGTCTATGACACACAACCTAACTTTGACAAAGAGCACATGGTTGAGGTATAATCTACTGTTGATCATATTATGCTTCTGATGCGCTCCAACAAGCTTTAAATTTATAAACAAGAATTACCGGTTAACTAGGAACACATTCGGGCAAGTATACCCTAGTCAATTGTAGTATAGTAGTGGTAAGTCAAGGTCGTCCCAAGAGACTTGGTTACACTCAAGTGTCGTTTGTTTGTTTAAGCAAGTAACAAGTTGGTGGTTATGATTGTCACAGATCAAACCACAAGAAAAACAATAAGAGAAAAGCACACAAAGAACACACATGTTTGGACAAATGATTACATGGATATTAGGATGCTTAGTTTGGAAAACATATTATCAAAGGTAATCCTTACGACCTCTAGAACCAATAATAATTTAGTGTTTTATAAATCAAATATGCATAAGCCTCAATCAAATGGTTATATCATGAACCTTATATCTAAACAACAACAAACCTTTCGTCCAAGACTTTGATGTTATTAATTGTGATTTTCCATTTACTTGGAAAATGATTAGAACACATATTCAAAAGATGCCTTTCGACCTTTAACCCAAATTAAACCTTTATTTGTTATGTTTATTAAGTTCCTTATACAATCGTATCAAAGTACAAGACCAAAACCATTCGTCGACTAATGAATTGAAATCAACCACTTTTGAGAATCCTTTCGACTATAGACTCAACACTGATTAATCAAAATAATAAACAAGATAAGTTCCAATTTAACCAAATATGATGTCTTTCATCATAAACCAAACAAACACTAATTGTATCCAAACATCCTTTTATCACAAGTTATCATATGTACCAAACAAGCATTAAGAGATTATCATTATCAAAACACATCACATGAAACACATAGAACCAAACATGAGATATAACATTCAACATCTTAAAAGTAACAAGAATTTACCCAAGGTATCAATTACAATAGGTAAAGGTAAAGGATTATAGCAACCTTCAAGCCTCCAATCAACTACAACTTCTAACCAAGCCGAAAAATGATACCCGAACACTTTCTTGAGCACTTGAGCACCACTTTTGGAAATGGCAGAGGGTTGTGGCCTTATTGGTGAGATAATAGTGGTGACAATTCATCCTTAAGGGTGGAGGAAAGAATTGCACACTTAAAACCAAGCCAAAGTGGTCTTATTTATAGTAGAACTCAAGCCTTAGCCTCCAAGCATAAAACTTGGGCACTAAGTGTCATAAAATTCCAGGTTTAGGAGTTATTAGGGAGACATGATCGGACTTGAGGCTTAATGGCACTTAAATAAGCATTAAAAATAACTTGGGGAAGTCAGCATGCATCCAACCGTTCGGTTGGATTCCATCCGATCAGGATGGATGAGACATTTTGATCTAACTGATCGGTTGCGGGCTCCTACCGATCGGTTGGATTCATTTGACAGAAAATGATAAACATGAAAGTTGTATATCTTTCTCTCACGGTTCCGTGGCCGTGAACGGGGGTGAAACGGAGTCCGCATGCTCAAGATATGGCCAAAATGGTAAAGGTGTGTCGGGAACAACGAGTCTTCCAATAATTATTCGTTTGAGCTTTTTTTCTTCATTTCTTTTCTCGTTTTCCCTCTTGTCCTTTATTCTTCAGTATTTGGAATGAAAAATTCATGAATTTTATCTTCTCGAATATACTCCAAGAGACTTTTATTTGTCGGGAATTCTTTGTACATGCACAAATCTTCGTTTAATGATCATTTCTTCGTCTTTTTCATCATTTTCTTGCACTTGAGCTTCCATGAACCTAAAATACGAATTATGCTCAATTAAGTACCATAAGTTCATAAAAGTGACCATAAAATCCACAATAACGCTCCTAAAAACATGTACAATTTGAGCGTTATCACCTGCAAATGAGAAACAACAATCTGAGCAACCTAACTTCAGTAATGAAGGAGAGGTTGACCACAATGTTGTACAATGTCTAGACAAGCGTTCTTAGTCTGAGTCCTTACTTGATAATCTAATGACTGAAACATCAAAGCAAACTCTTGAGTCTGAAAACATTCTTCTCAAACAGACCATTGCCTAGTTTCATAAAGATTTTTCAAAACTGGAGGCACAATGCATCTCACTTGAACTTAAATTGCAAAACGAATCTCTAACTTCGGGCAAAAATGGTCAAGTTTTGAATGAACAATGTAAACATGTGGATACATTAGTTAAAAAAAATGAGCTTTTAAAAGGTCAACTTCAAGCGAAGGTGTTTGCACATGCTGCATTGCAAAACAAATTAAGAAGATTGACTAGCCAGAGTGTGGATACTAAGTTTGCAAAACCATTAATCTTGGGGAAACCGCCTTTTCAAACAATCAGTGGTTAGACAACCAACTACATTTAAATCTGAACGACCAAAATTTTCAAAATCTCGGTTTTGCCTCCCAAGTTGTTGAGAAAAACAATTTGACAAAACAGTCACTCCACATTCTTGGCCTAAGGAAAATGCATATGTGTCTGCTAAATCTCAACACATGATTATTTCTGGCTTATCTAGGATTAGTTCGAAAACTGTGTCTAAAACGAGTATTAAAAGTAAAAAGTCTTATGACACGAATGACATGTACAAAAACTATGATCTAGAAAAGGCTAGGAAAAAGGCGCTACTTCAAAAGGATGGAATTCTAGGTTCAAAACCTCGTGTGATGCCTTCCACTGTAGTACAAAATACTGCTAGTAGTAGCAAACCAAAACCTAAGAGTACTAAACAAACTAATAGGAATTGAATAACATCTAAGAGTAGTTGCGTAAATAATCATGTTGTCTGTGCTTTAAAATATCTTTAAAAAGGAAATTCACTTGCAAATGTACAATCGACTAAGACAAACAAACCCGTTGAACCAAAAGACAAGATTCAGAAACCTAAGAAGTGGATTAATATATGACATAGGTTTTCTCAAAGAAGTGTTGCTCCCACATTTCATTCTACTGCATCTAAAAAGAAAACATCTCCTATATCTAACATTAGGTGGGTACCCACAGGTAGAATTTTCAAAACGATTGGTCTTAGGTAGATTCCTACAGGAAAGATTTTAGACATTTGCACCAAAACTAATGTGAACTCCACAACATCTACCATTGAGACAAGAATGAAAACCATCGGAATTTTGTGTTCGAGTGTCAAGAAGATAATTGACACTACATCTTTATGCTTCTAACATCTGGAACCCAGTTACACTTGGGGATCCATGTTCTCTGTTTTGTCTCTTCTTTCTTTCTTTATAGATTCAACAGGAATGGCTTCGGAACAACTCAGTTTCGGACCCGAGCTTAATGATTATGGCTTCGGAACAATTCAGTTTCGGAGCCGCACTTCAACAATGGCTTTTGAGCACAACAACTTAGGACCCGCAACCAACCGTCTTAACTTTCTAAATCATTCAGCTGCACCTCTGTCACTCAACCGTAAAGAATTGGAAACAATGTTTGCTCCACTGTTTGATGATTCATTTGCAATCCGTTCTCCAGATGTCTCACCTATTTCCGCTGCTCAAGCTGATTACATTCTAGAACCTGACACACCTGGACGTACTACCCCCACTATTGCTACAGATGGTCCTCCAAGTGAATCTCCAATAACAGCAGAACAAACCGATTCCAACTCTAGACAATCAACTGAAGATCCAAAACAACAATCAGTACCATAACCTGCAGATTATGATGGAAATGCTCTCTTCAATCCATTTGCACCGACTCCAACCGTTCTTGATATAGTAGAGTTGTCTTCTCGCAATTTGGATCCGTCTAATATGCATACGTTCTACCAACATCACCCTTCGACACATCATTGGACTTAAATGGATTCGGAAAAACAAGCTAGACGCAGAAGGCACAGTGATTCGCAACAAATCTAGTTTAGTAGCAAAAGGATACAGTCAATGAAGCAGGATTGTACATCACTGTCATCAACAAAAGCTTCGTACGTAGCCATGTCTGCTTGCTGTGCTCAAGTCATTTGGATGAGAACTTAGCTTACGGACTACGGCTATGTATTTGACAAGATCCCGATGTACTGCGACTCAAAAAGTGCTATTGCTATCTCATGCAACACCATTCATCATTCCAAGGCTAAACAAATTGCTCTCCGCTACCATTTCATCAAGGATCTTGTTGAGAAGGGTATAATTAAATTAGATTTTGTAGGTACTGAATACCAATTGGCGGACTTGTTTACAAAGACATTACCTCCATCAAGGTTTGCTGATTTAGTTCACCATATTAGTATGCGGTATTTGACTCTTGATGATTTGAAATTTCTTCTTAAATACTAAGAGAGTCAAACATCAAACTCTTTTTGTAAATATTTTATCAAAAAGAAAATACAAAAATATAAAATTTTCAAAAACTACAAAAAGAATCTTCTTTCTCTTGTACAAACTTCGTATCTTCAAAACTATGTCCTCCATTAAAACAAATTTTGCTTTACACTATCAAAATGGAACATGTTTTGAGGGAGAGAAATTTTTTCACAATATCATGAAGTTTGCACAACTTATAATAAGTCTTCAAGAAAAATTGTTTCTTTATCATTCGGATTAAAAACTCTTTTTCAAAAAGTTCTATAATCTCTCGAATTAAAATGTGCAAAAAGGTTTCACAAAATAAATGCTAATTGAAGGGGGAGAAAAGAAATTTTTTTCTTCAATGATTCCAAGTTAACCATGTTTAGACTTCAAATGGAAAATTAATTAACCTTTAATGAGTTAAGTTCACAAAAGTCATAAACTTTGGTAAAAGGACCTTGCATGAAAAATAAAACGGGCTCTAATAAATATTTTCACAAATGTTCTCAAAAGTTTCACACATAATTAAAAACCTCAATGAATCAGACTAACGATGTTTTTTATCCTCGATTTCTTTTCGATCGTGAGTTTCTAATTTCTTCATGGTTGCTGTCTAATCGTTCCCTAAATGTTTCAAATGTTTTCAACGGTCATAGAGGCATAATCAGAAACTGGGGTTTATGAAATTATCGATCAGGGCTTTCATTTTATGTGTTTAGTCTAATAAAACAGTTTATATAGCTTTAGAGAACACTAAAGAATGCTCGATTGGTGTGTTTGCTCGATTAGAAACAACATAGGTTTGTAATCATGTGATTTAGGATTTAAGATGTAGATGTTTTTGCTGCTACTACTAGGGCATTTGTTTGTTTAATATTCAGGCATTATGATGCTAATATGCGTGCAAAGTCTCAAATCATAACCCAAACCATGATAATAATTGGAAAATTTTGAGTGAAAGAATGAATTAATTTGTGGTCTTGTGTGTTAATTTGAGAATTCTGAACACTCAGTAAGATTTTGAATGAGTTTTTGATACATCTATATACTTGTTTGTGCCTAATGCATTTTCTCTGTGTGCAAGTACATGTCATTCAATTGAAAGTCAAAATTTCTACAATTGTCAAAATGTTTCTTATGAAACATGTTTTGAGGTTAAAGGGCTAAATGTGTCAAAAGGCTAAACTTGTAAAAAGATTCAAAATGGTGAGAAACAAGTTTTTCAAACTATACACTTTCATTTTACACCGGTAAAGCAAGTGTGGAGACCAAAGCAAAGTCGTTCAAAACCTTTCAAAATTTCAAAATCTGGAATGCTTTGGCTGCAATAAATGAATGACTTTGGTCTAAACATCCCAAATACCAGAAGGTTTCCATTATTCACAAAAACAAATCTTCAAAAAGAACCCATGAGGTTCAACTCTAAATGGAAATCTTCTTCTTTTGATTTTAAAACTCTAAGAGAAAACCGGGTTTCTCAAACAATTTTCAACAGAAAAAGAGTTTTAAATTTTCATTGATTCAATGAGTGGTATTTCAAAATGAAACAAAGTTATTCAGTCCTCGTTGGAAGTCAACATCTTTTAATTGGATTGAAACAACCTTCAAATGGATTTCAAATTTTGGTAAACCTGTTGGCGTCGTGCTTAAAAGGGTTCCCGAGGTTGTTGTCTAATCTGATATTCAAGCATTCTTTGTTGTATAATACTTGATTGTGTTTTCTAAAACCTTGAGCCGAATCATCCCATGAATTTTTCAAAAAGTATTTATAAATACAATTCAAAATTCTGCTTAAGAAGACTATCTGTTGAATAAACTTCATTATTTGAGGGGGAGTATTTTGTTAAAAAAAAAACAAAATTTGTATTGTGCATATATTTCAGTGTATAACCCGTTCTTATAATGAAAGGACCCTGAGGTACGCTTCAGTGCCTCAATCCTGATATAAGAAGCGAAAGCTTCTTACTTTTGAGTATAATTAATAAAATTTTATAAGTTTTTCATAATTCTACTCAAAAGCACAAGTATTTCACCTCAGTAAGTCTCATCACTTATTGAGGGGGAGCACTTGTAAAATTCTTTGTTCAAAACGAAAAGTTCTTGGTTTAAACTCCCCATAAACCTTAAAAAGCATATTTTAATCTAAAGTCTATCAAAAACAACATCAATATGCTATTTTTGAGGGGGAGAAAACAGATGTGGTTAAAATATGAATGAAATGTAAAAGTAATCTTGCATGAGCTCGACTCAAGTTATAACCATGGAATTGACGAAACACAAAAGTTAGTAATCGAAAGGACTTGTCCTAGCCGGGTAATAATTTCAAGCTAGTCTAACTAGTGATGTAAACATGTCTCAAAGAGGACTTGTCTAAGTAGAATGTACCGTTTCAAGAGACTTTATGTGAACTCGACTAGGCCGGGTAATAATTTCAAGCTAGTCTAACTTGTGATGTAAACGTGTCTCGAAGTGGTCTTGTTCACTTAAAGTCGATCAATTCAAAGAGTGCTAACTCCTCCCGCATGTGCAAATTTCTTAAATATTCATGAGCACATGTGAAGGGGGGAGTCCTTCAAAAGAAACAAAAACTCTCAAAGTGTAAACAAAATTTGTCTTTCAGTCATAAACACTTTAAGAGATTTTCAATAAATGGTTTTATGGCAATTATAGGATAGTCATGGAGTTAAATAAAGCGGCTCTATACTTGATAAGTGCTTTATTTATCGACCGCTCATTACGAGCCATGTTGATATTGAAACAGGAGACTCCGCCCCAGTCTCCGACGACTAAATAAAGCACTTATCAAGTATAGAGCCGCGAGATTACATCAAAAGATCTCTTAGGAACACATGATACTTCTACGCTGGTGGTCCCACATTATGGACTCCAATTGTAAACTTTAGAGTCCTACGCAGATCTTAGCAATCTGCCAGAACATTTATGAGAGAAAATACACAAGTGTTTCTCAATGATTGGATGGAAACTCCTGCCAGGGTCAACATCAAACAGCTCTGACAGCTGGTCACTTCGATAACTCCTTGAGGGTTACACTTAGTGTTAAGGTGGTCCCAAACGGTCTACAGTCGTGGGGTGATCTCCACGACTCACACAATCGTTGATTTATTTAGGTAGATCTTGTAAGCCCTCTCGGGGGTATCCGATTCGGGAACGGCCTTGGTAAGGGTTAGAAGGAGTCTTCACACTATGCTGTTGATGATCTCTAATTCCGAACCTGTAAGTACCGGATGTTTATTACTAACCGTTTTCATGCAGCTACCCTTATCTCATTATTAACATCACCACCACACTAGGTTCCACATGCTCATACATGCATCACGAAGTCAAAGAAAAGTTCTCATCAAAGATCAAAGTAATACAAAGGTCAAAGAAAGATTCTACGCCAAATAGAGGAATCTACAGAGTAAAGAGACTAAGATCGAAGTGATTGAAAGGGAACTACTTAAGAAGGAATCTCAAAATCCAAAGACGTATGAGTATGTTGGAACGGAAGACAACCTCCAGGAACAATGAAGTGACGAAAGGCAGATAACTCCATAACACGATCATAATCACATCAACAAGAACAAAGAACAAAGAACGATGAAAGAATTGATTATTGATTTTTTTGAAGACGTCAACAACTACTAAAGTCAAAGTTCAAGAGCTAAAAGATCACGACGTCGAGCAACCTTTGATGACCAACACTTAGGGGGAGATTGTTGGGAACACATTTCGTTAAAGTCAAGTGTCGGTCATTGAGTTTTGTAATAGGTTGCTTTAGATTATTATTACGTTTAAGTTTTATTATGTTTAATAGTGTTATGCTTATTTAATTATGTAAGTTATAGTCCATGGGCCTAAGCATGTATGGTTAAGAGAAAAGCCCATGGAAATGTTGCCCTAGACAATGGGTATAAATACACATGTAAACCCTTCCTGGAGGGTGTTGGTTCTTGGTTAATTAAGTTCATTATTGTTATTACAAGTTCCTTCCATTCTCTCTTTCTCTCTCTAAAGATTATGTGGTTATATGTAATGAAATGACAACCTAACACTAAAAGTGCCTAGAAAGTGAATTTTTTAGATTTTTTGTGATCGACCAAAGAGTGGAGACGCCGTCACCTCCCTATGTTTGACGTCTTAACCTCCCTTCTGTGACGTCGTCCCCTCCAAACCTTGAAGCCGCCAGCCCGAGTTGGTGGAAAAGCCCCTAAATACATACGACGAGCCGATGTCGTCAGCCTTAAATCTTGATGCAGAGGTTATATAATTTTGTAATTTTTTATAATTCGTGTGCCAACTTTGGGACACAAATCCTAGCAAGATTTTATGAGTGTTCCAGTCAATTCTTTCATTTTAATTGAATTATAACACCAAGATAAATTTATGCATTAATCAATCTGTTTTGTTTATCAATCGTGACTTTATTATTTATATTACTTGTTCTTCGTACATTATGCTATGCCAGATTTCTTAGTATTTATCGAGGATCGCATGAAACTTGTTATTACTTAGTTTTGTTTGTTGTTTTCTTGTTCATGTTTATACTTATCTATTGCTTGTGAATTGTTTAGATCTTCAATAGTGATAATTATGCGATAACTGTTAATAGTTGGATTAAGAACCACATACACCTTATAATTTGCTTAGATTATTGTCCTAGCTGAGTCACGTAGAGTTACTTCATCAAGTTTACGCGCAACACATAGCGCCTGTAGAATGGTGTTGGATTGCAAGACTTCAAAAAGTCAAAATGCACTTATATTTTAAGACGGACGGAGTATTAAACATACTTTCGCTACCGGTATCTACAACCTTTATATGACTATTGTACTATTGATGATAAGGTCAAATATTAATGCAAAACTTTAATTGTAGTCGCTATAGATAATATTCAAAGTCAAATATGCATGATGCACTCATTTTGTCGTTTAGCTAACTGTTAGCGAGTACAGTGTCGTCGCTAAAAGTTTTGGTCAAAGACGGGGCCAAGAATGTGATTTTTTGTCGTTTAGCAGAAATAGCGACGACATGCGTTGTTGCTTCGCTATTTCCGCTATAAGTCGGCTGTCGTGAGAACCAGTAATTGGTGCAGTGTCGCGACACAAAGAGGGTGGCAGTTTCAGGTGACATCTTGGTATTGTGCTTTACACTATCTCACTATCAAACCTTTCTTCATGTCTCGTTTTAAAAGTTTTCTCACGTAAACATCTATACATATACTATAAGCTTGTGCAACTGGTGCGGCTCTAAGGAAATGCTAGTGGTGCGGTCGTGCAATGCCACCGGTTTAGTATTGGCCACAATTTTTACGTATGTCCGGTGCATATTATGCATATCAACGTGACAACGTATGAAATACTAAGGCCCTTTTTTTTTTTTTTTTTTTTTTTTTTTTTATCTATCTATCTATCTTCTATAAACTTGCTTGTTTCTCTGAGGCTCAATACTTTAATCAGATTTAATATATTTGAAAATTAAATCTTGTATCCATATATGTGAATAACGACAATGTGCGAAAGGCTCGATTGTGTTATTGAGGATCCAATCGATCGTTATATTCAAGACATGATATTTGGATTTTTGGTACTTTGCGTAATTTCTCTATATTAAAGGCATTGCAAAATTCATTACCTTGAATTTTAGTTGAGTTTTCAGTTTTTTGGGATCCAAGTTTTAATTAGTTAATTTCGATTTGATATCTCTATTCATGTCAGAGATGAAGTAGTTTTTGCAATTTAATTTTAATGCTCGTGGATACTTATACCAGTCCACGTATTACGAATGGATAATGGTATGCATGGCCTACTCTCAATAGTCAATACTCGCACAGAGCCACCAATAATGGTATGCATAGCCTACTCTCAATAGTCAATACTCGCACAGAGCCACCAAAATTTACACGGCACTTTGACATGGTCGTCTCATGGATTTCGGTGACCCCATGACATCATAACAAAAAAACCTTTAAACACATATACAAACAACATATATATCACTAGTATGTGAACTAATTAAACTCAAGACTCATGTTGTGTATATACATATAATAAAGTGTATGAAATTTTATGGCCCTCGTTAAGTGATGGCTCTCTGCAATGACACCTCTTGCACTACGTTAAAGCGGCACAACCCTTTGACTAATTTGCATGTGGGCAACATTAATGAGAAACAAGCAGCCAGCTTCAATTCCAAGTACAAATCAAGCCATATCTTATCTATTATTCATCACCATCTTTGATTAAACGGCCATGGGAGCTGGAGGGCAAATGAACGTTTCCAGACTGGAAAAAGACGTACTCAAACGAGTTCCCGTCTCAAAACCTCCTTTCGGGATTGGGGATCTTAAGAAAACCATACCGCCACACTGCTTTAAACGCCCACTTATTCGCTCTTTTGGATCTCTCTTTCATGATCTCATTTTAATCTATAGTTTGTACTATATTGCATCAAATTACATCCCACTGCTCCCTCAAACCCTCACATATGTCTCATGGCCACTATACTGGGTTGCTCAAGGTGTTATGCTTGTGCGCTTATGGGCCCTTGGCCATGATTGTGGTCATCATGCTTTTAGCGAGTACCAATGGATCGATGATGCAGTTGGTTTCTTCGTCCATACCGTTATCATGACCCCATACTTTTCGTTTAAGTATAGCCACGCACGCCACCACGCCCACACAAGCTCAATCGAGTTCGAGGAAGTGCATGTCCCAAAACGAAAATCTGATACTTTATTCACCGAATTTTTAAACAACGGACCAGGCAATGTTTTACGTCTTTTCTTAATGGTCACCCTTGGCTTACCCTTGTACTTGTTCTTTAACACGTTCGGTCGTGATTATGGAAAGTTTGCAAACCACTTCTTGCCACAAAGTGCTATCTTTAACGACCGTCAGCGTGCTCAGGTTGTGCTTTCAGATGTTGGAATTATCGCGGTTATGTATGCTTTATACCACCATGCCATGACACAAGGTGTTCAATCAACACTTTTCGTGTATGGAATTCCTTTGTTTGGGATGAGTTGTTTATTTGTCATCATGACTTACCTAAACCACACTCACCCATCACTCGCACGCTATGACTCGACCGAGTGGGATTGGCTAAGAGGTGCTTTATCAACCGTGGATAGGGATTTTGGGGCACTTAATTGGGTTTTCCATGATGCAAATCGAACTCACGTGGTTCACCATTTGTTCCCAAGCCTGCCACATTATCATGCAGTGGAGGCTCGCGATGCTGTGAAGCCTATGTTAGGTAAATACTACAAGTATGACAATACTCCGCTTCTAAAGGCATTGTGGAGAGACGCCAAGGAGTGCATCTATGTCGAACAAGATGACAATAAAAAAGGTGTTTACTGGTTCTTCAAGTAGTTTTATTTGGTCGGTGTATCATGAATTACTAAGACCGCGTAATATATATGTCGGTAATAACACGTACGTAATTTTTTTTTCTTTCAAATTACCATAAAAAATCATCATACTTGTCCTAAAAGCCACTTTTGGGTATCGAACAATTTTTTTTCCGTACTGAACTTTCAGTTTTTGGCCTCTTTCAGTCACTTTGTAACGTTTTTGCCCCTCAAATTATTAAAAATCTAGGGGCAAAGATGTCACAAAATGCCTCAAAGAGGCAAAAAATGAAAGTTCAGTACCCATATGTGAAAAAAAATTTGTTCGATACCTAAAAGTGTTTTTCTTGACAAGTATAGTGCTTTAATATGGTATTTGGATTTTTTTCCAAGCACTCATGTTACTCTTTGTTATACATATTTACTATTTCCGGCCGTTACTAATAGCTATAAGGTGCTGAATAATAATAAAAGTATGTTTTCCTTACCTTTTCGTATTATTGAATTAAGTTTTGGATTTACTTAGGGGTGGAATGCAAACGGGCAACAAGCTACGCCGCTAGTCTTTTTTTAATTGCAAAACTAATTCTTTTGAAAACTAAATATGCGGATCTAGGTGTCATAACATTAATATGCATAACTTGTTAGACTCTGGTGAGGAACTCCGCTGCCTCAGGTGCAAGGAAACCAAAAGTATCTAATGCGAAAGGAACATGTTGATTTTCAATGCACGCTTTCTCGTGTTTTGCCACTATGTGTATTGTAAGATTAAACTAGGCGAGTATTGGGTATTCACGACAGGATTTTTATTTTAAAAAAAATACATCTTGTAATAGATACAAAAACTACTATAAGTGATTAAAACTAGTTTAAAGCAAGTTTTGAGTATCTCCGGCAAGATTTGCAAGTTTCCGGAAAGTTTGACTATCGTTGACCGATTTACGTAAATTGGAAAGGTTGGAGGCCTAGTAGCTTCTAGTTGATGATTAATTGGCCTTGCATTTTTTTTTTTTTTTTTTTTTTTTTTTTTTTTGCAGCATTATTATTTCAGTTGCTAATTAACCTACTTATCCTTCTACAACTTATATGTCAATCATCCACGTTGATAAAAACCCCCAAATAAAAACATACACACACAGTTTCATTTCATTTACATATCTCTCCCTCTCTCAAAAACCTAAAATGCACTCTTATGATAGATACCAATCGCCACCACCAAGTAAACCCACTGCCACCACTGCCAACGGCATGTGTCGGCACCACCACCCTTTGACATGGTCTGTGTGGTCTTCGCCGGTTGTTTACGATTAAGTGGTTTTGGTTTCTGTCGTTGCATATCTCTCTAAAACACAGACTAGCCTAAAATCTCTACCCTTACATACATACTAAACAACCCTCCACTGCCACCATCTTCCAAAATTGCCACATAGTCGTAACAACCTGTGTGTTGGGCTTTTGTTTTGGTGATTTTGGTCGGTAGGTTAGGTGGCGTTGTTGGCTGTAAGTGTCATACGTGGTTCCGATGGTTTAGCTGATTGTGTTGACCAGATTATTGTAGCTATATGTTGTTTTGGTATGTTGGTTTTTGTTATACCGAACAAATATGGCTTTTATTGTGTTATATCTAAAGGTCTATGGCCTTTTTTTTAAATAAATCTTGTAGCCTCAGTGGTAGAGGTTTTGTTTTGTTTTTGTTAGCCCATACTGTGACCCGATGTTATGAAAATGGTGTTGGTTTCTAGATTTGTGAGATATGGTTTTGATGTAGATCTTTCGAGATATAATTTGAAAGTGTAGATGTTTCAAGATCTAGTATGTGTGAAAAAAATGTTACTTTGGTCTTGGTAATGTCACGGTGGAGACGTGTGAAAAAAATACGTGACTTGGTCTGGTATGTGTGATATTGTGATTTGGTTGTTTGTATCAGATCTGTTTAACCGGATCTCATGTTAACTTTTTAATCAATCTAGAGGGGAATATTAGTGTTTGGACGGTACGTGTTCTGTTTGGATTTTGTGTTTTAACTGGGATGTGCTATAGATCTATGTTTATGTTATATGTTTTAACCGGGATGTGTTATAGATCTGGTGCTTTACTATCGTCAGCTTTTTTATGGTGTATTTATTTGGCTATGATGATCCAGTAACCCGATTAGTGGTAATTTGGCAGGGCAAAAACTAGATGGTATTTTAAAATGCAACCATGTTTTGCAACGAATACAATATTGGAGCCAAAACAAAAAACACATAAATCTTTTCACATTATAATGAATGGTTAAATGTCATTTTTTAGATGTGTTTGAGTATCGAAAATTTGCAAAAACCACACTTATCTTTTCTCATAGTTTCTTTAAAATTTGAAAAAGCATACACTGTCACGATTCTCAATACCTGTTATAGTCTACTTTTCAAAAAGGGAGTGAAAAAAGGCAAGAACAAAAATTGAAAAGGTTACATACTTACATGGACAATATCATCCTTATTTCTTTCTGATTGACTCTTTGACCCAAAATTAACCAATCACAGTTACTGTGAGTTTAATTAAACGGGATATACTTAACTAAATAAAAATCGACATTTTAGATATCAAAATATGATATTAATATTGCTCACGCATGAGAAACTGTAGATTATGTCTTACTGTTTTTTCAAATTTTAAATTCTAATATAATATTAATAAAAATAATACAACGTGAGTATATGTTTATAGTATTAAGAAATAGTGTAAAGCAATTTATATCTATTTTATGGTTATAATATATAATGCGTATATCTCATTTATTTAATTTTTGAAAACTTAAAATCTATAATAGAGAACACAAACAAATAATTTACAAAAGAAAACTTGATTTTACAAATATGCAAATTAACAAACTACATATAAATTTCAATAAAATTCAAAATCAAATCACAATTTCAATTAATTCTTTACAAAACTAACCATTATATAAAATGTCCCCACATCATTTTCAATTTTCAATATTTATGTTTTGTTTAAAAGTTTAATTGACGAATATATGCTTAGTGACGGTTTATAATGACAAATAATTATACTTGTGCGCCTTAGCTTTGTGATGACTATCAATAGAGCTTAGGGCCAAAAATTCCAAATGTGAATGTCTATTTGCCCGATTCTGTTTTCTTGCATGACCACCTTTATGTTGCTTTGTCTAGAGGGATATTATGTAGAACTACAAAGGTATTAGTGAAGCTAATCAAAGAGTTCAGTTAAGGAGGATTCTACATCTCAAATGTAGTGTACCAAGAAGTTTTACACGACGAGTAACGTGCATTGTTAGTTATTATCTCTGTAGAAGCGTAGATGAGGGGGGGGGGGGGGTGAATACGGTCTTTTCGACTTCTTCAAAGTTTATTAACTTCAAGTATTAAAGATCAATAAGTGATTATGCAACAATACTTATAATCACAATCACAACCACAATATAAAAAGCGAGTAAATAGGTACCACGATATATACTGATTCGGGATGAGGGGTTTATACCATCCGTACGTCCAGTTGCAAATCCACGACATGATACTATTCACTAAGTATAATCCTTTCACCAAAGGGTTCTAGAAACAAAACATGACGAAATGCAGTTATTAGAGACATTCTTACAGGCAGAATCAACATTAAACAAATACATGCTGTGGAAAACTAGAAGGGGGGGGGGGTTGAATAGTTTTCCGTCTTTTCAATTTTATTATGAAAACTTAGTTTAGTTTTAAAACCTTGTTTACTTTTAAAACTTTGATTCGATCTTATGTGAACTCAACTCTTGAACAATATGAAAAACTATATCTAAGTATGAACAATAATAATAATGTAAGCTAAGTATGTGAAATCAGAACATGCATAATATAAACAATTATAGCTATATACGAGAGATAAGTAAGTAAACATTTATTTTATAATCCTTAATTATATTTTGTACGAAAACTATACTTGATCGAAATGATCAATTATATATATGTTACCTTTTTAGTTTGATTGTAAAAACTTTGTTTTGTGAATGAAACTTTTGTTTGATCTTTAAGTGAAATCAACACTAGCACTATATGAGCAACTATATATATACGTCTACGTTTACAAAAGTAATAACGATATAAGCAAGATAATAAGTAAAAGATGGAAAGATCTAACCGCGAGACAAAGGATTTATAGTGGTTCGGCTACAAGGACACCTTCCTTGCCCTACTCCAGTCCCCGAGTCACCTACTCGAGAGTTTTCTTCACTATGTCAACAAGCTCCCTTATGGCGGAGAAAATCTTACACAACTTTTGCTTACACCAATTAACGACACTAAGCTAAATGTCGAGTTCTAATACTAGCTAGAACCAATCTCACAACTTCTTCACGACTTGGCACACCTTCTTCACAACTTGTACACACCACTAATACTTCACAACTTCACACAACTTTACTACTTCTTCTTCACACCACTACTTCTACTATACTTAATTACAAACCCACCTAGATCTACTTATTACAAGCAGTACACAACTTTACAATATATATGTACACAAGCTAAACAACTAATCTTCAATACTTCTTGATTTGAAATGGTAGGAGTATTCTTCTTTTGCACTTTGAAAGATGAGGGATTGGATCACTTGAAACAAGAACTAATAATCTTATCATCAAACTTTTTAGGAAGATGATTTGAGAGGATTTGGACAGAATGTTTTAGTACAAAAGGTGAGGTAAAATTACAGTTTTGAACCAGTATTTATAGGCAAAAGTTTCTGACACAGGAGCGTGTGCCGGCCCCTTTAATTGTATGTCGGCCCCCTTAAAATTAAGGGGGCCGCCCAGACAAAAACGGCAGTTTTCTTGTCTTTTTCTAGGGAAGGTTTATATAGTGAAATTTTAACTGTTTTTGGCTAAAAATTTGAATTCACATATTTATTATGAATTAAACATTTTCCTTTATATACCAAAAGTGTTTTTCAAAATATATAAGATGTTTATAACATTTTATAAAATTTGTAATTATTAAATAAACCTTCCTTTGATCATAAAATGTATTAGGCAATTGTTTATTCATACCTTAAGTGATTTAGTTGGATGTAATGATATTTTGTCACTAAATACTTGTTTACGTAATGATTTTACGTTTAATGATTTACCATTTTGTAATCGTCAAAACGTAGGGATATCGAGAAATATTAATAACGTTTTTACGCATTATTTATATCAACAATCTCTCCCTTTTTGATGATTACAAAATCTAAACTCATTAAATAAAAAATTAATATATATGCAAGTATTTAGTGAGTTTATATCACTTCTTCCCCTTTTTGTTAGCATCAAAAAGGTTATCCCGATGATGTATGAGCTCCCCCTTGATGTGTACACCCCCTCGTTTTGAGGTCATAAAAAATCGAGATATGGAATGCTTGCAAAAATATTTAAAGCACAATCAATATATATATATATATATATATATATATATATATATATATATATATATATATATATATATATATATATATATATATATGCATGAAACAAGTATAAGAGAACTAACAAGAATGCATGATAATAAAATACAAGAACAATTTAAACATGATCATTAATACATAAACATATATATATATATATATATATATGCTTTTCTAGCAAATTACACTAGATAATACTAAGTTGCCAACTTGAGGTCTCTTAGACTTGCTTGGAACACAAAAGGTTTGTGAAGATTTTATTTGAAGATGGGAAGCATGGTAGTTGGATTTGGTGGAGATAGATTTTTGTCGGAATGGTGTTTGGATAGTTTGGAGAGTTTGGTGGTTGTTGATGGAACAAATTCTCAATATATGAAAATATATATTGTAACTCATCTCTTAGGCCAAAGATGATGGTTTGGCTATAGATGCAACAAAGACAAGTATCACCATGGGCTTCAAGTAAGCTCCATGGGATGGGATTAAAGTTTGGTGGGTTGATTGGTGATGAGGAGAAGTGTGCATTAAGGGATGTTATGGGTGATAATGAAAGGGTGATGTCTAAGGATGCATTTTTAATGGTAAATTGTGGGTTTGGATCGGTTGATGAATTGTTGGTGTCTTGAGTGAGTGATGGGTTTGAGTTTTTCCTAGTGAGGAGGTATTCAATCCAAGTGAGGTGTTCTTCCAAGAAAATGGTTTGTTTTTGGAGGTAAATGCGACAAGGACAATAGTGGGTATGATGCTCAACTTGCTCAACTTGCTTTAAATGGTTTGTTTCTGTAGGGTGATAAAGGTGGTTGTTCCAAGTTGCGTTGAGCAAGATGCATGACAAGAAGAGCACTTAGCTCATGAGCTTCTTTGAGCTCTTCAACTAACTTTTATTGTTCGGAGGAAGGTGATGATGGAGGTGTTGGGTTGTGATTAGGGATGGATGATTGGATATGCAACATGGGAATATCATGTGTGTTGTTAGGAGGTGGTGGTGATACTCTTGGTGGTGGAAACATTTGTGAGTTTAGGTAGTCATTGATGGATGAGGATGAAGGTATTGAAGAAGAAGATGTTCCACGAGTAGATGGTGTTTTGGATGGTGCATTTGGTGCACTAGGAGATGAGCATTGAAGTTGAGGTGATGGGGTTGTGTTGTCATCTTTGGTTAAGTCAATGAAGAGTTGTTTAGGAGAGATGATGAGGATCTTTTGTTTCTTTGATGTTTTGGAAATGGAAGTTTGTTTTGGTGAATCCATGGTGGATTTTGGTGATGTGTGTTGGAGGTGAAGGATGAGATGAAGGTGTATTTTTGGGAGCAAGGATGAATGTGTACTTAGGTGATGAGATGGATGGTTGGTTATTATGATGTGGTTTGTGAAATGGTTCATTTGAGTGAACATGAGGTTTGTGTATCATGAAGTATGGTGTGACCTTCATGGGTTAAGTTGTAGTGGTGATGACACACTTTGTATAGTGTAGGGAATGGTTACATAGTTGAATCTTTTTGTGAGGATGACTAGATGGAGTTATTGGTGAGGATGGGAAATGAGTATCAAGTGGTGTGATTGGTAAGAGTGAAATAGCGATGTTCACGGAAGGAATGCCTTGGTTTTTCATTTCACTTTGATGGTTTGAGTGTGTAAAGGTTATGAGGTTTGAGTGTAAGGTAGAAGGGTATGGGTGACTAAAGGTTATGAGGTTTGACTGTGTAAAGATTATGAGGTTTGGTTTTGGGCAAGTCGAACTCTTTAGGCAACTATGCATGTATTATCTTAATGGAATATGCATGAAAAGTATATAGGCAAATAAACATGTAATATAATTACAAATACGCATGCGTGCAAACTTAATAAAGTAATAGATCAAGTAATTAAGGCATTCTACCTAATATGACTAGCTTAGTGCAAGGGCAAAGGCAACTAATGAGTGAGACACTAGTGATGGAACAAATGTGATAGCGTAATTCTTGATTTTGTTCTAGTGTGTGCCAATATGAAACAAATACGGAGTTAAGATCGTTTCGACTCCTATAAAAGAAAAACAAATTTTCCTAAGAAACGATCCTTGAGCTTCTTGATTTAGCTTTGCTCACTTCTAAGTGTCATGTATATGTATATATTGGATTATATATATATATATATATATATATATATATATATATATATATATATATATATATATATATATACACACAACGAGAGTGAGACTATTGTGCATGGTTTGATAGAAAAACGTTTTTATCATTATTCAACAATAAGTTTTCCTAAACATGAGAATGGTTTAAAAATTGAATTGGGGTTTCCTTTGAAAACATATTGATGCAATAACAAAATATCCCAATTCCTGATTTTGTGCAAAATAGAATCCTAGACTCAGATTAGTGAAAAAGTAGAGAAAACTGGAAATTTATTTCTCAGATTGCCGGCCCCCTTAAAGTGAGGCCGGTCCCCTTAATGTTTAAGGGGGCCGCCCTTATAAATTTAAGGGGTCCGCCCATCTGACAGAAATTTTTTTTTCAGAACTTTGATTTTTCAGAAGATTTTAAGCATTCCAAGAATTTAATCAATTTGCTCCATCATTCCTAATCCTAAATGCAAGTGATTAAATAGTTCAAGCTTAAGGGGTTTGGTAAACATATCGGCAATGTTATCTTCCGCAGGTACCTTTTCTACAAAACCTTTGATCATAAATGATTGATGATGTAGTTCTATATGTTTGATGTGAGAGTGTTGAATAGGGTATGTCCTAACTTCTATAGCTCCTTTGTTGTTGCACACTTATCTAACTTAATGCCATAGTCTACGAGAGCTTGTTTCATCCATAGTTTTCTAACGCGAGAAATCTAATCTTACTTCTATGTTAATAATTAATCCACTTGACTCATTTCATTTCATCACCATGAGTTTTCTACTAGTGGACATAGAAGATTTCTATTTTCTATGTTGTTCGACAACGAACAATTTTATTTTAATCCTAGAAAAGCCAACTAAGAGGGGTTCATAATGCGTGAGTAAGTAAGTATTACTAGCTATATAACTAAGCATTAATCTAACTAGTTATTTATATAAGAATATAAATTTTAACGATGAACTTAAAAGAAACGCGTACCTTTTAGTCTTCAATAAATTTTCTTCAAACACTTCAAGTTGCCATGTTGACTTATAGAAGTCATTTGTAAATGAGATTTCAATATATTCAAAAAGTGACAACTTAGCCACTTGGTTCCCATGGTCTCATTGGTCCAAAGTTGTTTGAACCAAACATGGTTTGCAATTGACTAGGATGCATATATGGTGGAAGTATTCCGCATGGGTTAAAGCTTGGTTGATGTGTATAATTCCACATTGGGTGACTATTATTAGAAAAGTTTTGTCTATCTTGATTTTTCCTATGTTGAGGGGTTTTAGACCGATGATGAGGATTATTTGGTGTATTTAGAGGTGGAGTTTTAGATCTTAATTTTGGTTTAGAAAATTCGGTTTCGGCTTTTAATGATGGTTTATAAATTTTTTTTACTTCCTCATCACTTGCAATAGGTATTTTGCTATCTTTTATAATTACATACGTAGGGTTTAACTTTAATGGTTTTTGTGTACTAGATTCACATTCAAACTTTACATTTATATTTTCGCTAGTTGAAACATTAGTTGAGGTGAATCCTAAATCGGTTTTATCTCCCGAAGTTTCTAGAACACTTATTATTTTCTTAAGTGAGTTACTACTATTTTTAAACTTGTCAAGTTTGAAAATTTCATCTTTAAGTTTTTCGTTTTCATTTTTGACCTCTAAACATGTTTTAAATTCTATAAAAACTTCTTTTTCTTTTTCCAAATGTTGTAGTTTAATTTTTTATTCGAGTACTTCATTTTCTAATCGATTATTAATATGTTTTAGTGACTTATTTTTAGCTATGACTTTTTGGCCTAATTTACACAATCTACTATATTCATTATCTAAGTCTTTTTTTATCTAAAGATAAATATTCATCACTATAGTATTCGGTTTTAGAACGTACCTCATCGGATGCCTTTGCTATGAGACACTTTTCATTTTTAGTTGTCTCTTTTTCATCATTATCACTATCGCTTCATGCTCCTCCTACAAAGGCCTTGTGGTTTTGACTTCTTGACAATTTCGGACATTCTCCAATAAGATGATTTGGATCTCCACACTTAAAACACTTTCTTTCATTATATGGTTGCCTAACGTATCTTCCTCGTCTTTTGAAGAATTTCTTGAAGTCTCATACGACCATAGGATACTCTTCATCGTCACTTTTGGAGGTTGAGCATTCTTCGTCACTAGAGTCCTTTTTAGCTTTCAACGCAATTGATTTCCTTTGCTCCCTTTTTCCTTTGACCATCTCGGAGTCTTTCTTTATTATTTCTTCGTAGACCTTTAAGTTGCCGATCAATTCTTCAAGTTGTAGAGTTTACAAATTCTTTGATTCTTCAATTGCCGTAACTTTAGCACGCTACTTCGGATGGAGAGCCCTAAGAATTTTTCTTACAAAATTCTTGCTAGAAAAGTTCTCATCAAGTGCTTTTAAACTTGTGATAATTGTGTTAAATCTAGCAAAAACATTATCTATTGATTCCTCTTCCGGAATCATAAATTGTTCATATTGTTGTACAAGAAGATCTATTTTATTATCTTTGACTTGACTATTACCTCGGTGAGTGATTAGTAAAGAATTCCAAATTTCTTTTGTGGTTTTACACATAAATATTCTTTCATATTCTTTGTGTGGTAACGCATTATAAATTATCATTTTAGCCTCATTATTTTTAGCAAGTTTCTTTTTTTAAATCAATATTTTGTTTTTCAAAAGGTACAATTTCATCCTTTTTAGTTTCGGGATTATTTTGTATAGGAGGAAAATCACCATTAGTAATAACATGCCAAAGATCTAGATTCTTTGATTTCGCATAAGTTTCGAATCGATTTTTCGAGTAAAGAAAACCATCACTTTCAAATAGTGGTGGTCTTTGCATATATGGCCCTTCTAAATATTTTTCAGATTCCATAGATTGTTTCAAGTTTTAAAATATAGTTTATTTTAAAAAATCTTGTTTAACCTGGGTCTGATGCCAATTGTGGAAAATTAGAAGAGGGGGTTGAATAGTTTTCCGTCTTTTCAATTTTATTATGAAAACTTAATTTAGTTTTAAAACCTTGTTTACTTTTAAAACTTTGATTCGATCAGATGTGAACTCAACTCTTGAACAATATGAAAAACTATATCTAAGTATGAACAATAATAATAATGTAAGCTAAGTATGTGAAATCAACACATGCATAATATAAACAATTATAGCTATATACGAGAGATAAGTAAGTAAACGTTTATTTTATAATCCTTAATTATATTTTGTATGAAAACTATACTTGATCGAAATGATCAATTATATGTATGTTACCTTTTTAGTTTGATTGTAAAAACTTTGTTTTGTGAATGAAACTTTTGTTTGATCATTAAGTGAAATCAACACTAGCACTATATGAGCAACTATATATATATACGTCTATGTCTACAAAAGTAATAATGATGTAAGCAAGATAATAAGTAAAAGACGGTTAGATCTAACCGCGAGACAAAGGATTTATAGTGGTTCGGCTACAAGGACACCTTCCTTGCCCTACTCCACTCCTCGAGTCACCTACTCGAGAGTTTTCTTCACTATGTCAACAAGCTCCCTTATGGCGGAGAAAACCTTACACAACTTTTGCTTACACCAATTAACGATACTAAGCTACATGTCGAGTTCTAATCCTAGCTAGAACCAATCTCACAACTTCTTCATGACTTGGCACACCTTCTTCACAACTTGCACACACCACTACTACTTCAAAACTTCACACAACTTCACTACTTCTTCTTCACACCACTACTTCTACTATACTTAATTACAAACCCACCTAGATCTACTTATTACAAGTACTACACAACTTTACAATATATATATATACACAAGCTACACAACTAATCTTCAATACTTCTTGATTTGAAATGGTAGGAGTATTCTTCTTTTGCACTTTGAAAGATGAGGGATTGGGTCACTTGAAACAAGAACTAATAATCTTATGATCAAAGGTTTTAGGAAGATGATTTGAGAGGATTTGGACAGAAAGTTTTAGTGCAAAAGGTGAGGTAAACTTATAGATTTGAACCAGTATTTATAGGCAAAAGTTTCTGACACAGGAGCGTGTGCCGGCGCCTTTAATTGTATGCCGGCCCCCTTAAAATTAAGGGGGCCGCCCAGATGAAAACGGCAGTTTTCTTGTCTTTTTCTGGAGAAGGTTTATCTAGTGAAATTTTAACTGTTTTTGGCTAAAAAATTGAATTTATATATTTATTATGAATTAATCATTTTCCTTTATATACCAAAAGTGTTTTTCAAAATATATAAGATGTTTATAACATTTTATAAAATTTGTAATTATTAAATAAACCTTCCTTTGATCATAAAATGTATTAGGCAATTGTTTATTAATACCTTAAGTGATTTAGTTGGATGTAATGATATTTGTCACTAAATACTTGTTTACGTAATGATTTTACGTTTAATGATTTAACATTTTGTAATCGTCAAAACGTAGGTATATCGAGAAATATTAATAACGTTTTTACGCATTATTTATATCAACACATGCCATTGCATTGATTACCAATCCCTACATTCCTTTTTGTTGAAAAATCTTGAATATAGCATTTAGATTCATCAAAGCCAACAAATAACTTGCTGTCTCTAGCAAGCTTATGAACAGATAGCAGATTGACAGTGTACTCAGGCACAACTTAGACATCATGTAAAGTAATGATGTTGTTGATTTTTAAATCGCCAATTTAGTAATTAGTGCATGGGTACCATTTGGGTGTCCAACAGTGAGGCCAAGTTTAGAAACATCAACCACATTGACTAAGAAGATTGAAGACACAATCATGTGTTGGTTTGCTCCAGAGTCAACAATCCAACCCAGATTGTTTTTTCCTTATAAACAGTTTGTGTTTCCATTAAAGTATTTTTCAAAATTCAAATTGAATTTTACACTTCCATTAAAAAAGGTTCCTGAAAAGCATTTACCTGCCATATAGGCATTGACAGAATTGTAATTTAGAAGACTCATAAGTCTGACCATCTGCTCATTGGATAGAGAGACAGGAGAATTGCTGGTTCTATTTTCAAGGTTAATGTTGATCCCAGTTGAGCTAATACGATCTTATATAGAAGTTAACTTAAACAAATACTTAAGCTTAAATGCGGAATATAAAAGCTTAACTTAAGAAGATTAAGAATTCTCTTTCAACACTTCAATATTTATTAATACGAGCACTCAATAATGCTAGGGTTTTACAACCTTGAAGTGAATAATAATACGTGTATAAACTAACCCTAGGATCCTCCTTTTATAGGCCAAGGAGTCCTACTAGGTTTACAATACCTTTCTCTACAAGATAAGAATAATCTGAATAGATAAACTATACAAAAATCTATTCCATAATTATCCTATCGTATACAATGTTAATCTCTTCAGCAGTAGTTTCACCAAGCAGCAGATTGTCTTCAGCAGCAGAGTCATTAACACTAGCAGCAGTTTCATTGTAGCAGCAGTATTACTCAGCAGCAGAGTTACTTAGCAGCAGTGTTACTTGGTCAAAACCCAACAATCCTCCCCTAAACTTAATATTTATTTCTAAATATTTAAGTTTCTTCAAAGCTCAATTCATCACTTGGAGGATGCTTCCAAACACTTCAACTCTTTTGAATTCAGTTGATCAAATATCTTCTTATACTTTGACAGCAAATTGAATGCTTGATCATCAGAATCATAATCTTTCTGCAGCTTAAGTGTTTTATCACCATTAACCATCTGATTAACAATATTCCAGTATCTTACCACTGGATAATCTACTTCAGCTAGCATATACAAAGTAGTTGGTCCAAGTTCTAGTACATGAACTCCAGAATCTTGAAAGAGTCTCCATTTTCTTACTTTGTATTCTACTATCTCTGTCCATTCAGAATCATCCATTGAAGGATCAAACATAAGTTTAAGAGCTCTCCACATAACATTATCAGAAGCAGTTAAGATATGATCAATTTGATCTACCTCATACTTTTTACCATCAAATTTCTTAGCTCCAAACTTTGCCTTGTATAACTTCCACAAGTCTTCAACATCCTCTCTATCAAAGTAATGTAACATCTGTTGAAGTCTAAGAAATCTGTGAGACTTACCATCAGATCTCTGAACATCATGAAATACTCCAATGTTAGCATCATAACCTGTAGTTACTTTGATGATAGGATATTTAACTCCTAATGGTTTGGCATCAACCACTTCAGGATCTTCCATTTTGCCAACCACAGTGTAACCCTTCAATTGTTCTTTTTGATGCTCAGAAGGAATATGATCAAGACCATGTTTAAACTCATCTCCTTCAGGCATAGAACTACTACCTTCTCCAATCTTTCTCTTCTTCTTTGCAACTGACTTATGAATAACACCTTTTCTTTTATCACCCTGCACAGAAGAAGTAATCTTTGCTGCATCACTTTCAAGCTTTTCAACATTAACTTCTTGAACATACTCTGCTTCAGCTACCTTTTCAGGCACCAACTTCTTATTCATCTTAGCAATTTGTTCCAAGTCCTCAGCACATCCCATAGCATAAAAAGTATCTGTTCTCTTCTTTGTTTGTTGATACAAATCAAAAACTTCTTTGTCAGGGTAAGCTTTCAATTGCACCAATGTCCATCCACCCATATTCTTTAGATATCTTTCATACTCTTTCCTTTGCTGTTTAACTGTTGGACCTTTAAATACTTTAACCTTTCTTCTAGCAGCAGCATTCTCTTTTCTCTTATTAGAAGCAAAGTTACTATACCAAGATTGTACATTAAAATTTGGAACTTCATTTTCTTCAATCTTGATCAGCTTGTTTAATTCAATATCAGCAGCAATTCTGATCTTTTCATCATCCCATTCATCATACATTCTTAAACCTTCAGCCTCTTTCTCAGCCAGCTGCTGATCTTCCAAATTAAACAACTCTTGTGTTTTAATAGCAGCAGCTTCATCATGTTCAACTTGCAATGGCTTAGGCCAAGAATCAAAAGGCACATCAGTAAAGTCAACTCCTTTATATATCCACCTCTGAACATCAACTTGCTTGCCTTTACCCTTATCAGTAGAAGATGATGTGATTGTCTTCTTTTGAGTAGCAGCAGGTTCTCTAATTGTTATTCCTTTTTGAGGTTTTCTTGTTGTTGATGTTATGTTTGTTGTTGTGATAGGTTGTGATAATGATGGAGTTGGTAATTGTGGTGTATGAGCTTCAGCAGTAGTCTTCTTACTTAGCAAGACCATTGCCTCTGCAGCAGCATTGTCCATAGATCCAGCAGCAGAGTCTTGTACTTCAGCAGTATTCACTATTCCACTAGCAGCAGAACCATCATCATTCTTAGCAGCAGAAACATGAACAGCAGTAGAGTCAGCAATAGCAGCATTTTCAACATGTTTTACCACTGAATCTTCCAAAGTCTTTAACATATTACCCATCAACCCTGTTGCCTTCACAAGTTGCTCAGACTCCAAAGTTTTAAGAGTATCTACCACCTTTTCTTGTACAGCAACCACCTTTTCCATAACAACTTCATTCCCAGACTTATCAGCAACCACAAAATCTTCATCATTCTGAGGACTATCCACATCCATATCTTCCATCACTGGAACCTCCCCTGAAACTATTCCAGCATCCATATCTTGAACTTTATCAACTTTTTCAAGACTTACCTCCCCTGAATCCATGACAATCTCTTTCCTCCCCTGTTTGGAAGCATCCTCGTCCAAATGAGTAGATGGTTCAGAAGAACTTACTACCTGAGTAGTCCCCACTTTCTTCAATCTGTGCAATGAGGTTGAAGATTTTGATTTCTTGAAGCTCTTAATCTGTTTTCGCATTTTGATGATGACCTTGGCTTGACCAGCAACAACATCAGATAGATTAAGAACCTTATCTTCCAAAGACTCCCATTTCAACCCCAAAGCTGTACAAGTAGCCGTCAATTCTTTTATAAGTTCCATTGTAGTCTCATCACTTCGACCTGTATTACCTGGTCCGAGAGGTGAATCACTGACATTGTCATCATGTACAAGTGGATCCGTCAATTCATGAGTCACTGGCCTATCCTCATCACTTCGACCTGTGTGACCTGGTCCGAGAGGTGAATCTTGGGACAAAAACTCAGTATCAAACCTAGTTTGATCATCTAAGCCCCCTATGTTTTCCATTTGGCTAGGGTTACCATCCTGAAAATCAGACTCATAAGAATCTTTTTCTCTAGATGTTGCCTTGGTTTGGGTCTTAATGATGTTATCACTGTCCTGCTCTGCTGCTAAGCTAGAAGCAGTAGTGACAGCCCTTGCCAACATGTCCTCTCCATCACCCAGGACAGCCTCATCTGGTACAGCCATACTAACACTATCCTGAGGTAGATTAGTGTCCTTTTTGGTTTTCCTACGTGTATATTGTTTTGTAGGTTGTGTAACAGATGTAGTAACATTGGGTGTGTGATGGGAATCAGTGGGATTTCCTGATCCTTCACCCTGGTTGTTGTGCACAATTTGTTCCATAAAAGAAGTAAGATTTGTATGTGCACCAGAAAAACCTTTGCCATGTTTATTCAAAAAGGTAAAAGTCCTTGAAGCCAATTTTGGAGCATCATATTCAGAAACATGGGTTCTTGTTTTGGAAATTTGTTTTTCAATAAAGATTTGAAGAAATCTTGGATATAGCAAATAAGAACCATCTTCAACACCTTTAAACAACCCAGCCAAAATCATTTTTGAAAAATTAAATGGTTGACCTTTGCACAAACATATCATTGCAGAAGCAATGGTAGTACTGAACTCATGCCACCCAGATGTTTTAGGACTCAAACAATGAAGGAATAGATGTATCAAAAACTTGTATTGAGGACAGAGGAGAGCTTTTTGAAATTTTAAATTTGAATGTTTCCCCTCATATCCCAATTCTTTTAAACCAGCAAAAATAGCATCATTGGCAAGGCAAGTTGTCTCTGTCTCATCATCTAAGAGAAGAAATTCCCTTATTGATGATTCAGTTACACGAACCTTTTGCCCATCAACAAGAGCACTGACATGTTTTTCCCCATTCATAGTTTTGATTTTGGCAGTAAACCAAAACTGTTTGATGTAGGAAGCATATATAGTAGGGTTCACAGTGAGTGCATACCTAAGAGAAGTAGCATTCAAAAACTTTACCATGTCTGTGAAACCTTCAGGAACTAACTCTTCATTCAAAACGACCACACTGTTGTGTTGCTCAACCCAGGTACGTTGTAGCTCCATGAATTAGGTTTAGTGAATTTGGGGATTTGTGATTATTGGAATGATTAGGTGTAAGGGTTTGTGATAACTACAATTGAGAACCTATGAAAACCAACTATGAAGGTCAATTAGGTTTTAAACTGATGGATGAAAGTTACACATAACACCCTCTTACTTACGACCATAGCAGCAGAACCATGTCATTCACAACTAGCAGCAGAGTGATAGAACTAGCAGCAGAGTGAACTGGAGCCAGCAGCAGAGTTGACTATCAACCTTGGTCAACAATACATAACAATTAATGCACATATCACTCTGTAATCCCTATAAAACCGGCGAGATCTTTTCCCCAAATTATGCAATCAAACCCTAATCTCGTTAAAAAACGCCACAATCACAATCAATACTATCCATCTTTACAATCAATTCACCAAACAATGAAATCAACACCCGAAATTATCAATATCTCATCCGATTCATCATCCGAAGATGAGAGCCCATTTGAAACCTATGTACCGCCATTCCGTCCTCCTCATGGTGGTTGTAGAACCAAAGAGCAAGCAAAGAAGAGAAAACATGATCTTCCGGTGTTCAAAGATCTCCTCAATTTGAATCAAACCCCTAGCACTTCCAGAGGTAAAGCTGTGATAACCCCACAATCTCCATCATCTTCAGAGTCTTCAGAAGATACAGCTTGGATCCCTGTTAGGCAACCATCCCCAAAAGAGCTTGTATCCCCTTTCATCTACACATCATCAGATGAAGATGAGGAAGAACCACCAACCAATCCACCTGCCACTCCTGAGAGGCCACAATCTTCAAGGCCAAGGCCACAATCATCAAGGTCGAGGCCACAACCATCACCCGGTCTTTCTCTGGGACCATCAAGATAAAACCCTCCTCTCCCAAAGGATAGAGAGGTTGTGCTTGGGCTTCCATGCCCTAGGAAGATGTAGGTTTAGGTGTTAGGTTATGATTTCAGCTTTTGTATTTTGTCTTTTGATGTTTGATCTTAGTACTTTTCTGGAATGAATGAATGATAAGATCTGTCTTGTTTAATTGCTTGCAAATCACCATTCATATATCTGCAAAATGTTAGACCAAACACTACAAAGCAAACAACCAACATATGTACTAGCAGTAGAGTTAGAAAATCAATGAGCAGCATAGTACATTATATCTCAAACATATACATATTAACAAGCAGCAGAATAACAAGCAGCACATGCATTACAAACTTTAACAAAAACAAAGAGATAAGTTTTTCAAAGATTAATCATACCAATGTTTGCAATTAAAAATTGAAACCTCCCCACATCAAACTGTTTAGTGAGAAGATCAGCAACATTGTTATCAGTATGAATTTTAACAATTTGAATCAACTTCTTTTCATAGCAATCCCTTATGAAGTGATGCCTTATCTCTATATGTTTTGTTTTAGAATGAAACACAGGATTTTTAATTATGCAAAGTGTGCTGTTGTTATCAATATGGATTTTAGTATTCATGAAATTGTACCCATAATCCAATAATTGATTCTGCATCCATAAGACCTGTCCACAGCAACTTGAAGCAGCCACATACTCAGCTTCTGTTGTTGAATTAGCCACCACTGTTTGCTTCTTGCATTGCCATGACACCAACCTGCTTCCAAGAAATTGACAACCCCCTGTTGTAGACTTTCTATCCAAAGAAGCTCCAGCATAATCACTATCTGAGTAGGATACCAAATCAAATGGTGAATCCTTAGGATACCAAAGGCCCAATTTTGGTTGATACCTCAGATATCTAAAAATTCTTTTCACTGCATTGAGATGTGATTCCTTGGGACACACTTGAAATCTTGCACAGGCACATACTGCAAACATAATATCAGGCCTTGATGCAGTAAGATACATCAATGATCCAATCATAGACCTGTACAAGTGTATATCCACTTCCTTTCCATGTTCATCCTTCAGCAATGGCTTATCTTTTTCCATGGTAGTCTTGGCAGGCTTAGCATCTTCAAATCCAAACTTCTTCAAAATATCATTGACATACTTATCCTGACTGATAAAGATGCCATTTTCTTTCTGTGTAACTTGCAGACCTAAGAAGAAGGTGAGTTCTCCCATTGAACTAATAGCAAACTTGTCCTTCATAAGCTTCTCAAAACTAACACACATAGCTTGGTTTGTAGACCCAAAGATGATGTCATCAACATAAATTTGAACCAACAAAATATCATCTTTTTGTCTTTTGAGGAACAAAGTTTTATCAATCTTTCCCCTGCTGAACCCAGACTCTAGCAAGTAGGTTGACAAGGTGTCATACCAAGCTCTAGGAGCTTGATGTAGACCATACATTGCTTTATTAACCTTGTAGACTTTGTCAGGATGATCAGGGTCTTCAAAGCCTGGTGGTTGAGACACATAAACTTCCTCAGTAATGGTCCCATACAGAAAAGCACTCTTCACATCCATTTGATACACTACAAAGTCTTTGTATGAAGCATAAGCCAAGAATATTCTAATAGCCTCTATTCTTGCCACTGGTGCAAATACTTCATCATAATCAAGGCCTTCTTGTTGTGTGTATCCCTGTGCTACTAACCTTGCCTTATTTCTTATGACAATTCCTCTCTCATCTCTTTTGCATCTGAAAACCCATTTTGTGCCAATTACTCTTTTACCATTTGGCAGCTCAACCAAAGTCCATACTTCTTGCAGCTTGAATTGTAAAAGCTCATCTTGCATTGCTTCTACCCAACTTGCTTCTTGTAAGGCTTTGTAAGTGTTTTTGGGTTCAATTTGAGAAAGAAAACATGCAAACAGGCAATTTTGAAGATCTTTATGACTATTTCTTTGATGCAGAGATCTGGCAAAGAAACTTTGATGTTGAGGATCTTTCAAGGCTTTAGTCATCTGCCTAGTTTGAATGGATGAATGTGGATCACTTAAGATTTGATCTTTTGGATGATCCTTGTGTATTCTTGTGGTAGGTGTAGGACTAACAGGAATAATGAGTTCCAAGTTAGTAACATCAGCAGCAGCTCCAAATAACTCACCATCAAGTGCATCATCATCTGTGTCATAATAAATATTCTCTAGAGGAGGCATATTTGGATCTTCAGGATAGATAGATTCAGCAATAGGTCTGCCCTGAGAGTCCAAATTAGGAAACATTGAAGTAACAGTAGAGTTAGTAGGCTTGGAAGCAGAATGTGGTGGAGCAGTAGTTGTAACTTTTGGCCTAGCAGTAGATTCTTCTGAGTCAGCAGCAGAGTCTTCTGGCTTTGTAGGAGAGACATCAACAACTACTTTGAGAGGCTCATTACTATCTTTTTCTGCTTCAATTTGTATTTCAATACCTTCTTCAGTTTCCTTAGGTTTATCATGAGAAACAACATCATCTTTAGGGCTGTGATCTTTCTGAAAGGGTACAAAGGTTGGACCAATCTTCAATTTCTCAATCACAACAAACTCTTCCTGTGGTTTATCAACACTGGCAATAACAGGAACATAGTTCATTGTTTTGGCAAGAATATCAACATCAAATAACCATTCTGGTCCTTTCCCTGCAGAATTATATGTGTTCTCACTAAACTTGATATGCAGATTCTCCTCTACATGTTTGGTTCTCTTATTATAAACCCTGAAGGCTTTACTATTTACAGAGTAACCAACCAAATTACCTTCATCAGCTTTTTCATCAAACTTGCCTAGCTGATCCTTTGTATTTAAAATGGTAACAGGACATCCAAATGGTTTGAGAAAATCAATCATTGGCTTCTTTCCATGAAATAGCTCATATGGAGTCTTGTTATGAGGCTTGACTACCTTACTTCTGTTTTGCACAAAACATGCAGTGTTTACAGCTTCAGCCCAAAAAGGTACAGGTAGTTTTGAATCAGATAGCATAGTTCTTGCAGCCTCAATAAGTGTCCTGTTTCTTCTTTCTGCAACCCCATTTTGTTGTGGAGTTCTTGCTACACTGTACTGTCTAAGTATTCCTTTTCCCACACAAAATTGATTCATCTCACTGTTCTTGAACTCAGTACCATTGTCACATCTGATAATCTTTACCTTGTGATTGTGCAGGTTTTCAACTCTTGTAATGAAAGCTTTGAGTACTCCTGGAGTTTCATCTTTGGTGGCAAGAAAGAATACCCATGTAAACCTGCTAAAGTCATCAGTGACAACCAAACAGTATGACTTCTTGTTCAGACTTTTTACAAATACAGGCCCAAATAAATCCATGTGTAGCAAGTGTAGTGGCACAGTATTTGTGTTTACAATCTTGGACTTGAAAGAAACTCTGTGTTGTTTACCCTTTTGACATGCAACACAAGTTTCACAATTCTCAAAAATCTTTGTAGGCATACCCCTCACAAGATTTCCTTTCACCAATTTGTTCATAGTCTTGTAGTTCAGATGTCCCAGTCTTCTATGCCATAATTTGGACTCATCAATAGTGGCCTTTGCAATTAGACAAGTCAAAGCCCTCTTAGGAATAATATTCTTAATATGGTCACTGTATATATTTTCCTTTCTAGGGACCTTCAGTAACACAGATTTGTCATCTGGTAATTGAAAATCAGGAGAAAGAATCATACACTCAGTGTCTGTAAAAAGAACAAAATTCTTTTTGTCACACATTTGTGAGACACTAAAAAGGTTAAACTTAAGTCCTTTCACAAGAAACACCCTCTCAAAGTCCAAATTACCAGTCCTTAGAGTTCCAATACCAACAATTTTTCCACCTTTTGGATCATTCCCAAAAGCTACATAACCACCATCAAAAACCTCAAGATCTTTAAGTTGAGATTCATCCCCAGTCATGTGTCCAGAGCATCCACTGTCAACAATAACCATATCCTTAAGCTCATCCAGTAGATTGACCTGCACATGAAAAATAAAGAAATCAGTTTCTCTTGATGACCCAAGCCATTACTGACTTGGATCTGCCCTGTGCATCAGTATAATCAAATTTCTTCAAATCACTTGATGCACTACTATTCTTGGAAACAGAGTTTGAAACATTTGTTTTTGGTTTCCAAGTCCAGCAAGCTGAGGCCTTAACAGCATAATAGTGATTACCAACAACTGTATTTGGAAGATGTTTTGGCTCAGAAGTAGAAAGTTTTAAACTAGCAGCAGATTGCTTACTAGCAGCAGAATGCATTCTAGCAGCAGAGTGCTTACTAGCAGTAGAGCCATTTGAAGAACTAGTTGTTGATTTGAAAACACCATTTGATTTAGCAGCATAAATAGATCTAGTAGCACCAGATCTCAACAAAACAGCTTTTGGAACCATGTTTCTATTAGGATGTGGGTGAGTTTGTTTAGTTACATATTTGTGATTCACCCTAGTGTATTGATTCCAAACAGGCTTTTGGTGTTCAGGACATCTAACAATCAAGTGGTCAAAGCTACCACACTTATAACAAGCCTTCTTTTGTAATTGAAACTGATCACCTAATCTTTTTGAAACTAGGTTATTAAAGTTTCTTTGGTTACCCCTAGGCTTATTATTGAACCTTTCCATCTGTTCTCTAGGTATCTCATTGTACTCTACCAGTTTTCTAGAAAAGTTATTTCCTAACACAGGTTTAACAAACTTTACCTGTTCCACCTTAGGCTTAACCTGAGTAGGAATTTCTTCCTTTTGAAAACTTTGTTTTGGTTTAACCTGTTCCTCTTCACTATCACTATCACTATACCATTCCTCAATAATTGGAGCTTCAGGAAATTTTCTATCCTCAACCTTAGGTGTTTCAATTTTACTTGTACTACATTCACCTACAGGTTTTCCAATTTCTAGCTCACTAATGAAGGATAGCTCTTTGCCTGGTGGAGCATAAGCACTTTTGACTGGAGGAGCCACTTCATTATATCCTATTCCACTGCCTTTTCTCATCAAGGTGCTCTCTATTGACTTATTAACCATATCAGAAGCAAATTGTTGTTTTTGTACTCTCACTACATGTTTTTCTTTTTCAGCAAGAGCAGCTTCTTTTTCTTTTTCAGCTTCTTCTAACTTATTTTTAAGAACTTCTACTTCACTATTTTTCTTAAAAATTTCTATATCTCTGAGATTAAGTTGTTCTACATATTCCTTTTCACACTCTTTGAGATATTCTAACCTTTTCTCAACATTTTGAATACCTACTTTATAACCTAAGTTATCAAGTTTTAGGTGTTCAACTTCTCTATTTAAACTTTCATTCCTAGCCTTAAGAACTTCTATAGTGTCAGAACAAGATTTAAAAGAACATCCAGATGATTCAGAATCATTAGATACCTCAGAGTCAGAGCCTGATGATGAACCATATGCCATAAGTGCAAAGTTATGCACTTTGGGTTGAACAGCAGCAACCAAAGAGAAATTTGGTTCTTCTTCAGCCATATCACTCCAGTCATATTCTCCCAGCCCATCACAAGCTACCATTGCAGACTTTGATTCTTCAGTCTTCTTTGGAACTTCAGCATTCTTCTTTGGAGATCTACACTCTCTAGCAAAGTGTCCCTTCCTGTTGCAATTGTAGCATTCAATCTTAGACTTGTCAAACCCTGGACTCTCCTTAGCCTTGTATTTGACTTCTCTTCCAGTCTTTTTCCAGAACTTTCTTGCCCTTAAAGTCAACATTGCCATTTGCCATTTGAGATCAATTTCTTCAAGATCATCTGGATCAATATGATCCAAATCTTGATTTATGACATGTGATCTTATGGTAGTAGTAAGCTCAGCCAAGAATGCACATAAAGCAACATCACTGGTAGAAATCTTGTCATTTGAGCTAGCAGCAGATCCAGATCCATCAGCAGTAGATACTCCATAAGCAGTAGAGTGAGTATCTTGTGTCTCTTTGGATTTTGAAGAAACAAAAGCAAGATTTTGTGTACTAGAAGATGAAGTAGAAGAAGTAGCCAATTCAGATTCATACACCCTTAAATTGTTGTAGAGGCTCTCCAACTTCATTGTTTCAAAGTCAGGCTTATTCCTCCACACCACTGTATGCATACTCCATTCAGGTGCAAGACTTCTTAGGAACTTGAGATTCACATCTTCCTGTGGAACAACATAACCAACAAGCTTTAGATGACTAACTAATTGATTTAGCCTGTTGTATGTGCCAATTATCTTTTCTCCAGGTTCAGAAGTAAAGTTTTCAAACTGATGCTTCAACATATTCTTTCTGGACTTCTTAGTAGCATCATTCCCTCCAAACCTGAATTCTACTGCATCCATTAATGCTTTTCCTGTTTCACAATCATCAAAGTCCATTTGAAATTCATTAGGTATTCCCATTAAGAGAATACTATGAGCCTTGATTTCCAGCTTCCTTGTTGCATTAGCTTCAGCAGACTTAATAGGTATCTCCTTACCATCAGCACTCTTTTCTGGTTCAGAATCACCATTAACAATCACATTCCACATGTTGAAGTCGATCATGCGAATGTATTGTCTGATCCTCCTCTTCCATAGCTCATACTCAGAAGGATTGAGCATGGGAACCCTTGAAGCAGTCACCATATGAGTTTCATCACCCATCTTATGCAAACGATTTGGAACAGCAAACTTTAAAGAAACAAAATCTTCTTGATTATAACTTCTAGATCACAAGCTCTGATACCACTTGTTGATCCCAGTTGAGCTAATACGATCTTATATAGAAGTTAACTTAAACAAATACTTAAGCTTAAATGCGGAATATAAAAGCTGAACTTAAGAAGATTAAGAATTCTCTTTCAACACTTCAATATTTATTAATACGAGCACTCAATAATGCTAGGGTTTTACAACCTTGAAGTGAATAATAATACGTGTATAAACTAACCCTAGGATCCTCCTTTTATAGGCCAAGGAGTCCTACTAGGTTTACAATACCTTTCTCTACAAGATAAGAATAATCTGAATAGATAAACTATACAAAAATCTATTCCATAATTATCCTATCGTATACAATGTTAATCTCTTCAGCAGTAGTTTCACCAAGCAGCAGATTGTCTTCAGCAGCAGAGTCATTAACACTAGCAGCAGTTTCATTGTAGCAGCAGTATTACTCAGCAGCAGAGTTACTTAGCAGCAGTGTTACTTGGTCAAAACCCAACAGTTAACATCAGCAGAAGCATTGTTACTGGTAGCATGTTTAGTATTAGCATTGAAATTCCTTTTTGCATGACCAGCAGGGTAACCAACAAGTTCATAGCATTTATCAACAGTGTGACCAATCTTGTTGCAATTAGTGCATTTTAGGCTGGGATTGGGTCCTCTATTGTTATAATTATTATCAGAAGTAGGATTTGAACCTTTGTAATTGTTGTTAAACTTTTTCTTGTTTTCAAAAAATTTTGATGCAAAAGCAGAAGCATTAGGTTTAGTTAATCCAGTCCCATAGGAGTACTTCCTATGGGATTCTTCCCCTGAGACAACAGAAAAAGCTGTTTTGACAGATGGAAAAGGGTTTCTGGTTAAAATGTTGCTTCTAATAGGCACATAAGTGTCATCAAGACCCATTAAAAAAATGCATTAACTTGATTAGTTGGTTATGTTTTTCAAAATATTTTGCAGCATCACATGTGTATGCAGGAAGACTAATCATAGAGTCAAATTGTTTTCATAAAGAGTTAAGATTATTGTAATAATCAGCAAGAGAGGACCCATTTTGACTCAAAGAGTTTATGTTTTAGTGTATATTAAAGACTGCAGAACCATCAACTTTATCATAAGTTTCTTTTAATTCATTCCACATTTCATAGGCAGTCTTAGAATATATGGCACCAGCAAATAATTCAGGACTCAAAGAGTTTAAGATCCAAGTAAGAACAACAGATCACACATATCTCATTGATTAGCAAGGCTAGCATTAGAAACATCCTTTTTACAGGTTCCATCAATAAAACCAAGTTTGTTGTTATTTCTTAAAGCAAATGTCATAGCAATACTCCATATTTTATAATTTTCAGAACCAGTCAGTTGCACAGAAACAATGGGAGTACCACTAGTATCATTAGGATGCAAGTAAAGAGAATCACCGAAGGTAAGTTTCAAATCATAAGAGGAACTTATGTTGACCATAATTTCATTATTAATGGGTTCAACATCATCCCCAGCTATGATGACAACACAGAAGAGAGTAAATAAGCAGATAAGCAAACAAAGACAGATAAGGGACAACAAGGAAACAGAAGCAACAACCACCACCAATAAATAATAATCCCAAATCAATCTCCAAACTAACTTAACCTATCCTCCTTCAGTATAAACAAAAGAAAAATAGTAAAAATAAGGACAGAAAGTAACAACTCACGCCCACGATTCAACAAGTATCAAGCCTGTGGAATGGGGTAAGCCAGAGTAGGCATTCATACCACTCAAAAGGTGGCAGATCAAGGTGTTAAACTACCCGTTTACACCCACAAAACTCAAATACTGTTGATCAAAGAATGAAAGAAGGGACTTACAGTGCTTTAGACAGTGGAATGAATAAGGACCAGTCACAATCACACTATATTCACTTAGTGTATGGTTGATTATGATTAATTAGTACCAGAGAACACCCCAAGATCAAAACCCCCAAATCAGAGAAAATTTGGGTTTTAGGAACAAGCCATAATTTTCCAATTAAGCTTCAATATACTCCAAGAGCAAAACCCCAATTCATAAACAATTAGGGTTTCAAGAACGAACCATAATTTTTCTAATTAGGCTTCAATAGAATCGGATCCACCAATCCGACCACCACAGACATCCCAGAACACAGTTAATTACCACAGGAGAGATCAAGAACCATAAAACCCCAATTTCTAGTAAACCCTAGAAACCCAGATTTAAAGATAATCAATAGCCTAGCACTCTGATACCATGTTCGATGGTATCAAAGAGATAGACATAGCAACCAATGTAAATTTTATTCAAGAGTGAAATACGATAGTCGGCACAGATTGCCTATAATCAATACTGTACGATTACATACAAAATAAGAGAGATCAAATAATCACAATACTCAAATGTTTAGAGAGAGAGAGAGAGCAGCCTTTGATAAAGCCGTCTATGATTGAGTGAGTCTAACCCTAGGAGGGGGGGGGGACTCAATATAAGAGCCAAAAAAAATACACTAAGCCCTTCAACTCTTTATTCTTTTTTATAAGCAGCAGATCATCAATCCTTTATGCAAGAATAAAATGTCCAACTTTGGCCCTTTTACTAGAACATGCACACTAGACACACAAATCAGAATAAAAAGGAAAACATGTTTGAGAGGCAGATTAATTTGGTGTTTTGGAACAAATGTTTAACTAGCTTCATAACTCGCCCGGTGGGCAGGTTTGCTTCATATTATTGGTTGACAATATCTAGTTGGGCGTAAGTAAATAACGAATAACGAAAAATATGTTAAAATACATAAAAACAAAAAGACACTGTTCATGTACAATATGTAAAAAGAAAAATGATAAGTGCGAGAACAAATAAATTACATGATGCTTATTCAAATACACAATAAAAATTATTTGTACACAACGTTTATTGCAAAGATTGTGCATTCGCCATCTTTGTTACAACAAAGAACATTGAAACTTTTTTTTATCTCGACTCTGGAAACAACCACATAAAGTTGTCAGTCGAGTTTACTTGATACTGATAAACGATGATGTATTTCTCATCTTGTTCCCACCATGTCAAATTTTCCTCAGATAAAGTAATGAAGAATTGCATCGACAACTCTAAATATCGCATCCTGTGACAACAATGTGATATCAGATAGATATATAAATAATTCAGTAGTTATGACTATTTTTAACATGCATGAATACCTGATCTCAGGACAAAATTCTTAAGAGCATGTAACTATTTTGTTAACCAATTTTTAAAACCCATGCGACTGATTTGACCACAAGAAAAGAAATGGACACTATTGCAATTAAAATGTTCTATTATTAAAAATGACGGTTCTTTTAACTGAGTTAATAAGAGTTTTCATCATGCAACAAACATGATACAACTTCAGCTACCATAAACAGTGGTATAAATTATTAGACAACCAAACATGTATGCTACTTTAGTTACATCAAGTAAAACAACATAGCCTTATACACGCTGGTTTTACAGCTCAAAAAGTCACACCACTACTTTCTTCTCATGCCTAAAGACTTATTTAAAAGTAGATATAATGTTGTTATTTATGCATTTAAATTGTCTCACTAAGCATCTCCCAAACATCCTATTATAGTATAATTCAGCGGCTTTGCCAACCACAAGATACAAGTGGTTTTACTAAATAGTATCATAAATATGAACTTTCTAGGCTCTTTCTTACAGAACAACGAATCTAAGGTGACGATTACATAAAGTTTACTCATTCATATTAAGCCTAAGCTCCGTTCCAAAGAATATTTTAACTAATTCAAACTTACTTTAACGTAGTTATCTAAATCAAACTTTCAGAAAAGCTTACTTTAACCAAAAAAGAGCGCTAGAGCTTAGTTTTTGGTAATAAACATATCTTTTTTCGTGGTGTGATGTTATCCACAAGGCTCTTTAATAGAAATTGCCATCCCAACATCTTAAGCCTTGCTTTCTTAATATCATGAATTCTGTAAATTTAATAATCTTAAAAACATAATGATAACTGCTTATCTCATATTCAAAGATAACTAATCAATTGTGAGTTTGGTCGTGAGTTTGAGGATTCCCTAAAAAATGACATAAGTTTGCCATTTGATAGATGGGTAATCAACTAAAAGGTGCCGCAAGTTACCTGATCTCCTAGCACTCTACACATGCATGAAAGTTCCAGTATCCAACAAATGGTATCGAAGTTGATTTGCAGAGATCAATATAGTACTTGCTTAACTGTTTCAATAAACAAAGATTGGTAAACATAGATTACAACATCATAATTTATCGTGAAAGATAATATGATTACTTACTTTACCTCTCATATAGTTGTATCATTCTTTCCCCTACGGAAAAGCTTCACAGCAGAACATAATACAATCTGTACCAAAAGAGAGAATAGAAAATTAGTTCACTTAAAGTAGAAAGGTATATCAGTCTTAAGATTGCACATGAAAGTAACCAAAGATTGAATCATAGATACAGCGGGTACCTGTTGATGCAGGGGAAGGACCGTATAGTGTTAAGTATTGGTGATTTGTAACCCTTGATTAAGCAAATACCATATGATCAACCATCACCTGCAGATTCAGGAAAATATAAGCATTAAACTAACACCTGATATTGCAAAAATTATTATAGCAATATGAGGATCCAAATATAGTTAATTGTGCAAAGAATGTGTAGCATCTTCAAATAAAATTTGGGCTCACAAATCTTAACTAAGTATCTCACTGGAAATGGGCAGAATGGGCTGTTAGGCCTGCTGGATAGGCCGTTCAGGGAATAAAAATGCATGTGTACCTGAAAATTTTCCACCGTTGTACTAATATTCTTTGAAAATAGGTTTAGGACAGCCCTGCACAAATGAAAAAAGTGAGTTGTGCACTTTAAGATCCTTGACCAGAAATAAATGAAAGATAAATGAACTGTAACTTACTCTTCAAATAGAGGTGGAAGCAAGTGGCCGAAAATCCAATCCAATCCAGCCAAGCCACATGGCAAAAATCAAGTAATAGAACACACTATATACCATCTTCCGCTATTAGATACTCTTTACCTGCATTAAAAATATTGTTAAATCTTGTTAGGATATTCATTACAACCCACTTTCGGAGGATACATAGTTCTAAAGATGTATAATCTAATCTTACAACACGTCATATTGTATTTATAGCTAGGTAGTTGACGACACAAATCAAGTATCAGACCACACTGTATAGTGTAATAGTCTAGCTAATATTTGGTTTTGAAAAAATAAAGTCATTCAGGCTTCTACTTAATTATTGAAGAAAGTACCAGATGTATATTTAGTCATTAGTTAAACACAAAGAGAAACAATTGCAAAAAAACATAAACTTGCCTTGTAAAATGAAGTGAAAAACTTTCCTGAAAGCATAGAGTAGAGAAAAGTCTATGAGTTGAAGCTTATGTAAATCTATATTGCTCCCAACATAACATGCAGTTAATGTAAAATCCTAAATCATCTACTCCTCATAGATAATGTTAAAAACCAAAACAAAATCCTACTTTAAACAATTATGATGCCAATTACTTATTTATCACACATAACTAAAAAGAAGTAAAAAAATACCATTACAATTTGGAGTCTGCCATGCCCTAACCTGACCGCTACCCGAACCATGGAGTCCCACATTAGAGAGCTTTGAAATAAAGAAAAAATGTGATTATATTGGACACCAAAATAAATAACATGAAACATATCTTTATACATTATCAAAGAACATATATTACCAAGTCATTGGGTGTTTTGATGACAGATCAATTTGATTAAAACTCATTGGTCAACATCAAAAAATACATATTCCAAGGACGTAACATGTGTTTTGGTTGAGCCAAGTGCATACCATATCAAAGTAGTAGTCGGGTAATATTATCAAACACTTGGCGGACATAAAAGGTACACACTCTAAATAAAATTGCCACTTTCTAGCAGTTTAACATGACAACAATTCAATGGAACCCATGTTTCACCAAAACAAATTATTGTATTAGATGAAACATATACATTTGAAATTCATAATTTACAACCGAATTACAAAATCAAAAATCAAATTTAAAAACAACATTCCGTAATTAGGTTTTTTAAACAGGATAAAAAAAATCAAACCTTTCTTGTTGTATCTTCATGGATCATTACTCAATGAGTCCTAAAATTGTCGTATCAGCAATTAGGGTACCTGCAACGAAAAATGATCAATAAATCAAAACCATTTTACATATGAAAAAGTAAAACAAAAAATAAATAAATAACTGGTTAATTTTTTAAGAATCAAATGTACCTAGCGGGAGCAATTTCGAATGCTTTTTGTTATTTGGATTAGAATTAGGGAATGGTTTTTGATATTTGGGGGATTTTGAATTGTTAAATTTCAGTTTCAAAAACAAACCGAAATCAATGGGAGCAATTTTAGGGCTCTTGTTTATGGAAATGAATTAGTTTTAAAAAGTGCAGATTTTGCTTAAATGGTAAGAGTCGAAAATGGATAAGATATTAAAGCATGACATATTTGTTTTGAATGTGTCTAACACAAAAACCAACTTGCTTTATTGGTTGAGAGTATGTTGAATGGGATGAAAGACCCTGGTTAGAATCCCATTGATGTCTAATTTTTTAAACTAATTTCATGATACAGTCAAATTGCCGACTCATATTATCCAGTCATCACCTCATGCCAAGTGGACTTTCCCTCTCATGGTACAACTTTCAAAACATCAAGTACAACTCAAAACTTGTCTCATATATATGTAAAGATTGAGTTCAAATAGAAAATTTTATTACATTTTACTCATATTCGGATGACTCGAACCTGAATAGACCCGACTCCGACCCGATTAACAACATTTAGAGAATGGTTTTCCATAGTGTAGACTAGTTATAATACCCGTGCACGCACGGGTTTTTTTTTTAAAATTTAGTTATGTATTATTGTTAATTAAAATACGAACAAATTAACATGTTCGATCTAAATGGTTTTATTTGTTTAAATAAGAGTAAGAAATCTTATATATCTAAGTTTATTGTTTTTTGTTTTTTTTTTTTGTTTTTTTTGTTTTTTTTTTTTTTTTTTTTTTTTTTTGTTTTTTTTAAGCCCAATGTCATGCTGTAATATTTTTTTCGTTGTATTATAATTGGTATATAAAAAGAAAAAAAAATGTTTTTTTTTGTTTTTTTGGACGACCGAGTCTTTGAGTGGGGGTTGTTGTTTGTGTGTGTTGTCTGCGTATGTTTTGGTGGTGCATATTTGTGTTTAAGTGGAGTGTTTTGGTAGTGAAGTTGGTTGTCTTATTATACTAAAGTTGATAATCACGTTGTTTGTAAATAGAGAAAGTTGAGTTGATGGCCCGGTCTTGAAGGCTCCTTATTACACTTTGTCTTACATATATGATCATGAATTTAAGGGTTTTTTTTTTTTTTTTTTTTTTTTTTTTTTTTTTTTTTTTGATCGAAAAGAAAGACTATGATTATATATCAGAAGAGAGTACATCCTCGGTTACAAATTTATATAAACATTCTGGGATACTACCTTCTAAAATAACCTCGCCAATACATCCTAAGGCCCAATTAGCTATACTATGAGCAACCTTGTTCCCCTCTCTTTTAACAAAAGACCAAGTACATAACCTAAAAGCTAATGAATTATATGTAATCTGCGCAAACATACTCACAACATGTAGAAGGGTAGTCCCTTTTTGAAGCGCATTAACTAAACACATGGAGTCTGATTCAAAAATTACCTTGGAATAGCCTTTGTTGTTTGCATGGTTTGTCGCCCACAAGATAGCTTTAGCTTCTGCCTCCAATGGGGAGCTTGTATAACATTCAGCCCGAGCACCTGATAGAAGCACTTCCCCACATTCGTTGCGAGCTATAAAACCCAATCCAGCTTTACCAGACTCGTTTAGCCAAGATGCATCACAATTAATTTTGATGCAATCAGCCTGTGGTTTAACCCACTTAACTGAGGCTTCATGTGATGTAGCAGGTTCTCGCTCATTAGCTTTGTGGTAATCAACAAGCTGTTGTCTTGCTAGAACTTCTACACTCGCATCCCTTTATTTGACCATGGAACTGTCTATTTCTTCTCGTCCACAGACCCCATAATATCATCAAATAGTTCTCCCATCCCATAGAAAACTTATTCAAAATCAGGTGGCAAAAATCATCTAATGTAACAGCCCCAGTAGTGTCATAGAATTTACCAAAGCTACAACGATCCCAAACTTGTTTTGCTTGTGGGCACTTGAACAAGACATGTATGACATCTTCCCCTACATGGTCACAATGTGTACAAGAACCTGATGCTAAGTTTAGCCCTCGTGCTTGCAAGTTATCAATGGTAGGAACATAATTTTTCCAAACACGCCATAAAAATAATTTGACTTTGATAGGCACCTTCGCTTTCCATATAGCTCGCAACAAGGTATTAGTTTCTTCAGAAATATTTTCCATCATGCCTTCGGATGTTTCAAGTGCTATGTAATAGGCAGACTTACATGAAAATTGACCACCAAATCCGTTATGCCAATAAAGAGTATCAGGCGTCGATCGGTTTACAAAGCAAGCTGTGAGCTTGTTGGAAATACTTCTTAGGAACAATGCCATTAGTAACTCACGGTTCCAGCCATCACCTTCATTGTTTAATAAATCACGAACATAAGTTACTTCACAGTTATTCGGTTTTGGGCCCAAACACCTATGATCTTTGAGCCAATAGTCCTCCCACACATTGACCTGAAGACCATCTCATATATTCCATTTACAACCCTTTTGAACTATTTCTTTGACAGCTGCAAAGCTACGCCAAATGTAGCTCGGACGGTAGCCAACATTGGCATCAAAGAAACTAGACCTTGGAAAATAACGAGCCTTCAATACATTTGCAGCCAATGTTTTTGGACTTGTGATCATTCTCCATACTTGCTTAGCCAGAAGAGACCTATTAAACATTCCAAAATAACGAAAACCAAGACCTCCTCGAAACTTCGACACACACATTTTATCCCACGAACACCAGCGAATTGGGTTTTCTTTAATCCCATCACCCCACCAAAAACAATTAAGAGCTTTATGAATATCATCAATCAAGGAATCGGGTAGAAGAAATATATTCATAACATACATAGGCATGGCTTGGGCGACTGCTTTAATAAGGACTTCTTTTCCACCAATTGAAAGGGTCTTCTCTTTCCATCCACCAAGCTTCTTCTTAATCTTGTCAAGGATAGCTTGAAACACCACTTTTTTTGACCTACCAATAACTGACGGCAACCCTAGATATTTAGGCTGAACACCAACTTCTCGCACATATAGCAACTCACTTATACGGGTACGAACATGTGGCTGAACATTAGCACTAAATGTAACCTCAGATTTCTCATAATTGATTACCTGCTCAGATGATCTGCAATAACGTTCCAAAGTGCTTTTTAAATAGCAAACTTCCTCATTTGACGCTCTCAAAAAGAAGATGCTATCATCAGCGAAAAACAAATGAGATATTTCAGGGGCTCCCCTGCACTCTGACACCATGAATGCGGCTTTGTGTAACCGATTTCCTGATCATTGACGATAACACTTCTGCGCACATAATAAATTGATAGGGCGAAATAGGGTCTCCTTGGCGAAGACCTCTAGTAGGAGTCACATGACCAGCTACTTGCCCGTTACTATTAAAAGAGTAGGAAACTGAAGATACACAATCCATTATTAAATTGGTAAAGTGTGCTGGAAATCGAATTTTTTTTCGAACATCCCTGATGAAAGGCCACTCGACTCTATCATAGGCCTTGCTCATATCTACTTTAAGTGCCAATGCCCCCTTTTTACCACCTCTTTTATTCTTGAACCAATGCATAACTTCAAAAGCAACGATTGCATTATCTGTAATCAGACGTTCTGAAATAAATGTTGATTGGTTTTCATGAACAATACGAGGCAAAATTGGTTTTCTTCGGTTCACTAAGACCTTTGAGATGATTTTATAAAGCACATTGCATAAGCTAATGGGGCGCATGTCTTTAAGTGACTCAGGTTTTGAAACTTTTGGAATAAGAGTGATAAAGATTTTATTAATGTTGGGAGGTAGCACCCCTGAATCAAAAAAAGTCGATACCATATTTACGACAGTTGGACCTACAAATATACAAAATTTCTGGAAGAATAAGGCAGGCATACCATCGGGACCTGGGGCCTTTGACGGGGACATTTGCGTCAATGCATCATAAACCTCCTTTCCTATAACATGTTTCTCAAGTGTAAGTATATCATTGTCTGTTAGGCTTTGATCAATGTCTTCTACAACCGAATCACAGTCTTGTGGAGATGAGCTTGTAAAAAGATTAGAAAAATATTCCGATACCAAACCACATACATCATTTTCATTGTCCACCCATCTGTCATCCTCACCTTTGAGCCGTAAAATGTTGTTGCGTTTGTTTTGACTAGTAGCACGGGTGTGGAAGAAACGAGTGTTTTTATCCCCATCTCAAAGCCACTGAATACGGCTACGTTGCTTCCACATTACTTCCTCGCGTGTAAGCAATTCTTTAATTTCTTCCCGTAAAACATGTTGCTCATCCGTAGTTGAAGCATCAAAACAACTCTATAACATTTGCTGTCTTTTTTGCTTTAATCTAATAGATTTTTGAACATGACCAAAGGTGTTTTTATTCCATTTTGAAAGCCTAGTCGCACATTTTCCCACAATTGCACACGGGTCTCTTTGTAATCATGTAGTTAACCATCCGCCCATGCATCTCTAACAACGTCATTGATACTCTCATCACGTAGCCACATACTTTCAAATCTGAACATCCTTGTTTTCTTCTTTACAAGTGGCTCTAATAGACATACAATTGGGTAATGATCTGAAGCAATTCTTGCCAAATTCTGGAAAGTTGCCCGAGAATACAATCCAGACCAATATGAATTAGCTAAGAACCTATCAAGTCTCTTCTTGACATTATCATCTCCTCGTCTACCGTTGCTCCATGTAAACTTAACACCATTAGCCTCCATATCTTCTAATTGACAAATATTACATGCTTGGTGAAATGCAGTCATCTCAGTAGTGTTGCACCCTCGTCTCCCCATTTTTTAAAAAGCATACAAAATTTCATTATAGTCACCAAAGCAAACCCAACTTCCCATCTGATTTAACCTCAAAGACCGTAACAACGCCCAAGTTAGATGTTTTTCATGTTGTTTTGGCCAACCATAGATACCAGTGCCTCTCCATACATTACCATTATCTTCTTTTACTACAAAGTCAATGTGATTACTTGAATAAGTAGTAACAGTTAAATCACATTCCTTTTTCCAGAAAAGTAACAAGCCACCTGCTCTTCCAAGGGAGTTAACAGCTAGTAAATTATATTGCGGGAAACTAAACTTGAAACCTGTAACTTAACAATCACGCATCCGGGTTTCCATGAGAAACATGATAGTCGGGCTAAAATCCTTCACTAAAGTGCAAAGGTGTCTGACAGTCCAAGGGTTGCCCAAGCCCTGGACGTTCCAGCTTAAGATACTCATTGGTGTCGGCGGTGTTGCACCGCAACACTCGCCGTTAAGATAGAGTCCTGACTCTCTTTCGGTTTCTTGACAACATCGACATCCATATTTCCCACACTACTGCAGTCCTCGTATGATCTTTTACCTCTATGAATATCACCGGTAGCACCATTATTCAAGCAATTTCCAACCCCTAATCGAGGCCGTCTTTTCCATGTCTTAGGTTGGCTAGTACCCACATACAACTCACTTTGATTTTTCCTCAGTATCATAATATGGATCCACAATGATCCCAGTGTTATTATTCAACGTGTCTTGGCTCATAGCTTCCAACTGAGATGGTGATGTAGTAATTTTTTGAATTGGCTTGAGTTTCTATTGGGCGATAACATTCCCATTATTTCCATCCATTGTCGCTCCACTAACGAAAGAGTTATTTTGAACTATAGGCTCTGTTGTAAAAATCGGTCCAGACGGCCGATTAATCCTCGCATAATCGCTGATCACTCACTAAGCGCCTTGATTTATTATAATCGGCCTATTAATCACTTTGGTCAAAGATCGCTTAAAAATCGGTCAACAACCCGATTAATCGGACAAAATCGGTCTAATCGGATTAATCAGACAAAATCGCTTAAAAATTGGTCAACAAAATCGCTTAAAAATCAATCAAAATCGCTTAAAATCGGTCAACAAACCGATTAATCTGACAAAATCAGTCAAAGATCGCTTAAAAATAGTCAACAAACCGAGTAATATCTATGTTTGACTTTAAACTTTGAAGAATTATGTATTATGTTTATATTTGAACACTTGAAATATTTGAACTTTGATGCATTATGCCTATCTCATACATATAATATAATAGAATATCTAAAATTACAATTTTGTGCATAAAAATTCCAATCCGATTAATCCCCGATTAATCCCCGCCTAACCGATTAATAGCTAGGCCATACCCGACCGCCTCACTAGCGCCTAGCGATTTTTACAACCTTGACTATAGGATCTGTGGATATGAGGTTACTCTGTTTTACATTCATCTCATTTAACTTCGGAACCTGTAGCACATGATTACTGGAATCATTATTTCCATGAAATTCCAAATCAGCTGGATTATAATTGTTAGAGTAAATTACATAGATGGTCCCTGTGGTTTGCCCAAAGTTTCAACCACAGTCTCTGAAAGTTAAAAGTTGCACGGATAGTCCCTATCTTTGAAAAGAATAACACTCATAGTCCCTTCACTTAACTGGTGTTAGTGGCTTCCGTTATCTTTTACACGTTAGTCCCTATTTGTTAAATATCATTGTATCGTTAGTCCTTTATAATAACGGCCGTTTATAATTTGAAGTTTTTCGAATTTTTCTTACGTTTTCATCCGTTTTCATGCGTTTTCATCCGTTTTCGTCCGTTTTTATACGATTTCGTCCGTTTTTCTTACGTTTTCATCCGTTCTCATGCGTTTTTATACGTTTTCGCTCGTTTTTCTTACGTTATTGTTTGTTTTCCTACGTTTTCATGCATTTTTATACGTTTTCATGCGTTTTCATCCATTTTCGTCCGTTTTTATACGATTTCGTCCGTTTTTCTTACGTTTTCATCCGTTCTCATGCGTTTTTATACGTTTTTGCTCGTTTTTCTTACGTTATTGTTTGTTTTCCTACGTTTTCATCCGTTTTTATACGTTTTCGCTTGTTTTATACGTTTTCCTTTATTTTTCTTACATTTTCATATGTTTTTATCCGTTTTTATACGTTTTTATCCGTTTTCGTCCATTTTTATCCGTATTCAAACTTCGTATGATGAGTATGACTATGCTCAAAACTTTGATCAAGGATCGGAATGGAGAAACGAGGTAGATATTTTGCCTAGATCATTTTCTGTTCAATTTTTATCCGTTTTTATAGGTTTTCATCCGGTTTTATCAAGTTTCGTCTATTTTTATCCGTAAGCCACCACCACCACTAATAAAATTCTAAAAAATCAAAAATCAAAATTTTTTTCTAAAAAAATCAAAAAAAAATTATTTTTGATTTTTTTTTCAATTTTTTCAGTTTTTTTTCTAAAAAATCAAAAAAAAATATTTTTTTTTCGAAAATTTTTCTAAAAAAAATTTCTAAATTTTTTTTTCAAAGTTTTTTTTGTTCGAAATTTAAAAAAAAAAATTTCAAAAAAAAAAATATATATATTTTTTTGTTCGATTTTTTTTTTCCAATTTTTTCAACTTTTTTTTTTTTTTTTTTTGATTTTTTAGAAAAAAAATTGATTTTTTTTGGTGGCTTACGAACAAAAACGGATAAAAATAGACGAAAATTGATAAAACCGGTTGAAAACTTATAAAAATGGATAAAAAATGAACAGAAAATGATCTAGGCAAAATATCAACCTCGTTTCTCCATTCCGGTCCTTGATCAAAGTTTTGAGCATAGTCATACGAAGCTTGAATACGGATAAAAATGGACGAAAACGGATAAAAACGTATGAAAATGTAAGAAAAAAAAAGGAAAACGTATAAAAACGGATGAAAACGTAGGAAAACAAACAATAATGTAAGAAAAACGAGTGAAAACGTATAAAAACGTATAAAAACGCATGAGAACGGATGAAAACATAAAAAAATGGACGAAATCGTATAAAAACGGACAAAAACGGATTAAAACGCATGAAAACGTATAAAAACGGATGAAAACGTAAGAAAAATTTGAAAAACTTCAAATTATAAACGGCCGTTATTATAAAGGACTAACGATTCAATGATATTTAACAAAAAAGACTAACGTGTAAAATATAACGGAAGCCACTAACACCAGTTAAGTGGAGGGACCATGAGTGTTATTCTTTTCAAAGATAGGGACTATCCGTGCAACTTTTAACTTTCAAGGACTGTGGGTGAAACTTTGGGCAAACCACAGGGACCATCTATGTAATTTACTCTAATTGTTACCATCTATATTGCCTAGATCCATATTGTCATTTTTGAATTTCTCATGATCAAAACTTTTGATCATACCACTGTTACTGTCGTCTTGGTTGACACCATCGCCTATACTTTTGATTTGAGTTTGAGAATTTCATATGTTGGCGTAAACTGGATTTTGTGCCTCCCACGATTGACCATCTTCCCATGAATTAGATGCACGTAGATGCTCTTGAAACGGCCAATCTTTGAACGTCTTTCCATTAATCTCAACAGGCTTTGTGAGACACTCTTTCTCAATATGACCTAATAATCCACACCAATAACAGTAATTTGGTAACTTTTCATATTGAACATAAACCCGGACCTTTTCGTTTTGAATATTTATAACATTAATATACCTACACAAGGGATTCAAAATATTTATCATTACTTTTGCTCTAATATGTTTACTCCGGTTCTCAAAATACGCGTCATCAACATCTATAACATCACCTAACTTAGCTGCAATACGACGCAACAAAGATTTGTTTCTCCTACTTAAAGGCATATTTAAAAACCGAATCAAAAAATAAGCCTTTGACATGTCGCTTTCTGTAGGTAGTTCATCATTTTTAGTTGACTTTAGCACAACCAGATTTCTCTTGAAAGACCACGGACCATCTTCTAACACCCTCTTAAAATCTACATAATGATCAAACTGTACCATAAACATATTCGAGTCAAGTTCTTTGAAATTTATTGATCGGCGAGGTCTCCATGCAGCAGATAGAGCTTTCTTCATTCTTTGAAAACTATATGTGCGATCGGTGTGGACCCGTCCCCACAGAGTTCTTACAGCTCTACCGATGCCTCCATTGTGACTCTCACCCTCAAAACCCACCACTTCATCTTCCACTTCGTTGACGGTGATCTTACTCATCATCTCACTTAATTCTCCAGTCATTACCTATTATCTATGAGATACAATATAAAACAAAGAGTGCAAACTAAAGTTATTGCTAAAATGGATCTTGAAATGTAAAGATATTTCAACAGGGATAATAATCTATACTACTATATAATGCATGGATAAACCAAGTCTAACTCCTAACCAAAAATTAAGATAAGGAGCTCTAATCATGAGGTGACATGTGTCACTTCTCAACTAACTCCAAGCCTAACTCCTAACCAAAAATTAAGATAAGGAGCTCTAATAATAAGGTGACATGTGTCACTTCCTAACTTAAAATTCACATTTATTTTCAAATTGAAATATCTTTTTATCTATTTATTTATTTTTTTGTTATCTAATTTCACCATATTTTCTAAAATTTTGTGCTCTTTAATTCAACATCCATTTTGATATATTTTTACAAGTTTTTACTTTTGTAGATTTTAGTGGGTTTTTTTATTCAAAATTTTACAACTTTAACCTTTATTTCAATCAGTACAATTTTGATTCGTTAAAATCATATACTTTTGGGTGAGTGTTTGACGGGAAAGAGATTGCGAGGATCTTTCTATATACGGTAATAATGATATCACGAGAAAGCTACGGAAAACCCAAACAAACACATATACGTTCGGAGTGTTGTGAAACGAATTCACTAAGCGGGTAGGGAATTGTGGGGAGAGTTGGGCTAGCAATTCATTTACTAACCATGTTACTATATTTTTCGCCGCAGCTGTGCGCGGGTATCCGACTAGTATTGTAAAAAGATTAGAAGATGAAAAGATTGTAAAAGCTACTATCTATATCAATAGGGCAGTGAGAAACCACATGGGCACCACAGAGGGTAGGTCGGCTATTCTAGAAGGAGAGAGAGAATAAAAAAAAATGTTTTAACCACTCATTATTATCTAGTAGTAGGGGTGTGAGAAGGAGAGGTAGACCCAAACTTAGGTGGGAGGATAGAGTTAAGCTCGACATGAAGGAGCTTCTCTTGACCGAGGACATGACCTCAGATAGGAAGGCGTGGAGAGATAGAATTAGGATCTGCGGGTAGTGGGTTTAGGTTGTTGTAGATGTTCTAGGTGCCTAGTGGGTTTAGGTTGTTGTAGATGTTTTTTGGTTTTTGAGTTCTTAGTTTCTGCTTTGCCTTAGTTTTAGGCCTCGTGTGTGGCTCTGCTTTGCTCTGTTTTACTTTTAGGTTGTTGGAGATGTTTTGTTTTTTGTTCTTTGTTTTTGCTTTGCCTTAGTTTTAGGCCCCGTGCGCTGATCTGCTTTGCTCTGTTTTGCTCCTTTAGGTTGCCTGCTTTCTTTGTGCTTTTGTGTGTGCCTTTGTTTGCTTCCCCGGTTTGGTTGCTTGTTTTGCCTGCTTTTTTCCCCTTTTTGTTTGCTTTTGCTTGCTGTTTTCTGCTTTTTTGTTCAATGCTCTCCCTCCTTTTTGTTTACTGTTTTTTTTTCCTTTCCTTTTCACCCGCACACCTGCACTTGCCGGAGGTCTCGTTGGAAGCAGTCTCTTTACTCCCGGGTTTATCCTGGGGTAGGGGTAGGATCTGTCTACATTTTACCTCCCCCATACCCTGCCCCGGCGGGATTGGGTTTGTTGTTGTTGTTGTTGTTTAGCAGTTAACTATTTCAGATCATTCACTATCAACCTTCTTTTTAGCCCTTTGTATGAATTTTATACTTGCATGATATTTTCATTTTACGATTATATGATACATGGCTAAAGACTAACTTTTGAGTCAAATTAAATATTTTTGACATTAAGCCATCTAATGAGGAATAATTTAATCGTCACCCTTAAATGTTTGTTTTGATATATACATATATACAGGTGGCGTAAAAAGTGTAAATACACAAATATAGCCTAATTGCTTTTAGTGGAAAACTCAATTCTATGAATTAATGATAATTAGTAATGTTACCATCAATCACATTACTAATGATAAGAATCAATCAATAATATATAATTAAATGATGGTTTTCATACAATGTATGTTCTAATATGTGACTGATTAACTGAATCCTATGTGTGATATAGTGTTTTGTAATTAAGGTTAACGTGCTTTAGACATGTATGCTTAGCAGGTGTTGAGCCTTTTTTTGTGCACAATGAGACTGTGAATTAAAAGCAACTGGTTGTGAGGGCTAAAGTTGTGCATTCACTGCAGGAATTTTTGTTACTATAGTAGGATACAATTTTGTCATTATATTCTCCAAATCTTCAAAGTAAACTACTCTTCCGGTCCATATATTGTTATCCCCTTTTACATGTTGAAGAAATCTTCTCAACCTTCTCTCTTACTTTTACACTTTACATTCCTCTCTCATTTGTAAAAATAACACTTGAAATTCTTTAAGTTTAGACTGAGGTATTACACCCATCTCATATAGTCAAACACGTTGTAGCCTCATTTGCTCATTTGCTCCAAATTTCATGTATTTTGCCGCTTAAAGATACTACAAATTTAGTGCATACAGATGGTTGAGATACTACAAATTAGCAGCTTTAAAGGGTGTTTTACTATTGTTGGTACAGTAATTTAACTGGTGTTCTTGATAGGTTGCTGCAACAACAGTTTAAGGGGGCGTTTGGGTCAATCTGCAAAGGGTACTGTATTTTAGTCATACATCTAGATATAGCAGCAGTTTTATTGGGAGGAATAAAATAAAAATACGTGTTTCCTAATTGCCGTCTAGCCAATAATAAACAACATGATAATCAAATGTCAATATAACAGTAAAAATACGTGTTTTGACAAAATAATCTCCGCATTTTCTCAATGTTTAACTTCCTCTTTGATAAAAAAATCACTCTCCTACTTCTTCATCCAAAATTTCTTAGTTTTCTTGAAGATGCTTATGCCACAAAGTCTACCTAACTGCAAGATGATTGGTCATCAATGTTGCGCATATAAACATATCAATTTGGTCTACGCTCTTATGTGCCTACCTGGTCCAATTATGAAGCAATCAAGTCCTCCCATGTCAAATGGATCATGAAGGTAATAAACTTTTTACAAAGATCAGATGGGTAGCTTCCTCACCTATATGGTCAAATTTACATAAAAAAAGTGGACCATGCGTGTACTTGACTTTCTTCATATTCTCAGCAATTAGAAACCTAACACAATAATCAAAACTACGATTCAAATAACTAACCATTTACAAATAATGGTTGAACTAATCAAAGATCATATATAAACCCTAACTTCATCTCCTAATCCAAATCCAGAAAGATTAATGCACACACCATCACATTAATTCAGCAAGATCAAAGTTGATAGAATTGAATATTTTAACTTTTTCAGGATACACACGTTCAAACTACAAAACATCCAATTTAACTAAAGTCTATATTCACACAAACCCACATTAATTCAAGAAAGATTAAAGTGAAAATAATCTTAGTATTAAAGAAATAAAATTTACCTTGTCTATTAAGACTAACCCGATATGAACTGTGTACCTTAAGAGCAATAGCTGACATATTTTTAGGAAAATAAACTCGGTTTGATACAGTAAAACATTACCTTATTTTGACCCATCCACAAACAAATAAATTAAACTCAAAATAGTCCATAAGAAAGTATGACAACCTGATTTTTGTATACTTTGGAGAGGAGCAGACCATAAGACTTTCAAAGCCTCAGGTTCATTTTCCTGTTCTGAAGGAAAAGCTATACTCAGTTTGTGAGCAGAAAACAATGGCAATAAGAAAACCTAAAGGCAGCTATTTTGGCCATATATTTTGCCAAACAAAATCCTTGGTAAAATGACCTGCCGCAAGTTCTTTTTGTCTAATAAGCAACTGGAATAAACGATTTATCTTTTCAAATAGCTTCCTTAGCTCAAAGTCATCAGATAAAAGACAGCTTTCCTTTCTAGACTGGTAACTTTCATTAATACAAACTGTCATTATATAATATGCATATTGAAACGGATGCCATCGTTTTGAGGTAACTCTTTTTGTCTTTCAACAATATATTTGCATGATGAGGCAAAAAAATAATCCGTTTTTAGGGGGTCATTTAAGCCCGAATCCGACTTTATTTGATCAAATATTGCCCTAAATCGTTCCTTTTGTGATTTTAGGTACTTGGAGAGTGAATTCTGGAAAAGAAGCCATTTTGGACGTTTTTAGAGCATAAAAGTGAAGAAAACGGCAAAGTATCAATTTTCCATGCTGGAAACACTAGGTAACGGCGTCAAGAGTAATGCCGTGACGGCGTCAGACATTAAGAATAAAATACCGTAGCTGATGACGGCGTCAAAAGTCATCCTGACGGCGTCAAAAGGCCAAGAATAAAATACCGTGGTTGGTGACGGCGTCACACAGGCCGTCATAAGTAGATCAAGGCCGTCCGAGGAAGTATTTGGCGGCGAGGTGACGGCGTCACATGGTTGTCTTGACGCCGTCAGCCCAGTTTTCCTATATATAGTTTTCTAGTTTTTACATAAAAAAAAGAGAAGTTTTGGTGAAACCCTAAAGACGAATTTGGTGCATCTTTTACAGGTTTTTCAAGGGTTCCAAACCCTTGATACCTTGCATTGTAATTGAGATAAGTGTTCTTCTAATTCAATCAATATGTCTATGTGTTGGTTGTCTATATCTTGTTCTTGTCTCAATTCAATTATGCTAGGCTAGATCTCTCTTGTGTTTGCTTAGATCTAATGAAACCTAGATGTTGATTACTTGTTGATTCTTGTTGTGGATGAATGATTTATATGTTAGGCTTAAGAAAACTGGCAGATCTCCAAATGGTAACATGCTTGAACGTCTTAAGAAACATGAACCGAGGCGTACTAGGTCTTTATTGGTTGTATTTAATGCATGAGCCACTGTTTACAATCCCTATAGTTGTGCTGGGTCATGGTGTAGGAGGAGATAAGAGCTCATAGAATTGGGGAGTTATGTATGCCACCCCATGAATGGTATTAAGGAATACGATCCGTCATCCATACAATTATAACAAGTAATTAACGTGTAAAAGATACTAGGGAGTAGTGAAGTCTAAGTAAACAAAATTTCTCCAATTACTGCTCACAACCTTAGTATAAATTAGTTTAATTTCATTTTCAGTATTTTATTTTGATTATATATTAGTTTTGGGTTAGTTGAATAGCAACTAATTCCGTCCACTCTTTCAAAACCCGAGATTTTACTTGCTTTCATAAAAATATAAAAACACAAAAATAATCATCCCTCACCTTTAGAACTAGTAAATTAGGCTTTCTAATCCTAGCGACACTATTCCCAAGCTGAACGATCAATCCCCCGGTACTTGTCACTATACTATACTACAACGATCAGGTACACTGCCTGGTGGGGGTTGTAAGCTTCTCGAGATCCCTCGAGAGGTAAAGCCTGTTGCGATTCCCACGCATCAAGTTTTTGGCGCCGCAGCCTGGGGAATAGTTATTGTCTAGGTTAGGATTTCTTTTTATTAGGTCTACTTGCTAGATTCCTTTCTAGTAAGATTTTATTTTTATTTTTTAGGTCTTCTTTAGTCTATCTTATTTCTTTGTGTCTTTGTTCGTAAATTGTTTCGATGGATAACAATAACATTAATCGTTTGATTCCTGTTATTCGTGTTTTTCGTCGTAGGATGTTCCCAATGCCCGCCCCACTTCCTTTAGCAGAAAATGAGAACCCACCTAACCTCTCACCCAACCACCACTTTGACAATAATTCTGATTTAGAAGAGTCTGATCATGATGATGACCGTAGGGCTAGTCCTTTCTATTATTCAGACTCCGATGAGGATCTTGATGATGGTGATGTGATTAATGAGAATAGGATGGAAGAAGAAATAAACCCTCTTAGGTATGTTGACCCTAGGACTAGGATTGAGTGTGATAGTTCATTTAACATGCAATTCCCTTGTAAGATCGGATTTAAGAGCTTTAATGCCTATCTCAACTCATCTCTTCCAATGAACATAATCTCACGTAATGAATACAATCAAATCATGGTAGATGAGTTAGAGTACAAAGGAGAAAACATTATTGCTAAGGCAATACCATTGCATGTGTTTGTAGGAAGCTTGGTTTATCTTGTTGAGTTCATGGTTATGGAGAATCTAGGAGAGTTTATTGATAATAAGTTGACCCAAGCTGTGTTTGGAAAACCCTTCAAACGGTTGACCAACCTCGATGAATAACTCATAGAAGGGTTAATTACATTCTCGGATGGGGAAGAAGATTTTTTCTATCAAATGCCCCGCACACACCCTAGGTTCAAGGATTTTTCCATGGAAAAGTGTAGTAGGTATCCGCCCATGGAAATGCTAAGTGAGAATGATAAGAGAAAAGAGCTTAAATACACGCACGAAAAGAATAAAAAATACTATCGCGGGTGCTTAGAGTTAGGAGAAGAGTATAAGAAAGATGAGGCGACTATTAGATGGCTCACACTTGGTTATGTGAGCATAAGCGATACACGATAGCCCATGACTTTGAGTCTAGCTACAAGACTCGTAAATAAAGAAAAGCGCTTCTTGGGAGGCAACCCATGTTTTGTGTGATTTTATTTGTTTGATTGTTATTTGCTTCCGTATGCATGTTTTATTTTTATTGTTGGTTGATCATGTTTCTCAATTAAAATGTGGAAATACTTTACTATGTTGTTTGGCCTAGTCTTAACTCCAACCTAAAGGTATTTTTGCAAAAGATAAGTGTAAGGGGAAACCCCAAATATGTTTTCAAGAAACAAACCGACCATGATTCTCCACAATATTAAATGAACATATATATTCGTATTTGTTAGAGTCAAATGCTTGTATTGAGTCATAATGAAGTTTTGCAGGATTTTCCAGGAAGTAAGACGAAGTTTTTCCAGAAATTTTCCGGAAACTTAACATAAGAATTTCTGCAGGTCCATTCTGACGGCGTCAGAGTATTACTCTTGACGGCGTCAGGAGTTAAAAATCTGGAAATTTTACCGGTTTTGTTTTTCTAACGGAGTCTTATGGTTTTTGTGAATTATTAAGTTTTATAATCTCCAGGAAATCTGCAAACTTCATTCCACAAGCATTATATCTTACTTTGTTTTCTAGGATTTAGTAACTTATATAGGATGCCGCCGATTTTACGCGAGGTTGTCTTGTCTATTGTCTCAGGATCTACAGGTTATGTTTGACAAGGAGATGATTTATATTCTGGAAGGGAAGCTTTGATTGTTCGTTTTCTTGGAAGAAGATTTAACCTGGCCAACCTAAAATCCATACCGAGCGAATCAGGGGAGTATTTGATCTCATTCTCTTTACTTTTTCACTTTTACATTCTTTACTTGAACATTGGGGACAATGTTCATCTTAAGTGTAAGGGGAGGGTAAAAAGATGATACCTTACATATGCACTTTCGCTTGAGTTTGTTTTGTTTGATAGTAGATGTGTAATAAAACTATGAGAAATACTTGTTAGTGTAATTTTAGCGCCAAATTTAAATTTTTTTACAACATTTAGGAGTGAAACTTTAGCCATAGCAAGCGTCTCATGGATAGGAGATTGTATGACTAGCACATAACCGTATATTCAGAAAAATTTTCCACCAAAAAATGTGAGGTTCGCCTTTAGATTTGATAGGAAAAACATTCATTATTAGTGCTTATGAGTGTACCGGTAGCATTTAGATTCTAGAACTTGCGTTAGTGATGCATCCCGAGACCGCTAGTGAGACTACATTCGTGTGGTAGGATTTACTACATGATAAGAGGCATTAGGATCACCCTTGTGTTAAACCCGTATTACAATTACTTGACCATTTAAGTCATATTACTTGGCTAGTTAAGTCAACTAATTTTCCCCACACCCTTAGCGTTGTACTCATTTTTAGTACACGAAACCCCTAGTACACCCCTCCGAGCCTATCTTTTCGTTTTTAACTTTAAGCATTTTACTTAAAGGAAGAATTTGTTACACCCCACTTAAATGTACAACCAAATCGCCTTAGCCTTCCGTGCATGCGCTCATTTTTAGTGCATTATTGTTATTTGTTAAACCCTAAGTTAACTTTCTAATTGATTACATGGTTGCTAAGTCGAGTCATATCCTTGTACATATTGTTTTGGGACGATTGGGACTCATGGGTAAGTACTTATTTTATGGAGTAATGGGGAAGAACATCATTTATTACCCCCATATGTACGTTAATCTTAAAAGTGCTCCAAGTGTTTTGATTTTCTTAATTCGAGTCATTAGATTAGTTAATTGTAAAGTATGTAAAGATTCAAGTGTAAGGGGAATTCTCATCCCCTATGATGTATTATTTCGGATGGTAGGGTAAGAGTGTATAAAAAAAAAAAAAAAAAAAAAAAAAAAAAATCGAAAAAACAAGAAAAAGAAAAAAAAAAAAAAAAGAGAGAAAAAAAAAAAGAAAAAAACATACGGACTACCATCCCGTTTCATTCTATGTTTATTTTATGTTTTTGTTATTTTTCATTTATTAGCTTAAGTCGAGTCTAGTCTTGGCTTAGCAACGCCATATTGTACATGTAATTAACCAAGATTGTTAACTCGCCACCAGTAAAACTTCCTTTATCCAACAAAACCGTGTAATTCATATCCCTATACCTAACGTTACAACCCTTTAAAATACCTCTTTGATAGTTTATCCTAGGTGCTTACGCCATGTGGTGGAGGTTTGATCCTTTCCCAAGCCTATGGTAATCTATTTTGCTATGACAGGTAGTGAGAGATATCTTCCATTTCCATAATGTTATATTACTTTATTACACCCGAGAGATGTGAGTATCTAAACACTATTTGTGAGGAGCTTGTGTATGATCTCCGTGCTTGTCTATTGGTCTTTAGTGGAACGATTATTTGTTGTAATTACTTTTATATTAGTGTTAAATGACCCCTAACTTGTATTTTGAGTAGAATAAAAGCGCATTTGCTTGAGGACAAGCAAATCTCAAGTGTAAGGGTATATGATGAGGCGAAAAATGATCCGTTTTTAGGGGGTCATTTAAGCCCGAATCCGACTTTATTTGATCAAATATTGCCCTAAATCGTTCCTTTTGTGATTTTAGGTACTTGGAGAGTGAATTCTGAAAAAGAAGCCATTTTAGACGTTTTTGGAGCATAAAAGTGAAGAAAACGGCAAAGTATCAATTTTCCATGCTGGAAACACTAGGTGACGGCGTCAAGAGTAATGCCGTGACGGCGTCAGACATTAAGAATAAAATACCGTAGCTGATGACGGCGTCAAAAGGCCAAGAATAAAATACCGTGGTTGGTGACGGCGTCACACAGGCCGTCATAAGTAGATCAAGGCCGTCCGAGGAAGTATTTGGCGGCGAGGTGACGACGTCACATGGTTGTCTTGACGCCGTCAGCCTAGTTTTCCTATATATAGTTTTCTAGTTTTTACATTAAAAAAAGAGAAGTTTTGGTGAAACCCTAAAGACGAATTTGGTGCATCTTTTACAGGTTTTTCAAGGGTTCCAAACCCTTGATACCTTGCATTGTAATTGAGATAAGTGTTCTTCTAATTCAATCAATATGTCTATGTGTTGGTTGTCTATATCTTGTTCTTGTCTCAATTCAATTATGCTAGGCTAGATCTCTCTTGTGTTTGCTTAGATCTAATGAAACTTAGATGTTGATTATGTGTTGATTACTTGTTTATTCTTGTTGTGGATGAATGATTTATATGTTAGGCTTAAGAAAACTGGCAGATCTCCAAATGGTAACATGCTTGAACGTCTTAAGAAACATGAACCGAGGCGTACTAGGTCTTTATTGGTTGTATTTAATGCATGAGCCACTGTTTACAATCCCTATAGTTGTGCTGGGTCATGGTGTAGGAGGAGATAAGAGCTCATAGAATTGGGGAGTTATGTATGCCACCCCATGAATGGTATTAAGGAATACGATCCGTCATCCATACAATTATAATAAGTAATTAACGTGTAAAAGATATCTAGGGAGTAGTGAAGTCTAAGTAAACACAATTTCTCCAATTACTGCTCACAACCTTAGTATAAATTAGTTTAATTTCATTTTCAGTATTTTATTTTGATTATATATTAGTTTTGGGTTAGTTGAATAGCAACTAATTCCGCCCACTCTTTCAAAACCCGAGATTTTACTTGCTTTCATAAAAATATAAAAACACAAAAATAATCATCCCTCACCTTTAGAACTAGTAAATTAGGCTTTCTAATCCTAGCGACACTATTCCCAAGCTGAACGATCAATCCCCCGGTACTTGTCACTATACTATACTACAACGATCAGGTACACTGCCTGGTGGGGGTTGTAAGCTTCTCGAGATCCCTCGAGAGGTAAAACCTGTTGCGATTCCCACGCATCATTGCAACATACATAATAATCCACAACTAAATTTTATGTTTTTGGTGTGCATAGTTAATAATAACAACTTATTTTTTTTCTCACTGATGGCCGGGTATCTTAAACATACCTAACTAACATTAAAATACATTGGTGAAAATGTTTCATGACTCGAAAGTTTGATCTTTCGCAGGATATAGTGCATTAAAATTTAATTTATGAGATTCTATAAAAAGGGCAGTGGAAATAAAAAGTAGTAAATCAGATGCCCTTTATTTAACAATTGTGAGCAGTGCCCTTTATTTAACAATTATAAAGGTACTCACCCTTTTGCAGCAATCAGATGCTCGCGTTCAACTCCCGTAGTCTCTGCAGCATCGAGACATTGGGCCGCAACGAAGGTGGCAGCTGAGATAGCATCCATGTCTGTTCTTGCCATGTGTTTGTCTTTTCTGGATGCTGACGGTGCTCCTTTGGCAGCTGCAATAGTCGCTACAGCTACTGCTACAGCAGCAAGAGAAACCGCTACACATCTCCTAATACATATCTGCCATATCAAAACACAATAAACAGGTAAGCCGTTTTGATAAGCAACCCCAAAGACCCTATGTATCAATATATAATACTACTTATGGAATAAATAATGTATGCCCCTTCAGAAGTGGACAAACAAAAAACTTTGGAGAGTCCGAATTCGCAAACCCCCTCCTTGCACCAACCCCCTCTGGAACCCATGTCATGGCACATTACCCATTATCCGTCCACCACCATTACCCATTACATGCCTGTTTACGTCATCATTCTGTGTCTACGCCAGCTAGCTATTAATGTCAATGGGCTGCTATTCCACTCATTCTGCAATATGCAGTCTGCAATCAAATAAGCTGCTTAGGAGCAAAACAGATAATATAAGCAATCCGAAACACCCTCTCGGAGTACAATCTGATTCCCAATTCATGGCTCACAATATTGTTTCAGTTCAAATTCACTTTAGATCACATACTAATCTTAAAAACCATTAATTTCCACTTTTTGGCTTTTCATAAAATCACAATTTCATGTTCAAAGCTACATATTAACATATTATATTTACATCACACGAACAAAATCCCAAAATATAAAACTAACTACTGAACTTATACTTATTCTACTTCATCATCAACACGTAGTCCTAATTTACATCCACATTAGCGATTTGAACTTAGAAATACCTTGCGAGCTGCAATTCCTGCTTAAGCCCACATCTTATATGCCATTTGAAGCTCATGTTCTGATATGTTATTCTTCTTCTCCATCTCCATCCTCTCACACCACTTAAAAAACACGGAAGCCATTTTCTTTTGTCAGACAACCTGAAAAACACCACAATTAATTAATAAAATCAATAATCTCAACTAAATCAGAGACGCAATCAAAAGTACCTCACCTAAATTCCTAAAAAATAAAAATTTAACAAAACTGATAAATGTACCATTCTAGGCTGTTATTATTAAATTTTAAGTACAACTCACACTTATTAAAAAAGAGTGTTAAATGTAACATTCGGAGTCAACACTCACCTTTTGTTTTAAATATATCATATTTAGTAATATAAGAACACTTGATAACCCATTTAATAATCAAACTACAGCATGGTGAGTTAGCACTCCATGATACCAAATATAAGAAGCTATGTACTTAATTTTTTGTGCTTTTTACATGTAATGACTTGTAACAAACTTGACCTTGACAACTATTGTTGTCTATCCAGCTTGTCTGTTTCTTATCTTGGAGACTCTCTGGTTTTATCAGGTTTTGAAGAATGAGTTCCGGATACTTAAGACTATTTTCAGTAAGTAGTCAAGTAAAACTTTCACCCCTTAATATCACTTGATGCTCTATAAGCATTTTGCACTTCTTGGAATATAGTGGATATTGATTGAGGCTTGCCTATAAGACGTTAATAAACATCATACATGAATCACCATTACTTTTATATAACCTCAACTTTAAATTCTAAACACACCAAAAATAACAATTATGGCAAGCAAAAGTTCTTGAACTTTTCTCATAATTCCTCAACACATAACAAAATTAAATATTGAATTTACAAAAACATCCACAATAGTTTATCTTTATATGATTATTGTCTATATAATCTCAATTTATAGATGATATTTCAATTTTATTTAAATTATTTAATAACTACAATAGCTTACATTTATTTGATGAAATTTACCCATTAAAACCTTCATCAAACCACCAAACTAAATCAAAATTTACGAAAAATAAGCCGTACCACATCAATTAAAGCACAATAATACAAACCCACAATTAATAGAAAAGGCAAAACCCCTGAATTATCATATAAATCAATAAGTTTATTAATATATAAATTATCATATAAATCAAACAGTTATAGATTAATATACCTTATTCATTAACCCAAAAGATTAAGCGATGTTGATTTTAGGTTTCTTTAGTCGCAGTAGGGTTTTTTCCCAGGGTATCGTACATTTGCTCTTCTTTTTGTTTCTTTGATTCTTTGGGTTGTAAAGAGGAGTATGTTTATTTTTTACCCATCACGGTTTTTAGAACGACCCCGCCTTCCTCAAGTTTTGTTTCTTTATATTTTTGACACATATATGTTTTTACTTTTTATTTTTCAAAAAATGAAGTTGAACAAAAATTTGGCCAAATCCGGAAATATTTAAGGAAATACTTTTTCTAAAAAATAATAATAATAAAGTTATTACCCAATAAAAGAAGGTTGAGTTTTTTAAAATGAAAAAGTCCTACTTTAGTTTTGTTTTATTATATAAAAAAATAAGGAAAAGTTGATTTGACAAGCTATGAATTTCAGGGTAATAGAATAGTTAGTATATAAACCCAAACACGTCACTTATCACTAGTAACAACTTTGTTAAAAGATTTCCACCAAGCGGTAGCGCATAATTAGCAAATAAAGCGCGAATAAAACTCACTTATTTTGTTATTGATTTTATCTTCTTTTCTTTTTTATTCTATTTTGAATATAGATATTGACTATATCTTAATACCTTTTAATTACCTTGTTTCCATTTTTAGCTAACAAATACAATAAATACATATCTTCTTCATTAAGGGTTTTTTTTTTTTTTTAATCTCATCACACTTTTTTGCCGTAGTAATGGAAGTTGAAATCGACATGTTGGACCACTCTGATCATGACATCACAAAAAACACTACACATGATGATCATCAGGTATTTAAATCAATAATTCAAGATTGATTATATATAATGAATGCATGTTTGATTCTTTTGTGTTTTCTTGATTTATAATTGATGTTTTTCGCTTAAATTTAAGATGAATATGTGATCGAAACTGTTTGGTTTTAAGTGATTAATATTTTTGTTAGAAATAAGAAGCATGTCTTGATGATTGATGTTTTTCGCGTAAAGATTCTCTCTTATTAGCAATAACTCATACATGACACAACTGATATGATGGAGATGGAGTCTTGATTCGCCATCGTTACGGTTTAAGTTTTTGGTTATTTTATATTGCCATTGGTTTTGGTGACATTCCCATCAGTAGAGATCCTAACGGTATTTCTTTGCTTTTGATTAGGTTAGTACTTTTTTTAGATATCGAACATTAAGATCAATGTTGGGAATTTCTCATTGTTTACTGATCTAGAGATGTTTTTTTTGTATCATTCATGTGAATATGTTTAATTGTGTTTACACATAATGGTCAACTTGACTAATTATCAACCTATGTCGAGGCTGTCTCATTGTTGAAACGACGCCAAAAGATAGCTGCTTGTGCTCTGTTTCAGTCATTTAACCAGCTTGTAATCGCTAGTGGGTATAGTCTACAATAGTGTGATAAACGCTTTTACATAGTTGGAAGAATTGTTAAACATGGATTTTGATTGTACAAATAGCAGAATCTTGGTCATGGTCTCGGAATTGGTTACTGACAATACATATGACATTTACTATGCCTTGGCTGATTTTATTTTGTGTATGATATAAACCTCTTTGTTTGTACCATGTTATTTCAGTAGATAATAGAATGTTTAGTAATGAGTAATGATCATATGAATGTAGGCTATTTGCTTGCTGAACCAAGAAAAAACTTCCTTTTTTTTTCTTTTTTTCTTTTTTTTTTTTCTTTTTTTTTCTTCGTATAATTGATTAGTAAATCTGATTGATAGTTAAATATTTTTCCTAATCTACCTAATTGATCAAACCTTGCTAACTAAATGAGATGAAGGGAGGACTTAAATTAATGAGTTTTGATTAAGATTGTACAAGTAAGTACGTAGTAAACTAGTAATCATTAAACGGATTCGTACTCTCTGTATATAGCAGCTACTACCATGTTTTACTTAAGGCATATGCTAAGAAATTTTGACTGTTGGTCAAATGTCTGATATGTTCTTCAATAAACATGAAGTAGCAGTATCACTTTTGGACTCAATCTGATACGAGCAATGTGTAACGATGATAACGGAAATTTTGTGTATTAGTAAATGTCACAACTTTGATGTGTTGTTAGTAAAAGAATGTATTTGCAGTTGTCATTAGATGTTAAGTTTTTATGTTTGAATTCTGCTATGTGAATTTCATTGAAACTTTTAAGCATACTACCTTGCATGATAATATTGTTTTATCCTCGACCAGGATGTTCTGAAGCATACTAATGAAGCGGGTTCATCTGGATCTCCCAACTCAGAAATTTCATGCCATAACGATGGTGAAAATGATGACTATGATGATGATGATGATGATGATGCCTTGCTTGATGACGGAGATGATGGATTTGATTATGATGATGATGATGATGGTGATTATATGTTTGAAAAAGAAGATGATGATGATGACTCTCATTATTTGAGCATGCAAGCCCAATTTGATAATGTTGATCTACCTCCTGGTGTCGAAGCAAACTTTTCCTTTTTGGGCAAGGTTCCACCTGCCGCAAACACAACCCCTGTGACTGCAAACACCCATGATCAAGAAGTTACTAAGGACGTTGCTTCCAGCAGTTCATCGAACATAGTGTCAAGTTCTGAAGCTGAAAAGGCAGATGCAAAGGAAGAAGAAGTGAAGAAACAATATCAAAATTTTAAATCGTTTGATATTGTTGATGATTTTTCTGATCATTACTACATTAATTCTGGTTTTAAAGGACAGCAGGTAATTTCTGTAAACATTAGTTTGTTGTTTTACGACCTTACCCTTTTGATCTCATTCTTATTGCAACGTTTTGGTTAAAATGTTTCCTGTGGCAGCCTCCAAGGGACTGGATGAAGAAAATTCAGGATGAGTGGAAAATACTAGATAAGGACTTACCAGGTGAGTAATAAGTACTATGCTTTAACTAAAAATTATTCAGGTACTTCAACTTTCATTCAAAGTGACAAAAAGGTGGAATCTGGTGGACCAAACCACTGCTACTTATTTTATTGGCTGAATGAACTGTGTGAATGCCTATAAATTACCATTCTAACCTTGTGTCCTGAGTTCCAAGCGATGAAACAACTAAATTAGAATCATAAAGAACCCTTAATCTTTATGTGTTGATGATCGTACCACAGTGCCTCACTTTGTCTCACTTCAACAGGTACTATATTCGTCAGGGCTTATGAACAAAGGATGGATCTTTTGAGAGCCGTGATCATAGGACCAGCAGGCACCCCGTATCATGATGGTCTTTTCGTCTTTGATATTCACTTTCCTCCTACCTACCCAAGCGTACCACCGGTATATTGCCATGGCTAATTCTTTGTTTTGATTAAAAGTTGGTGTGTGATGTTAATTAGAGGTGACAAAATGGGTAGGTCGGGTGGGTGAGTAAAGGTCAAAACACGGCCCTATTGTGATATCAATTTATTACTAGCACGGTACCCGCGCAATGCGGCGATGGGTACCATTTGACTAAATTTTGTGGGAATCAAATGTATTTCATTTTATGTTTTTTGTAACAATATATTTTAGGCCAAAGACCTCATTATATTGTGGGAACCCTGTTGCAAACCTGCCGTTTCAATTGGGATTATTCTATACTTAGCAAGTTTAAGTCTGAATTTTTAAGTCTTGCTAATTATAAAATAGTCTTAAATGCATTATAATGTAGTATATATTATTATTTTAAATTATTTATTTATTTATTTTTGTTGTATAAATATTAATCATGTTTTATGAACAAAATTATTATGAGGTATGATGTATTAAATATACACTTTGGGCGACTTAACCTGTTCGTATACCTTTTAAGCCACTAACCTTTTTACCAGTTTGACCCGTTAGAGTTTTTTTATTCTTAAAGGCAAATTTTACAATCTATACACCACTCTCGCTCACACATAATTGTCTTGTCTTTTTGTTGAAATTTCTATCTCTATTGTTACTAAAATAATTGTCTTGACTTTTGGCTATGTGTTTCAGCTCGCGCATTATCACGCTGGTGGGCTTCGTATAAACCCGAACTTGTATGATAATGGATATGTGTGTCTTAGTCTTCTCAACACTTGGCGGGGTAAAGGGAGTGAGATGTGGATGCCAACGCAGTCAACTATGCTTCAAGTTTTAGTGTCGATACAAGCATTGATTTTGAACGAAAAGCCGTACTTTAATGAGCCTGGCTACGAGCGTACGTCTGGTCAAGATGATGGAGAAAAGCGAGCTCGGAATTATAATCGAAATATCTTCATTTTATCCTTGAAAACAATGATATATACGCTCAGGAGACCCCCACTGGTATGTATATAATCCGTTTATAGAGAAATTAATAGTTCCACTTGCATTATTTGAGGTTGCAAGTTGTAGTTCTAGTCATTTGATATGATTTTTACTTGTTATAAGCAAAAATGTTTACTTAAAATATGATGATTTAACTAAGCTTATGGTGTTTATTGCAGCATTTTGAAAATCTTGCTGCTGGTCATTTCCGTAGCCGTGCAAAATTTATTCTGATAGCGTGTCGGGCTTACATGGAGGGTGTTCCGATAGGCTCAACAGCCGATGATGGAACCCGCATAGACAAAAGCGAGACAGAAAATTTCAGGAGAACCGTGGCTGGCATGATCAATGGTCTGGTTTCAAACTTCAGTAGATTTGGTGCAACTGACTTAGACCAGTACCGTATCGCAACCTGATTGCTCTTGTGACATGGTTATAATATGCGGCAAGGTAACAGTAACACCTGATATTGTTGTGTTACTGTTTAACGGAACTGCAAACAGCTTCTCGTTTTCTAGTAATCTAGATGCAGATAATGGTACATATTTGAGACAATAAACAATTTTCACAAGTGAACAACTTTTAATTCCAGATTTTGGATCTGGATCAAGTTAGCATTATCATGACCATTATGCTGTTTTTGTTGGTGTTGATGTTTCTGTTGCGTTAAAGTCTGATATTTTGTTACTCACCGCATGCATTTAGATTGTTTTGTCTTGTGATGACAGGTAAATATTATTTCAAATGCATAAAACAATCCCAAATCATATTATTTCAAAAATTGAATCATCATTATACTAATGTCGTTTTTCGTCTCTAGCATTTTCGTCTAGTCTATTTTACAACCTCTCTACAATAAACATGTTACATGTTTGATTTATCATGTATCGCATTGATTTTAATTGAAAGTAGTACATTCTTTAGACAGTACACAATATATATCTTAATTTGAAAACAAATATCATTTTCATTTTGAATGAAATTAAAACATTTATAATATTAAAATCCATACCCCTCACTCTAATGATAACAGATTAACTAATTCTTTTTCTTTTCAATTTTTCATTTTTTCATTTATGATATAACACTTGTGAGAACAAAACCGGTATCTTAAGTATAATGTGACACAGTCCTGGCCTCCTGGGACACTTGACACCCCAATATATATACTTTCTTCTTTGGTGTTATAAGATAGGAGTTACTGATACAAAAATTTTGGTTGAGTTTTTATGGACCAAAATATGAAATTCATTCCGTATTTCCGTGAGCCTCTCATGTTGTATACCCATAACCTCATGCCCTCATTCCTATCAATTTGGTGTCTTTGCAATTTATTCCATGGGCCTCATGTTATGTTTCTACTTTCCACTACAAAATTCAAATATCTACACTTTTTTATTCGATATTTTGCTATCCAAACATTAACATTCGTAATGATAAACTTAAATTATCCGTTCTCATTCTACCCCCACTACTACAAAAACTAGCTTTTAGATGTACCCCTTTATTTAGACCCTTTAAAAAAATGCAGGTCTAAATGTGGATTTTACCCCGCCAAGAGTTATTTAGACCGGTGCAAATAGAAGACATCGGTCTATATGTCTTTTCAACATTTAGATGGGTTACTATGTAAAACAAATGTTGTACCAGATCTGGTAGTGGTGGAGTGCTAACATATACTACGTACTTGGTAACATTATCAATGTAGATATAAAAACAAAACAACAACAACAAAAGACGGCAATGTACATTTCAAAATTTCCTTGTGAAGAAGACATGTAAGGTGTGACCAAATATATAACGACAACAATGTAAATTTTCCATTGATCCCAAGCCACACTGACTTCCAAAGTTTTCTATGTCACCATAAATTAAATGGACTAATTTGTTGATCATTTCAACCCATCTTTACACTTTGCATTTTACTACTATTAAAAATGGCGAATCACTGGTTTTTGTTGATCTTTCTCGTTTTAAGTATATCTCTTGTTGCAAACATACATACATGTTTGTGTGCTCCAAAAAATATCTCGGTAGTTTGCTCTAAGCAAGAGCGATTAGCTCTACTCAAGTTCAAACACAGTGTCAACGATGTCGCTGATATGTTGTCATCATGGGTTGGTAATGACTGTTGCCAGTGGGAAAGAGTTCATTGCGACAAAGTAACTGAGAAAGTTGAAAGCCTTCATCTCAGAGGAAGTGGAGACATATATGCCGTTGTTCAAAAATTCTTAGTTGGTAACGAGGTGAGCTCTTCTTTACGGCACTTGAGGGATCTAAAATTCTTGGACTTGAGTGCTAATGATTTTCGAGGAATCCGGATCCCTGAATTCATTGGATCCTTGAAACAGCTAAGTTACCTCAATCTCTCCAATTCCTATTTTTCTGGTGTTATTCCTCCTCACATTAGAAATCTTTCAAATTTAAAAGTTCTGGATCTCAGATCAAGCACATACCATTACAACATGGATTACAACAGGCTGATGTCAGATGATATGTCATGGATATCTGGCCTTTCATTACTCAAGTATCTTGACTTGAGTCATGTAGATCTTAGTAAGGCTCAAAACCGTGACATGGTATTTTACTTGATGCCTTCCTTAGAAATGTTAAGTTTGTCAGAATGTGGGCTTACAAATGCAGATCTTGGTATTCTTAGTAATTCGAGTACAACACTTGCCAACATTAAGCATCTAGATCTTGGCTACAATTATTTCGAAGGGCAATTTCCAGGCTTTTTTCAGAACATGACATCCCTAGAATTCCTGGACCTTTCATACTTCAATTTTAGTCTTTCACGGAATTCTACAAACTTTCTAAGCACGGTCCATTATTTTCCAAAGATGCGTTTGTCAAGTTGTGGCCTCCATAACATGCACCTATCTCCCAATCATCTTAATTTCACCAAAATTTCTATCATCCAACACCTGGATCTTAGCCGGAACCTAATTGAAGGCAGATTTCCATCTGTTCTAATAAACATGAGTTCTCTGTTGTCCCTTGACCTTTCATCAAACATGTTGAATTCATCGGTTCCTATCATGCCTAACCTTTTAAGGCTTGATCTTTCACAGAACAACTTTACGCATATTGAGGATATTGGAATCTGGAGACAGTGTCACTTGAAAGAACTGAGTGTTTCATACAATCACTTTAGAATTAAATTGATTGACTCACCAAAAAATGTATCAGAATGCTCCCAATACGCTTTCGAGAGGCTGGACTTAGATGACAGTTTAAAAGGTGCATTTCCTGCAGATTCCTTGGGAAGAATGACCAATTTAAGAGGCTTACATTTATCGTACAACGAATTAACAGGTTCAATCCCTGAATCTCTGGGAAAATTAAGATTATTGGAAGAGTTGGAGCTTTCTTATAATCACTTGAACGGTTCAATCCCAGAATCCTTTGGAAGACTTGTTTCATTACAACTGTTATCAGTGTCTTCAAACTCGTTAAATGGGACTGTTCCAGTTTCTATTGGGCAACTCACCAAACTCATAGAACTTGATATTTCTGAAAATTCTTTAGAAGGAGTAATTACTGAAGCCCACTTTGCTAACCTTTCGATGTTGAAGAAATTGAATATTGCTTCTAACAGTAAGCTAGCATTCATTGTTTCACCTGAGTGGAAACCTCCATTTCAATTGATAATTGCTACTCTCAGTTCCAGCAAGATTATAAATGGATTTCCACAGTGGCTCCGAACACAAAAGAAACTAAGAAGTTTAGTTTTGTCTAATGCTAGCATTACAGGGCCTCTGCCGACATGGTTGCGGAAGATGCCTGCCATTGATGTCTTAGATCTCTCTCACAATAAACTCAGCGGACCTTTAACAAACCTTCCTAATGAAGGATCTGTTGATGTTTTAGACAATTATATCAAAGTACTTGATGAGTGTGTAAATACTCATCATTTTGAGTCAAATCCAAGCTGCAAAACGATCAAAAATACTCAAAAACGCACCAAAATGCGAACAAAATCCCAAAGATCGTATTTTATATGTTTCTTACGCAAAACAAGTGAAAACAAACGAAAAACGAACAAAAGTTACATATTTGGCAGTTTCAGTCCCCCGACTTTCAAAATTTCACAAAACTAGTCCCTGGTCAATCATTTTCAAAGAAAAGTCAACTCTTGCTTTTAAAAGTCCAAAATAAACCACAAATGATCTTTGGGTAAAAACTTTTGGAAAATCACATGTTTGGTCCCTGTATTTTGCAAATTGGCAATTATAGTCCCTGGGTTTTCAAAAATTGAAAAATAAATTAAACAAGGGCTTATGAAATTGTGATATGGCATGAATAGTCCTTGTAATACTTTTGGAAGAGTGCAATTTCAGTCCCTAAACTTTGGATGAATTGCAAAAGTAACCCTTGTTGACTAAATTTTACAAAACCAAACGTATACTTTGTTAACCCATTGTTTTCTTAGCCCAAGTTGAAACTAATTCCACCAAAGCCCAAATTGCCCTTCAAGCCCACCCCCCTTTTTGTCTGCTCCACGTTTAATAATAACAACACCTCTACCCTAACCCTAATCATACGTACACCTCCTCCCCATCTTCTCCATAAGACACTGAATAAAAAATTACCTCCACTATCACCTCCAAATCCACCCCGTGACCACATCAGGCCAACACAACCATCTCTATCTCTCCCATCACCCTCAAAACCCTCTCCCCAATCCCACTCATCCCTCCAAAAACGTACCTAACACCATCCACCACTTAGAAGAGGCCATGGTGGCAATCCACCACCTCAGTTGGGCGCCAAAATGAAGTCAGGGGCTAGGATGAGTTCAAGATAAATCAAGGGTTTGACCAAGAAGAGCACAAGCTGATGAAGACAAAGAAGAAGACCACAAATGTGTACCTACTTCTTCTTAATATAGTATAAATAGGAATGATGTAAGCCTTCAATGGCATCCTTTTTTTTTTCTCTTGTAACTTCTGTTTTAAAAATTAATTTTAGCATTCGAATTAATTTTTTTATCTAATTTCTGTTTTTATTGTAATGGTAGTTTTAAAAGTTTTAGTTTTAATTGTAATCCGAGTCTTTAAGTTTTAATGAAAATCGAATTTTGAGTTTCTATCTTCTGTAGCTTAATATTCTGCTTGGGTATTCTTGATTAATTTTAAAGTTGAGTGAGATAAAAGCAAGAAAAAGATAAAAACAAAAAAAAAAAAAGAGAAAAGAAAAAAGATTCGGAAAAGAAAAAAAAAATTACATGAAGCAGCTTGGATGGGAGTTGGTTTAGAGCCCATGGGGGCGTGTAGGTTGTTTTTTTTTGTTCTTGGTTCGCAGCTATCTCATAACTCTTGGATGACAAGTAGGCCTTACGTTTTTCTTTATTATAACTTGAATGCTTCTGAGTTTGTTGATTGTTTTTACTACTGATGCTTTATTATTATTGTTGTTCTTGTTGTTTGTCATTGAAATGCCTGCTTGAATATTCGTTGTTCATAATCGTTAGCAGAAACCTTAGTTGTTAAGTTCACTTAAATCAAGTCTACTTTAGCTTAGTAGGTTCATTGGAAAGCTATTCCTGTTCGAACTTATTCGTGGTTCTTGAATGCCAAACCATGACTGCTAATTAGTTGTTGTTACTTGTTGTTGGTATTATCTGTTGTAAACAAGCCATTTGGTGGCGCGTTTTTTTTGGTAACTGCTGCTGCATACTCTTTGCTTTGAAGTTTGAATGACTGAATTTGTAGATCCCTTGTTGTTTAATAAATCGGTTACCAATCGTAGTTATAATTGGTCATAGGAGTAGTGTTTGTAAGCCCACCCAAACATAGCTGTGCCTTCGAGGACTGCTAATTGTTTGTTCTTATTGCTGCTTCTATGTCCTTGTTGACTGTCTTGAATAATTGTTAAGATTCTTGTTTCTATTCTTGTTTATGTCAGGTTGTAATTGAATCTTACTAATTTTATTACCACAGCGTGTTTAAGTTTATTTGGTTAGAGTAGTCACGAAAAGAAAAGGGAAATAAAAGGTTTTGAAACTAACTTTGATTCTCAAATTTATTCAAAGTTGTCATTTTCCAAATCTGTTTGTTGGATGCGGTTGTGGCTGATCAGAGGCCAAAAGAAAGAAAAAAAAAAAAAAAAAAAAAAAAAAGTGAAAAACGAATTTTGCAAAAACTGGGTGTCGAACCCCAGACCTCATGCTAACCCACGACACAACATGCAAACCCAGCACCAACTCAACTTTGTTTCTATTTGTTAAGTATTTGCAAAATTTATTCTTTAACTAATTGTTATGTGTTTCACTTATTTAAGCTTATCAGCTTAAAATGGCTTATTTTCCGGCTTAATTTATACTTTCATCTTCTTTTTAAAATTTTCCTATACTTAATTTAGGATAATTTAATTTCCCCAAAATTTTTAGATTTTTAGCAAAAGTTTAAGCATTTTTAACAATATAATTTCTTTTAAATAGAATTTAATTCGTAGAAAAAAAAATAGTTGAAAATTCAAAATTCTTTTTCTAAATTTTTCTTTTAAATTTTAGTACGTTAGAAAATTTATCGTGAACCCGTAGCACGTTTAGAACTAAAATTTCACGTTTTATCTTGCACACTCGCGTAAATTTTTTAACCAAACGTCACGTTGCTAGTTTAGTTTACATGTTAGGATTCCCGATGCCCAAATATGTTTTTCCCGTAGTGTTTTAGGTATTAATTAGCTTGTTAGTTGCCTTAGGTTGATTTACTTTTACCTTCGTTCGTTAATTTTCAATTTCGTTAGTTTAACGTACAACAAATCCAAATAACCTTTCTCAACATACAAGATTTTAATCCAAATCTCTTTCGAAGCTTTCTATTCACACCTCGTTGGGGTACGACCCGGGAAATCACTTCCCGTCTCACAATTTGAATATCACTCTCACAAGTTTTGCGGGGTAATCGTTTTCCTAAACGGTTTACTCGTATTACTTCACGATTATTTGTCTCACGACAAATTGTTGATATTTTGATAAAATTGTTGTTTTCACACACCAAAACACAACGAATCAAATGGCGCCGCTGCCGGGGAGGCTGTGTGTCGAAAGTCTCGATAAGGTTTAGATGATTAGTCTTGTAGAACCTTCGCAAGAAGTTACGCTTTTATAAAACGTATAAAAAACCAAAAATATTTTTCTTTTGTTTCTAGTATATGTATTATATCTATATAAGATAAAGAAAAACACAAAAAGATTTTCCCGTTTCATTGTTTAATAAATACAACATTAAAATCTTACCACCGCAAACCAAGGCAGAACACCTACCAACTGGGGGTGTGACCATAATAAGTTCCCAAACAAAAGATCAAAACTTGCCTTTGTATCACTTGCGTTTTGGAAAACTTTTAAACGAAAAACACACTTTAAGAGGAGTCGAAATGGTATGTGGCGATCCAACGAACTTCGCCCAGTGAGAGATCCATTCTTCTCTCCCGCTCCTTTGTGCGTTTTTCTTTAGAAGTTAACCTTGCGTTTGTGATTATTGGTTTAAGTTCCCCTGTCTTTTTGAGTGGTCTTGTTTTAATTGTTGTGTTTTTCGAAAAACCCAAAAATAATCTTCGTCTCCTACCGTTTAATTCTTCCTTCTCATCCCTCATTAATGTTTAATTCTTATGTCATCACTCGACTATCACTGTTTTCATTGTAAAAGTCCGGTGGATGACGATCTTCGTTGTTACAAGTGTGGGTGTGAGCGGTGTGGAAGTAATATTAGAGACGGATTTTGTAAATGGTGCAAAGCAAATTCGAATGCTTTCAATGATTCTCAAAATTCTTCCGACTTCCCCTCACATCCTAAAATACGTACTATGAATGGCAAACCGTCAAGAATCGATCCACAACTCTCACAATTTACGATTCGAAGTTTATCAAGCAGACGTACTGAGCTTAAAACGGTGACTAAAATAAACGACTTGCCTGATCATCACGTTTATCAAGAACAAAAACCGGGGACCATAACGGAAGTGGTAGAAATCCCTAGCTCTCAGAGCATACCACTTGTCCCATCTCCGGATTTTTCAAAATATTCTTCGAGACTTGATAATAATTCGAATTATTTTGTCGATTCTTTGAATGACCCGATTCCTTCTCTAAGGCAATCGTTTATTCCTTGCGTTGGTTGTGGTGAGCCACTTTTCGGTCAACCATGTCGTTGGTGCACGTGTGAACGATGTGGTAATGATATTCAAAACGGAAGTTGTTTGTTTTGTGGTTCGAGTAATTCATTCGCTTACGATTCTAATCCTAGCTTTTGCAATGAGCCACAAAATAATTTCATTTCATATGAGTATAATCCGTGTTATCAAAATTTCAATGCCGAATCGTTTCAAAATGCACCAACTTCACAACAATACGGTTGTGAGTATTGTGGAGGTCCACATTTTAGCGCCGATTGTCACACTACGAATCTTTTTTCTTGTGACAACAATTATCACGATCAACCTCCACAATACCAAACTTGTGAAACACAACCTCAACCATTTCCTCAAGAACTTTTGCAAAATGTCTTAAATGCTCTTGAGGATTTGGTTAACAAACCTGCTCCGGAAGAACCTCGTCCGAAGTCTTACAAAGAAATACTAGCCGAAAAAGCTGAAGAAGCAGCTAGAGTAAGACTTCGAATGCGTAAAACTATCATCTACGATGACGATGACGATGACAACAACAATAGTGATGATGAAGATACCCTTGATATTCGTCAAGGCTCATCAGATTCATCAGTTGTGGTTCCTTCCGTGAAAAATCAGGGAGAAAATGATGTGACGGAGAAATTACTAGCAGATGATCAAATGGAACTCGTGCAATCCATGAATGCTAGCTCCTCTCAACTCCCTCAGTCTGTTTTTGTCACACCCGAAGTTCACACTCACTCTCTGAACATGGGGGATGAGCACCTTGACACTGTTCCTAATAAGGAATCGGACGAATTAATAAAGTCTAGTGTTGAGATCCTTGTCCCAATCCCGAGAGAGTCACAGGGAACTTTGGACCATATGTGTGATTTACTTTCCCCTCTTGAGTGTTCAAACGATCATTTTGAGACTTTCTCAGATTTTAATGATGATTGTACATCTCATGGAGACATCGAGTATGTTGAGGCATCAGTTCCACATTCTGATGCTGATCATCTTCTTGAGGAGTTCGCCGATGAACTCACTCACATCAATCCACTTCCAACGGGAAGTGACGATGATCTCGTTGACTTTGAAGCCGATCTTGGAGAAATTGAAAGTCTCCTCTATCATGATCAGTCACTCACTTCTTATCCCAGCAGTCCAAGTGAGAATATTAATCACTTTGTTCCTGAAACATTCAAAACAACTCTCACCAATCCTCTATTTGAATTCGAATCCGAATTCACCTTGATTTCTGATAATCCAATCTTTGGTACTCAGATTGAGGATTGTGATGAGTTTATATCGGAACATGAGTTCACAGATTTACATCTTGTGATTGATTCTCTTAGCGAGGAGTTCTCCGGTGAACTCACTCATATCATATCTCCACCGGAGTATGATAACTTCCATTTTGATCATGACACACCCGGGATATGTCTTGATCAAGCGAGTTTAAATGATGAGATTCATAATCTAGAAATTATGGATTCTCCCGTGGGTGATGACGAGTTAATCATGATTTTCATCATGAGTTTCTTTCTTTTCTTCACCTATCCCGTGACGTCCTCTCTTCTTCACTCCTTCGGGACTGAAGACACTATCTTTGACCCCGGCATTTCCATGTACCATTATTTTGAACCGGGTACTTATCTCATCGGTGTGGAACTTTCACGTACTTCAAATGTTTGTCCAAACATCTTGAATGAAAGTCTGATAGAGATTGTCTCTTCCACATCATGCTTCCCCAAGGACAAATGAATTCGGGGATCGAGTCAAGCTAGCGACTCGACAAACAAAAACAAGTAACAACAAACACGGGTTTTCACCCGTGTATCTGATTTCCTCCTATTTTCTAACACCCTAGTGTGGGGGAGTGGCCACCCCCCAGCTACTTGAGATGTACATATCTTCAAAAAAAAAAAAAAAAAAAAAAAAAATGTGTGCTTGAATAAATAAAGTGAAAAATACAAATGACATTCCCACAGTTAGCTTTTAATATTCTCGTCTTTCATTCAAAATTTCGGCATAATCGCCGGGACTTTGAATATTGAGGACAATATTCAACTCTAAGTGTGGGGGAGGGGAAAATTCTAGCGAATTTTATCAAAATATACCGTCTAGTACCCCCATTTTTAGGCCAAAATTTTTCAAAAATTTTTCACTTTATTTCAAAATTTTTGTGGTTATCAATTCGCCTTGTCTAAACGACAAAAGGGATTGGCTAATCCAGGAGCAAACGGCTCTTGGTAAAGATAACTCAAACCCGTTGATGGCTTGCAATTTGCCAAAAATTGTATGGTTCCTCAACTCCCCATCATCCTCAAAAGCTAATGAGTTGGCTAGCCCGCAAGATTATGGCTTGTGGTAAAGGCTGTGGAAAAACCATAATTGGTAATCAACTCACCAAGATGTTGACTGTTCCATCAAGAGTTGGCTAGTCCAGAAGCAAACGGCTCCTGGTAAAGACAAATCAAATCCGTTGAAAGCTGGTGGTTTGCTCAAAATCACACGGCTATCAGGTGAGCCACAGTTCTTACACCTGGCTACTCCAGAAGTAATGGCTTTTGGTAAAGAGACTTCAAATCCATTAATTTTTCTCAAAAAGATTGCTAGGGACTAGCAATAGTTTAGTGTGGGGGATTGATGAGTGTGTAAATACTCATCATTTTGAGTCAAATCCAAGCTGCAAAACGATCAAAAATACTCAAAAACGCACCAAAATGCGAACAAAATCCCAAAGATTGTATTTTATATGTTTCTTACGCAAAACAAGTGAAAATAAACGAAAAACGAACAAAAGTTACATATTTGGCAGTTTCAGTCCCCCGACTTTCAAAATTTCACAAAACTAGTCCCTGGTCAATCATTTTCAAAGAAAAGTCAACTCTTGCTTATAAAGTCCAAAATAAACCACAAATGATCTTTGGGTAAAAACTTTTGGAAAATCACATGTTTGGTCCCTGTATTTTGCAAATTGGCAATTATAGTCCCTGGGTTTTCAAAAATTGAAAAATAAATTAAACAAGGGCTTATGAAATTGTGATATGGCATGAATAGTCCTTGTAATACTTTTGGAAGAGTGCAATTTCAGTCCCTAAACTTTGGATGAATTGCAAAAGTAACCCTTGTTGACTAAATTTTACAAAACCAAACGTATACTTTGTTAACCCATTGTTTTTTTAGCCCAAGTTGAAACTAATTCCACCAAAGCCCAAATTGCCCTCCAAGCCCACCCCCCTTTTTGTCTGCTCCACGTTTAATAATAACAACACCTCTACCCTAACCCTAATCATACGTACACCTCCTCCCCATCTTCTCCATAAGACACTGAATAAAAAATTACCTCCACTATCACCTCCAAATCCACCCCGTGACCACATCAGGCCAACACAACCATCTCTATCTCTCCCATCACCCTTAAAACCCTCTCCCCAATCCCACTCATCCCTCCAAAAACGTACCTAACACCATCCACCACTTAGAAGAGGCCATGGTGGCAATCCACCACCTCAGTTGGGCGCCAAAATGAAGTCAGGGGCTAGGATGAGTTCAAGATAAATCAAGGGTTTGACCAAGAAGAGCACAAGCTGATGAAGACAAAGAAGAAGACCACAAATGTGTACCTACTTCTTCTTAATATAGTATAAATAGGAATGATGTAAGCCTTCAATGGCATCCTTTTTTTTTTCTCTTGTAACTTCTGTTTTAAAAATTAATTTTAGCATTCGAATTAATTTTTTTATCTAATTTCTGTTTTTATTGTAATGGTAGTTTTAAAAGTTTTAGTTTTAATTGTAATCCGAGTCTTTAAGTTTTAATGAAAATCGAATTTTGAGTTTCTATCTTCTGTAGCTTAATATTCTGCTTGGGTATTCTTGATTAATTTTAAAGTTGAGTGAGATAAAAGCAAGAAAAAGATAAAAACAAAAAAAAAAAGAGAAAAGAAAAAAGATTCGGAAAAGAAAAAAAAAATTACATGAAGCAGCTTGGATGGGAGTTGGTTTAGAGCCCATGGGGGCGTGTAGGTTGTTTTTTTTTGTTCTTGGTTCGCAGCTATCTCATAACTCTTGGATGACAAGTAGGCCTTACGTTTTTCTTTATTATAACTTGAATGCTTCTGAGTTTGTTGATTGTTTTTACTACTGATGCTTTATTATTATTGTTGTTCTTGTTGTTTGTCATTGAAATGCCTGCTTGAATATTCGTTGTTCATAATCGTTAGCAGAAACCTTAGTTGTTAAGTTCACTTAAATCAAGTCTACTTTAGCTTAGTAGGTTCATTGGAAAGCTATTCCTGTTCGAACTTATTCGTGGTTCTTGAATGCCAAACCATGACTGCTAATTAGTTGTTGTTACTTGTTGTTGGTATTATCTGTTGTAAACAAGCCATTTGGTGGCGCGTTTTTTTTTGGTAACTGCTGCTGCATACTCTTTGCTTTGAAGTTTGAATGACTGAATTTGTAGATCCCTTGTTGTTTAATAAATCGGTTACCAATCGTAGTTATAATTGGTCATAGGAGTAGTGTTTGTAAGCCCACCCAAACATAGCTGTGCCTTCGAGGACTGCTAATTGTTTGTTCTTATTGCTGCTTCTATGTCCTTGTTGACTGTCTTGAATAATTGTTAAGATTCTTGTTTCTATTCTTGTTTATGTCAGGTTGTAATTGAATCTTACTAATTTTATTACCACAGCGTGTTTAAGTTTATTTGGTTAGAGTAGTCACGAAAAGAAAAGGGAAATAAAAGGTTTTGAAACTAACTTTGATTCTCAAATTTATTCAAAGTTGTCATTTTCCAAATCTGTTTGTTGGATGCGGTTGTGGCTGATCAGAGGCCAAAAGAAAGAAAAAAAAAAAAAAAAAAGTGAAAAACGAATTTTGCAAAAACTGGGTGTCGAACCCCAGACCTCATGCTAACCCACGACACAACATGCAAACCCAGCACCAACTCAACTTTGTTTCTATTTGTTAAGTATTTGCAAAATTTATTCTTTAACTAATTGTTATGTGTTTCACTTATTTAAGCTTATCAGCTTAAAATGGCTTATTTTCCGGCTTAATTTATACTTTCATCTTCTTTTTTAAATTTTCCTATACTTAATTTAGGATAATTTAATTTCCCCAAAATTTTTAGATTTTTAGCAAAAGTTTAAGCATTTTTAACAATATAATTTCTTTTAAATAGAATTTAATTCGTAGAAAAAAAAAATAGTTGAAAATTCAAAATTCTTTTTCTAAATTTTTCTTTTAAATTTTAGTACGTTAGAAAATTTATCGTGAACCCGTAGCACGTTTAGAACTAAAATTTCACGTTTTATCTTGCACACTCGCGTAAATTTTTTAACCAAACGTCACGTTGCTAGTTTAGTTTACATGTTAGGATTCCCGATGCCCAAATATGTTTTTCCCGTAGTGTTTTAGGTATTAATTAGCTTGTTAGTTGCCTTAGGTTGATTTACTTTTACCTTCGTTCGTTAATTTTCAATTTCGTTAGTTTAACGTACAACAAATCCAAATAACCTTTCTCAACATACAAGATTTTAATCCAAATCTCTTTCGAAGCTTTCTATTCACACCTCGTTGGGGTACGACCCGGGAAATCACTTCCCGGTCTCACAATTTGAATATCACTCTCACAAGTTTTGCAGGGTAATCGTTTTCCTAAACGGTTTACTCGTATTACTTCACGATTATTTGTCTCACGACAAATTGTTGATATTTTGATAAAATTGTTGTTTTCACACACCAAAACACAACGAATCAGTACTATATCTGCAAAATAACCTTTTCAATGAGTCAATTCCAATGTCATTGTGTAGAAGGACTGATTTGGAATATCTTGATCTTTCCAGAAATAGGTTAACGGGGAGAATTCCTGAATGTCTTGGAAATATGCGAAACTTGCATATCATGCAATTTAGCTCAAATCAATTATCTGGTGTCATTCCAAGTTCTATATTACCAAAATTATCAATGTTAAGTTGGCTAAACTTGAACGACAATCATTTCACGGGCGAGCTTCCTCAAGAACTGGGAAATTTACGAGAATTGGAAATCTTAGATTTGGGTGATAATGGGTTTTCTGGGAACATACCCGAATGGATTGGAGAAAACTTAACAAAATTGGCAGTTTTCAGGTTACACAAAAATAACTTCACTGGAAGTATTCCTTGATCTTTGTGCAATAATTCAGATCTTCATATTTTGGATGTGGCACACAACAACTTAATGGGTCCCATCCCTCATTGTCTAGGAAAGTTGAATGGTATGAAGATCGGTAGCTCTTTTAAAAACGATGATGGTTTTAGGTCTGAAGAAAATCTGAATCAGGTGATGAAAGGTGTCTCTCTTGAATATACATCAACATTCAGATACGTCATAAACATGGATCTTTCAAGCAATAACCTTGTCGGAGAAATACCTGTCGAGCTTATGTCACTTTCTGCATTGCTGGGTCTCAATTTGTCTAATAATCATCTCAACGGTGGCATTCCAGACAGCATTGGAAACATGAAGGCGTTAAATTCTCTTGACTTTTCAGGAAACCAGTTGACCGGTCCGATCCCTCCAAGCATTGCAGCTTTGAATTTTTTGAGCCATTTGAATTTGTCACACAACAACTTGTCGGGACGAATTCCAACAGAAAATCAATTGCAGACCCTTACGGATCCATCAATATATGTTGGGAACAGAGACCTATGCGGTGCTCCATTACCGAAGAATTGCTCCAACAATGAAGACCAAACAGCAATGCACAAAAACAACTCCAAAGCAGCTAATCATAAGTCAAACAAGTTATGGTTCTATCCGGACATAATGTGTGGATTTGCAGCAGGGTTTTGGGGTGTTATTGGAGTTTTATTGTTCAAGAAACATTGGAGACATAAGCTTTTCATGTTTGCTGAGGAAACCGTGGACAAGATATACGTTGCAGTGATGCTAAGAGTTGACAAGATGAAGAGAGGCAGAGAATCCGCATAGGTCATCTGGAATGCAAGTCATACTCGGTCATATATATTATTATGTGTTATTTTGTCTTTTAATTATGTTTTCCTTATTAATATTGTGTCCGTGTTTCTCTTTATAATTTGTAAGGCATTTGTCATATGGGTGACATACTTAAATGCATAGTTTAATAAATCATCAAATTTGTATAACAATTGCTATTTATGTTTATATTCCGTTAAATGTGTGCATTGAAACGGTGCTATTTGCTACTCGTAAGATCACTAAAATCAAGTGTGCATTCTGCAAAGGTAACCGCCAGGGACGAAGTCACCTTCAGTGTAACGAATTTCGGCGGGTTTATTTGGAGTAGGAAATAATATTAAGTTACCAACAAAAGGGAAAAAATGCTGAAGGGTGATTGATAAAGAGTGTTTAAGATTGGGGACAATAGTTTCAACGAAGTGAGTTTTAGTGATTAGGAACTCGTAGAAGAAAAGATTATGAACAGGAGAAAAGGGTAACCACGAAATGTCGAAGAAAGTCAGTGGTAGCGATCGGGTATCAATGGTGTTTTAGAGGGTCTTTATAACTTATCCTATTTTTGAATTTTGAACATGGGATACTCAGTATAGTATTGACATCTCAAAAGATTGTGGTTGTATTGGCTGCAAGCGAAACGTAGGTGCTTTAGGTATGTGTTGGCCATGCACTCTCGCGTCGTGTAATGTCGTATTGACATCTCAAAAGGTTATGTTACTTGGACCCCTTTTTTACAAGTGATAACACCCACCCACCCACCGGTTCCCTTTTTTCCGGTTTTTTATTTTTTTATTGTGTATATTAAAAACTATAAAATTGAAAGTACGGAATAAAAAATATAAAATTTAATAAGGCAAAAATATTAAACTGAAAAAAAAAAAAAAATGTACTGTAAACAAAAGTGAGCCATGTAAAAAGTACACCCAATGATGAATCAAGTACCAATAACATAACCCGCCTCAAATTATCAATGGTTGGCTAAAAAATCCTCGCTATATCAAAGTTTGTTAAAAAAAAGTTGTGTCAATGTGATCCTCTGGGAGCAAATTGTAGCATTCTGAACCTGCGATGCCCAGTATAGTATTGACATCTCCGAGGTCAGTAAGTTACATCAGAAGTATACAGTTGGGGTTTGGGATGGCGCACCAAGTAAGCGGGTCATGAGCACATGCAACATGATTAATAAATAAAGATAGTCTCCTAAAAATGAGATGAGGCCAAAGAAATTTAAAGGCTACAAGAAATAGACACAATATTGGAACCCTTATGTTTGTTAGCACAGACCAAGAAGTGACCATAAATTAACAGCAAAATAACTATATTCATCTTTAGTTCTTTACCACCATGGTCAAATTTCATTCTATGGGTGTGCTATAAGCCTATAACACAAGAAAACCACATGAAACAAAAGAAAATACTAACTTCTTCCACATAATAAACTCCAAATGGGAAAATAATATTCAGTTAAACGATAATGGGTGTCTCCAGAAATCATGCTATTATACTACAATAGACGAAAACTGCACATACAGACGTACATCAAGACCGCTTTCTTCATATAGAAACTGCATAACTAATGAAAAAGAACTAACACTGTAGCTACATTACGTCAAATTCTCTATTTTATAATCCAATTCCCTCGTGTCACATCTCAAACCTGCAAAACATGTTCCACAAGTCAGCCACTTTTTTTTATTTCTATTACAGCAAAACTAACTGGAAGAAAAAAATGTCACTTCTCCATAAGTTGGTTAAAGTTAATTATAGGAAGATATGGTAAGAGAGTAACATAATTTTAATGTTTTAGGTATGGGTCTCAAAAATAGGAACAAAGTCAAAAGGGTTGTCTCAAACCCACCAAGGTGGTCAGGTATGGAGAACCTATTAAATCCTACACTAGAACTCATACACATACTGATTCTTACTGCTAATTTTCTGGAACCAGCTTATGCTATATCGCACAATGCAGGAGATGTGTAGTTTAGCTATCAGTTAATTCTAAATAATCTTGTCCACGAAAAGCTTAAATAAGCTGATAAGCATAAGCTGTTTGGCTCCATTGAACTAAACACTCAAAAGTGCTTATAAGTTGTACGAAAACAAAATAAGTAGATAAGCTGTTTTAGATAAGCTTTACCCAAATACCTCCTTATATGCACCTAACGTTAAAAAATACGAGTAATTGTTTAAGACTATCCTGATATAATAAAGTTGAGGCTTCAAACCCACAAAAACATGTTATGTCTATATTCTAACACGCATTATAATGTTTAAATTATTAGCAAACAGAAATCAGCGTTTGAACTATGAACCAAATAATTCCCCATATGAGCTATTGAACTACACAGCCAAGTGACAAAAGTGCAGTAAAAACGAAGCAAGAACAGAGAGAAACACACCTACTGGTTATAACCGAGTCTGATACCTCACCCAAGAGACTAAAATGGAGCACATGTGAAGCTGCCACCTTATACACATGCTACAAACCCTACATAACAGAACATCTATCCAATCCACCGTCATTCCTGCAAAAAACAAAGAAAATCTGTGTGATCAGTATGATTTGGTTGCAAAGTTGAACTTCTATGGATATTAGCAAAAAGATTCATACAAGTGGAAAAAATATTACAATATGCTATATTCTATAGGTGAGCACGGTTCGGTTATTGGCTAAAACCAAACCATAATCACTATTGTTCGGTTATTGAAAATTATAAAACATTCGGTTACGGTTAATAATGGTTTGGTTAATCGTTTAAGACAGTTTAAGCAGTTCGGTTAATTCGGTTAACCAACATTTTTTGGGCACAAGTAAATTTTGCCCAATAAATTTGACGCAACCGTGTAAACTATGTCAAATAGATAGAAGACGCATAATTGCTAAGACTAACGCAATACACAATATATTTCAATAAGCAATTAAATGAATACTATATGATCAAATTTAATAACATGCTTATGTGTTTTGATGAAAGGCTAAGAGTGAATCGAAATCAAGATAAACAAATGAGTGATATAGTTTGAACAATTTAATATGAATAAAAATAATGTACAAGCTTAACGGTTTGGTTATATATGGGTAGAAACCAAACCGAACCAATAAGAGTCGGTTAATAATGGTTATGGTTGGGGTTATTAACGGTATAGTTTATTAATCGGTTTGGTTAATTTGGTCGGTTAAATCGGTTTTTTAGGTTCGGTGTCGGTTTTCCGATTATTTTGCTAAGCCCTACTATATTCAATGTACCCGTAATCAAAATTTCATTTTTTCACTTTATTGGTCCATATAACATCACGTAAATCTATAAGAAAAACTTAACCTTCTTACACAAAATGAACTCAACATGTGAAAATAACTACTCAGTTGAATAAGAACGAATGTATCAAGATTGAAAGGTGTTGCTATCTAACCTTGAATTCTCTATGCTATCACTACCTCATGTCAAAACCTCAATACCCAGACCTGAAAAACATGACATAAAAATCAGCCATTTATTTTCATTTCCAGCTGAAAAAAACTTGAATGGTGATTATTAAATCTGTGAAATCATCGATAAACTTGTTTAGTTTAAGGATCCAACATTAGTCATATTTTGAAGGACATTAACTACCCATATATGATTTACAGAAGCTGACTAAATGGTAAAAATGATGATAATAGCAACAGTTAGGAACGCACCTACAAAACTACCACTTTACGCGCCCGTTACAAATTGTACAAAATAAAACATCTACTAAATCCAATATCAAACCTGCAAGAAACAACAAGGATCATACGCATTAGTAATAACATGTAGTGAAAGGCATAACATAAACAAATAGTAGATGTGAATATGAATTCAATATCTTGTGAATGGTCAGTTCGGGTTATGTTTAACTCGTTCACAAGAATAAAATAATAAGAGAAAACTTAGCCTCAAAGAAAACGGATTAAGAGTGGCTGTAATTTAAGTGAATCATTGCAACCTATTAAATCATTTTATTCAAAAGTTATATTCCATATTATTCTAGAAATAATATAGCTTTTGCAATCTTCATAGGCACTCTAGTTACCTATAAAAAAAAAATTAAAAGTACCATTTTGCCACCAAACAAATATGATCATGCAGTGGAAAAAAATGTACCTCCAGTTACTTCTCCACTTTAGATTTCTTTCCAACGATGATCTTAAAAATCTGCAAACCCCGACTAAACGCATCATTGAACAAGATTCTGGTCTGCATCGACTGAAAGCCAGGCATCCAAGACAGAAACGCCACTGGGAACAAGATAATCACTCCAAGCATTATGTCATACAATCGAGCCACTGATACAACAGTCTCCCAAATCCAAGTGTTCTTCAAAATGGGACGGAATACTTGTGCAATCAAAAGAAAACCCCAACCAGTCGGTATGAATGCCAACAGACTCGTTAACAGATCAAGAAACTCGAAATGTGTAAACTGAATCAAAGAAATGATTATCAGCGAGCCAAGAATAATAACAAGAAACTGAATGAGCCGGTAGTAGATGTGGTCTTTAGCCCCATATTTGCCACGTGCGTATGTTATAGTTGAAAAAATTCCGAGAGCCACCACCACATAAATCCAAGAAAGCAAGTATACCACAATGCTTTTGCTACCAGCAGCAATACCCAGTTGGTATACAATCCCGTACTGGAAAAAGAAAAACCTTAGATCCAAAATGATTTCAAATAATTTCCCGAAAATCCCAGTTGTTCGCAAATGATCTTGTTCTTCGTACCACCATCTTTCCCAACTCTGTTCTGGTTTCGCAAAAACACCACCTCTAAACCATATCCAATTCATGAAATCGTCAAAATCATAGACGGTTTTCAACCAGTCAAACCCCGAAGGGTTGAAGATGAATGGTGCCATGATCCAAGAAAACACTAAGAACCAGCTCGAGATACTCAATGCGATATATGTAAATGTTCCTTTAGCAACCGGGCTATAGCCAGCGTAAAGCGTGAGTATTAGCCCTAGCTCGATGGCCTTTATAAAATGAGAACGAGCATAGAGTCGATAATTATCTGCAAACGTCTTGTGTTCCACTACAAATCCTCGACCTGTTGCCCTGTACTTTGCTCCACCATGAAGAATAGTCCGCCCAAAGTAATGAGCACGAGTACCCAAAGAGAAGGTGAAGAAAACCGATGATAACTGTAGCTGCATTGTAATAAAATCCCAAATGGCTGCAAGAAACCCGAGCTCTAGTGAGTTCTCAACTATCATGGGTAAAGCGGTAAAAAGACCAAGCTGGACTATAAACTGTTGATTCAAAATAGCGCCCAATGCTCGGTTAGTGTTAGCATTATTGGCCACCGAACTTTCGACACCACTTAATGCTAAATACAACCGACCCCACAAAAATGCATACACGGTTAAAGAAATCATCAGTGTGTTGAAAAAGAACCCAACGGTCGTGTAGTAAAATGAAAGCATTCTGAAATAATCAAGGCGCTGACCCAATCGGTACACGTCTCTGCTTAAAACTTGCTCCCCATTTCCACTTGCAACTTTTGCTTCAAACATGGAAATTTGATTCAGCCCGACATCTCGCCCCTTCCCTACCTGAATATATTCATGATGTGTCACGTTTCCGCCTCTTAAAGTGCAATTAAACCCCGCAAAAATGTCTTCACTTAAGTTGATCAGTCTCGATGCTTTACTAATCCCACCACGGGTCAAGAACCAGAATCTGTCAAATACATCAGGGTGCCCATAATGCAAACGTACTTTTAATGGATTTGCTAAAACCCGCTGACCCAATGTCACAAAGCTCGTTTCTTGGGCTGACATGAACCAAGCAAGAGAAGAAACAGAACCTGTGAATATATTTTCCCGCACACCTAAAATTGTTGGCTTACGGATACCATAATAGCTTCGATATTCTTCTAGTAAGTTCCTCATTTTAAGCGCCTCCTCAAAATAGGAGTCTTGATTCATATCGATAGTTTGAAGTGCATCTCCTCGAGTGAAAATCATGGCGTGATTCTGATTCTCCGGTTTTCCCTCTCCAAGCTTTAACGGACCAGGCAACTTGACTCGATAAATCTCGACTTCTCTTTGCAATTCTTGATCATATTTCACGAGAACAGAGTAATACTCTGTCCTGTCCCTGTCCCTGTCCCGTACTGGCACCTCATCAACATACGCCACACGAAGAGCTTCGTTGTTTTTCATCAAATACAAAATCTCATCCGCGTGTGGATCCTTTTTTGCCTTCTGTGTCCCGTAGATCTGACAGGCGACCACATACGTGAATTTCATTAAAGCGGTTCCATACTCGTGACCTTTAAATAAAGTACTCACTGTACTATCTGCTCTACTTAAGCCCCGTCCCACCACTGTACCACCATCACTACGTTTCAAAGAACTCAATTCCAATGACCCTTCGCGAATGTCGATCTCGGAAGCAGTATCCAGAAAAGCTAGCATTTTTAGTGCCCGGTAATAATACATCATACCCCTAACAGTTCTAGCAAGTGTTTGACCTCGATATGATGCCCAAAGCCGAAGCTCTCGAAGTTTGACCGTCCACAATTCTTCTTCTGACTTGACCCCTTCACGTCTCATCCTTTCCAAAAAGTTCTTCCACTCGTCAGCATAAATCGTCTGTAAATAGTAAAGAGTGGAAACACCGTCTTCATTCTCGGTTCTAAGCTGTTCTTTGTTGTACATGACTTCTTCGTTGTAGTAAGGTGTCAAAACACTAAAAGCCATCATTTTTTCAACTTGTGGAGCATGTGGCATGTTCATAAACAATGAGTTGCTAAAAAACGCTATTCGCCGTCTAGCTTCAAGATTCACTGGAACATTATTCATTGCATCTCGAGATGTAAGAATTGTATGTAACCGTCTCGCCTGTCTGTAAAAATTATCATTCTCTAAATCGGGTAACTGAACAGCATTTTCAAAAAGCAACCCGCCAGCTGAAATTGGCCTATCTGGGGCTAAACCGTCTACTTTTAACTGATCCATGCTCCTCTTTTCTTTAAAGAAATCTCGTGTTGCAATCTCATATATAGCCTGCAGTGCATTCACAACTTTGTTGACGTCTTTCTTGGGCTTGATTATAAGTTCAATAAGTGTGATGAGCTTAGCGTGGAGCTTAGGAAGTGTAAGCATATTGAACGTCTTTGTGAACTTTTCAAACTTGATAGCGATATCAATTTCTTGGAAGAAAGTTGTGAAAATCGAATGTTCTGGAGTGTTCATCTTTACTATTGTGAGCAGCAAGTGTTTGGCACTATCATAAGCCTCTATAACCGCACAACGTCTGTACTCACTTTTCGTCATTTTGTACCAAAGCCACTTGTCGGGTGCATCGACCAACTCTTTCGCTTGACTAAGTGCAAGAAGCAGCTCGTTACAAAGTAACAAACACGGCCAACGAACCACTCTAACATTCCAAGTATTTGGTGGTAATTCAAGTAACTCAACTTCATGATCACTAACAATATCTTCTTCTCTAAATGTCAAAATAATCTCGTTCCATACCAATGCGAACTTATGAGCCTCGACTTGATTCGGCTCGAGTATCCTAAACGGTCTACCAAACCCATATCTTAACTTCAATCTATGAACAGCATCTTTGAATTTACTTTTCAGAGAACGTCTCTGATTCAACAGTTGTTCTTGAGGCATGAGGTTAAATTGCATCGCACTAGCGAAAAACTGAAATCGTAACCTCAATTGTTGCATGTTTCGAATTTCACCTAAATGGTTAAACAACCCAACTCCCATACCCACTATGGATGAATAAATCGAGTACCAAATCTGCAAATCCATCAAATAAATCAACACCACTGGTGCCCAAAGAAGCCCTACCGCAAACCGGTTACTATCACCAAAGAACTGATGCCATTCATAACTCACGCCTCGAAGGTTTAACAGATCTTTAGTGGGTCGGATCATTGGTTTAATCTGCAAAAAGTAACTGAAACAAAATTTCGTGGCAAGAACCACAATCCAGAACAGAGAATACTTTATGCTATCAACTAAACCTTCACGAAGTCCACGACCCACAAAACTTCGGCTTTGAAACCACCATGTAAACATGTAAATGATCCGCCAATTTGTATTTTCAAGAAAATTACGAATCCATGGTACAATAAATAAAGCAACAGCTAATATTTCAGGTGCAAGAAACACCAAACAAACCTCCAAAAAAGTCAGCAATTTTCTATTAGCAGCAGCAGACCACCGACGATCATCGTTCCTCTGATTCCAAATCTTCACATAAAACACTATAAAAACCACAATCCAAATAGCCGACACCACAACTTTCAACACCATCCTAACCCCAAGCCATAAAGTCTCTCTCGAAACCAACTTAAACTGCATCACACAATCTAAAATCGCCTTCACAAACCTCAACACACTCCACGTTATAAAAACCGACAAAACCTTAACTTGAATATCCCTATCCCCTAACGCCTCCCACGGATAATCCCCTCGTTCCTTCCACGCAACAACAATCGCCACTTGCAAAAACAACACCAACATAATCCACAGCTTATCAAAACTCCTAAACACATTCAAAAACGACCGTTGCTCAACAAACCCCGTCTTCCCAACCACCTTATCACTCGTAATCAAAAAATTACTTCCTAAATTAATAGGCCACTTTAGCTTCTCAAAACACCTCCTGCTCCAAAAATACTCATTCAAATCGTCATAATTCCTCCAAGTCGAATGCGGCATACTCCCATTCCTACTCTTCTCCACCTCTCCCCTAACCGTCTTGTAAATCGGCGTAACCACATGTATTAAGAAGGCGTTTTCGCCCGAAAAAGACGGCAAAACCGGCCTACCAGTTTTCTCATCTATATAATCCTCCAACATCCTATTCAACTCACCACACATATTATGAAAAATAAAACAAATACATTCAGGCATAAACCGTAAATTCGCACTTTCGCCCCAAATTAACAAATACAACCCTACATACAAAAGCTCTCTCCTACACTCACCCTCACTAACAGAATATTCCCTACTCTTAACAGAATATTCCTCTACGTTAGGTTTTAGATTAAGATAGTCACACCAGCGCGTGTAGTTAGCCAAAAGCTTGCGGCGAAAGCGGCGGAGCACCGACGGCGACAGCGTGTCGACGTTTTCCGGCGGCGGTTGTAACTGCATTTGACGGTTGGTTAAGTGAAGGACGATGTGTTCACGTTGATTGTTGATGTTATCGTTTTGGAAGCCGAAGAAGATGCCTAGCCAGTCTAGGAGGTCGTAATGTGGTAGCCATGGAGTGTAGGGTGGTTTACGGAGGTCTCCGACGGCGCGTAGGGCGGAGGTGGCGGCGCGTAGCTCAGGGAAGCGGAGGGATGGGTGGTCGTGTAGGAGGTTGTTGAGTGGGATGATGTTGTATGGTTGTGGTGGTGGGGGTTGGGGTTGGGGTGGTTGGTTACGGTGGCGCGTGGCCATAGCGGTGGTGGTCAAAGATGGTTAATGTATTGGTTTTTTGGGTTTGACTTTTTTAGTCAAATTTTATGAGAGAATGAGAGTGAGCAGAGAATAATATTATGGTTTTCGATTTGAAGAAGAAGGTGGTGGTGAACAGAATATTATGAGGGTATATATTCTAGAGGTGTGCTACACCCACTCATAATTTACAAAAAAAAAACTCACTCGTTGACGTGTCAGCGAGCTAATTGGTTGGTTTTTTGTGGCCCACAAAAAATCAACCAATCAGCTCACTAACACGTAAGCGAGTGGGATTTTTTTTGTAAATTGTGAGTGGATCTAGAAATATTCTATATTCTATTAGGTTTATTTTTAAGCAACTGATTTACATTCAAAAGTTTTTACTGTATTTTATCAAAAAAAAAAAAGTTTTTACTGTATTAAAAAAACATTTTTTTTTCCTTTTTTGCTGTAAACAGTTGTACATATCTCGCCGTATGTTTACCGGACTTTATATTGATGTAAAAAAAATTAATAAAAAAAGGTACAAATCAACTAACTTATATTTAGCATCAATTTATGACTTTAAGTTATAAAAAAAACTTATATTTGCGAATAAATTATATAATAAGTTTAAAAAGTTGAGCATCCGAGGAAAAAAAAAGAAAAGTAACCCAATAAATAAGCTGAAGAAAACATCCTTGAAAAAAAGTTGGAACGTGTCGTGAATATACATCTTTTCTTAAGTTGTTACATTTTTTGTTAAAATTGAAGGTAGAGTGTGATGCGTTAATTAGTTTTTCTGGATATTTTTGTTCTGCTTTTCAGTATTGTGATTTTGACAAAAGAGGTGAATTTGAAATTTTTAAATAAAACCAGATGATAACTGTACTATTAAAAATTCGTGAATTTGAAGTATGAATAAAGAAAAATAACTGACATATTTAAGAAGAGAAAAACCCCTAGCGAATACGAGTGCGCAGACATAACAAACCGCTCACTTGAAATATATACAATTATACACACTTTTATTGCTTTATCAATTAAGTTTATGCGTTTTTGTTTTTATAAAATGTTTTCATGCAAAAATAATATTACAATTAACAGATCAATTAATCAAAGTTATTTAAAAAAAAAAAAAAAAAAAAAAAAAAACTATTCTTAGTAGTTATTTAAAAAATTTATAACTATTTTTAGTAAAAGTAATAAAGTGAAAGGGAACAAATTTATATTTTCATATTCAAATTATTCGTTGAATATGTTTGGCGAAACATAAGAGTTAGCAGTAACAGTAAGCAGTAATAATTATTAATAACAGCTGACAGTAGTTGTTTATTTAATAAAAACGTTTGATAACACGTAAATGACGTAAAAGAATATAAACAAATTAAAATAATTTTTGATTAAATAAATTTGATAATATATATGTAATTTAATAAGTATAATGCTAAGGATAAAAAGAGTAGTGGTGACCGGGTCATCGTTCAACTCATCGCCACTAAATATCCACACACCCATTCGTTTTGGTTACTTTCCTCCATCTTTCATTAAAAATATACTTTACTAAATATCCGCACATACTCCCAAACCAAATAACATATATTTAAACATAAAAAAATTGCACGGTTTTCAAGCAGTGACTGAGTCACCTTTGACTATATTTTTTGCACACACTCGCTCGCGACCTATGTTGTTTGTTTTGATGCTCTCGCGTGAGCGCTCACGATGGGGTGGTTACCATCCGCGGATGGCCTAATAGCAAGATTCTAATACTTCTTAATAAAGGTATTGATATGAACACCATTTATTTGATAAGGGAATTAATTTGCATACCATTTTTTTTTTATTCATACACACCTATCAGTATATTAGACAGTTGTATTGTATATACATCAAACTTTACCTGCTTGTACATATTGATGTGCAAATCAAAAAAAGTATATGTTTCAAAACTTGTACATTTTGACTAAAGTAGGTGGACCCTCCCTGATAAGGAGGGTTAATATAACACAACCCTTTGATAAATATACAATCTTATAGAAGCTATATCACTTTAAAACAAAATCTTTTCTGCCAAAAATGTACTTTAAAACAAAAAAAATTCTGCCAAAACATGACCAACAAACAAAAGGACACATTATCATGGTTTGGTTTTACATAGGAAGAAGGTGGTGGTAGTGGGCGCGTGTGGCAGGGTTTTTGAAACGGTGGGGGTATTATCGTAAATAACGTGAATTCTTATGGCAGAGCGGCCCATGTGATATGCTTGTGGTATGTTTGTTTTTCAAAAGGAAAAGTTGCCGCGTGTGATTGGAAAATATTTTTAAATTTTGAAAAGGTTTTTGTAAATCAAGATTATTTTATTTGGGGCTATGATAGCTTAAACGTTACGTTTTAGCACATGATACCAATAACGAATGGTCTTATCTAATAATCATGTTCCTTATAATGGTAGTATATGTATTTTTTACGTTATTTCCTTTGCTTGAACAAATCTATATTTCATCGCAACATCCTTTTGTAGCATGTATATGCGTGTCATATTTGCTTTTTTTTTGTTACAAGTCATTTTCCATTTGACATCTTTGGCAAATTTCGTTTTTGTAAACTTATTGAATTTAACCTTTATGTAACTAATGTTTTTTACTTTTCTTTTTTAATCTTCTAATCTGAAACCACAATGCATTTGATTCTTCACTTGTCTCGTGTAAGTAGGCTTTCGTCAAGCGATGTGAAAATTTTACAATTCGCGCTCTAGCCAATTGAGCATTAGCTATTTGTTATTTTGAACCAACTTGTTTGTGATATACTAGCAAATCCTTCAACCGCGTATGTCTTAATAATAAAAAACGTTGTGCATCTTCAATCTTAGAAATACAATATTACATACTATAATTATTTTTATTAAATGGTTTCTTTAACAATTACAAATATGTACGAGTACCCCTCTAGGGATGGCAATGGGCGAGAAAAAACCCACGACCCGCGGGTACCCATCATAAATGGGTGGGTAAACGCGTCAATTTTCACCCGTGGGTGGGTAGTGGGTGAAAATCGTTACCCATCAGTGGGTGGCGGGTGGGTGATGGGTGAGGCATACCCATCGCGGGTAAACCCATGACACCCATTTAAAATACCCACGGGTATACCCGTCAAAAAACCCGTGGGTGTACCCATAAACCCATGTTAAAATTAATTATACTAATTAAAATATTTATGATGTGCATGTATATGTTTAATAGTTAGCATCAAGTCTCAAGAAAACACGTTAACCTAAAAGTTCATTTGAGTTTCACAAAGATCAAATAATCAAAGTTGTATTTGGCAAATTGATTGGTGTCTTATTACGCAGTTTCATAGTTAGTTTTCATATCTTCGTTTTGTAATTTTGTTGCATAATACTAACCCATGGGTTTACCCATGGGCAACAAATACCCGCGGGCAAGGGCATGGGTAGAAAATTGTACCCATTGGTGGGTGATGGGTGGGTGACGGGTGAGAAAAAAACTACGTGGGCGGGTGACGGGTTAAAGGTACCCGTGCCCATTACCCACGGGTGCCATCCCTATACCCCTCTCTATCGTTGTCTAAGATATTTTCTCTACTTCATTAAGTATTCCACTTCTTTTGATGTTTCTTTTGTGCAATCTTTTGCCTTTAATAAGTTTACAAAAGAATCTTAGATCTGTTTTAATTTAATACGAGTATACTTTAACAGTTCTAACTTTTATCAAAAGTGCAAACTAATGGATTTTCAAAAAGACAGATCCGGTCCAGTAACGTTCCACATGCTGCATAAACCTTTTATCTCAAACAACACATTTTAGCTAAACCTTTTTACATAGAATGTTACAAGATTATGGATGAAATTAGTTTCATATATATCTTGTTGCAACGCTTGATTAAGCTGTTAAAAATATGTGTTTGACAAAACTAACGATCAAAGAAAGCAATATCATTTATAATTAGACGCTTCTTTTAATACTATTTGTGAAACTAGCATTTAAACAAAATTTTAAGTTGCTATACTTTCGTTTGTTATTTCATAATGCTCCAAAAATGATGCGCTAAAGCAAGATTAAAAACTTTTATAAGAAAAGATTATAGATTTTAGGGTAAATTGCAAAAATTGTCTTTGAAGTTTGTTATTTTTGCGAAAAAATGTCTCTAAAAACTTAAAATTGCGAAAAATGTCCATGTGGTTTCTACTTTGTTGCAAATCGTCTCTTTTGGCTAACGGTCATTAAAATTCCCCGTTAGTGGGCATGTGAAATAACTAATTTACCCTTGCCTACTACATGGAATTTTTTGCAAGGACATTTTTTCAGTTTACTCTTGATTTTATTTTGAGTTTCCAATTATCCTTCCACTATCATCACAAACCCAGATTTTATCTATCACCACCACTCGCTATCACCACACAACCCTCCACCACCACCACACTCTACCACCACACAATCATCACCATCAAATCCCCTCTTTTTTATTTTTCAAAACGGATATCTGATTATAAACCTCTTTTTTAAGGAGACATTATTATAAATGAAGCAACAGAGATCAACGATGCAGACTTTGGTGGATGAAATTACCTATTTCTACTTTTGATCTTTTTATCTATATATTTATAGTTTCACCAATTTTCTTGTGTAATTATACTCTCTTAAGTAACTATAGCATACTTGGGCAATATGTATTTCTACCACTGGATCTTATTAGTGTGAAATTGTGGTATCATGCTTTTGAAGTATGATGTCGAAATACAACGTATATATAGTAAGATTACTTTTGAAGTGCTACTTCCATACTTTTTCGAGTTATGAATAAAAAAGCGTCAGATACTATTATTTGTTATGCAGAGAACAAGGGATCTAGATACTCCCAATCTGTTTGGACAATTATCAGCTTTGCAACAGCTTCTATATCGTGTCTTAGGCTGTGAGGTGTCGTTACTATTTCTTTTTTACTGTTGAATACTTTGGGGTATATGATAAGAACCAGGACTGAATTATTATTAAAATGTCAAAAGAACGAAAATAAAGAACAAGATAGTGCCTACTTTCGAAATGTAGGTGACCTCCCAATGTCTAAAGACCCCAAATTTTGCATACCTGATAAGGCGAAAAATGTACCGCTTTTGGGGGGTCATTTAAGCCCGAATTCGTAATTATTTGATCAATTATTGCCCTAAATCGTCCCTTTTGTCATTTTAGGTACTTTTGAGGAGAAATCTGAAAAAGAAAGCATTTTGGATGTTTTTGGAGCGATTAAGTGAAGAAAACGACAAAGTCTCAAAATCCTTGCTGGGAACAGTACCTGACGGTGTCAAGGATATGCAAGTGACGGCGTCAAGCTTGGCAAAAGAGGTGGATGTGGAAAATACACATGACGGCCCAGAACAATTTTAAGGCATTTTGGCCTGACGGCGTCACCAAGGCCGTCAGGGTCAAAATACATGTGACGGCCCAGAGTAATATTACACATGACGGCGTCAGAAGTGGATCTAGGCAATACGAATTTTATCTTGGCGGCGAGTTGACGGCGTCACAAGCTTAAACGTGACGCCGTCAAGGTGTAAAATCTATATATAGTTTTCTAATTTTCATTCATAAAGTGTGGAACTTTTTGAGAGCTTCTTTGTGAAAACCCTAGACGAATTTTCTGTAATATTAAGGGTTTCAACCCTTGTTCCATCCATGTTCAATTGAAGATAAGTTTTCCAATAATCATACAATATGTCTATGTGTTGTGTGATTCTATCTTATGCTTTTCTTCTTTTTAACATGCTAGGCTAGGTTTTTATTGTGTTTGCTTAGATGTAATGAAACCTAGATGTTGATTATTGGTTGATGGTTTGTTTATAGTTGTTGTGGATGATTGTATTCGATGTTAGGCTAAAGAAAACTGGTAGACTTCCAATTGGTAACTTGCTTGAACGTCTTAAGAAACATGACCGGAGGTGTACTACGATTTATGGTTGTATTTAATGCATGAGCGAATTCTAGTGATCCCGTGTTAGGAGCTTTTAGTCGGCTCGACATAGGAGTGAAGTAGGAGCTTATAGAGTTAGGGAATTTCGTACACGGTCCTACAACTAGTATTAAGGAATATAACCCGTCATCCAAGCAATTGTAACAAGCTAATCAACCGGTAAAAGATATCTAGGCAGTAATGAAATCTAAGTAAACACATTTTCTCTTATTATTGTTTACACAACAAAATTAGTTTTAGTTTATTTTATTTTATTGCATCTTTAGTTAATTGGGTTAGTTAACTAGCAACTAATTTCGCTCACTCCTTCAAAACTCGAGGTTTTACTTGCTTTTATAAAAATATAAAAATACAAAAAGAATCATCCCTCACCTTTAGACCTAGTTTAGTAGACTTTTTAATCCTAACGAACACTATTCCTGAGTTGAACGATCAATCCCCCGGTACTTGTCACTATACTATACTACAACGAACAGGTACACTGCCTGGTAGGGATTACAAGCTTCTCAAGATCCCTTGAGAGGTAAAACCTTTTGCGAGGGTGCAATTCCACGCATCAAGTTTTTGGCGCCGCTGCCGGGGATTGTCTATCTTTACATTTATTCCTCAACTTTCGCAAAAGAGTGCGGCGCCATCAAGTTTTTGGCGCCGCAGCCCGGGGAATAGTTATTGTCTAGGTTAGAATTTCTTTTTATTAGGTCTACTTGCTAGATTCCTTTCTAGTAAGATTTTTATTTTTATTTTATAGGTTTTCTTTAGTCTATCTTATTTCTTTGTTTCTTTGTTCGTAACTTTTACCATCCGCCATCATGGAAGGTGGTAATCTCTTTGATCCCATAAACCCACCACAACAAAACCACCCACAAAACCCACCACTAGCAAACCAACTTCATAGACCCCGAACCTTAGGAGAGTACTCCCGTCCTAGCCACCAAGGCTATCGAAACACCATTGAGCTCACTCAAGGAGCCAATGCGTCTCCCTTGCGATCCGACGCCATCCGGTTGGTGCAAAGCGGATGTGCATTTCATGGACTTCGCTCCGAAGATCCTAATCAACATCTCAAGGATTTCCTTAAAATCGTTGACTCCATAGACCGTGATGTTGTAACTCGAGAGACGACCCGATTGCGTCTCTTCCAATTCTCTCTACGTGACCAAGCTAGTCAATGGCTTGAGCGTTTACCCGCGGGATCCATCACCTCTTGGGATGATCTCACCACTCGTTTCCTTACTCAATTTTTCCCACCGGGGAGAACTACTGAGCTTAAAAATGATATCTTGATGTTCCAACAACGTCAAGGTGAAACTCTATATGAAGCATGGACTCGTTTCAAGGACTTACTCCAAAAAGTCCCTGATCATGGCATAGATCTTTGGCTCCAAGTCCAAATTTTCTATGACCATATCGATCTCTCCACAAGGCGAACCATTGACCAATCGGCCGGTGGCAAGCTTCGTGATTTAAGTGCGAAAGAATCATGGGAACTCATAGAAGATCTTGCTCTCTATGACAACGAAAGTTGGAATGATCCCCGTGATTTGAACAAAACGGTCAAGGCAATATCTTTGTCTTCGAACAATTCAAGCACTCCCGACCGTAGGATCGTGGAACTTGAAAACCAAGTCAAGTTTCTCAAGAAATCCTACGAAGCTTCTAAACCTTCAAGCCAAGTGAACAAAATCACTTCTTCATGCGAATTATGTAGTGGTTCCCATGACACTCGTGATTGCATGGAACTCCCCGAACAAGCTTTTGCGGATTACTTATCCTCGCGTACCGACGGAGCGGGAGATAAGTGGTACACTTTCAAACCCGAGCAAAACCCTTACGGTGATTCATACAACCCCTCTTGGAAAAATCACCCGAACCTTAGGTGGAAGCAAAACCAAAACATGCCCCAAAACAATTCTTCCAATCCACCTAGTCGTTACCAACCAAACGGTCCAACCTCTAACCGTACTTTCAACAATCCTTCCAACAACTATGGTAGTACCAATAATTTGAAGGATTGATGTCCAAATTTATGGCATCTCAAGAGACTCGTTTAGCAAAGTTTGAAGCCGATTTCAAACAAAAGCAAAGTGAGATGACCAATAAGATTGACACATTGTTGAAATTTCTCAATGACCGAGAAATGGGAGCACTCCCAAGTAACACGGTTAAGAATCCGAAACTAAACGTTAACGCTATATCATCTGTTTCATCTCCTACTTCTTGCCCACAATATTATTCGGTCAATGCCATGAGCACGTGTTTCAAACAAACCCAAATCTTTCAAAAGGACCAATTGAATGTAACACCCAACATCAATTCGGTCAATAGCATAGTTGAAACACTTCCTACACAAGACCTTGGCGAAGAATTCAAGGAACTTCACCTTGAGCGTCCCGTCATTGATGTCTTAGCCTGTGCTCCCTATTACAATGCCCTTTTAGAAAAATATGAAGAGAAACTTAAGTTGGGTAAGAATGGGACCGCCTTCGTTCAAAACAAGTTGCCTAAGAAATTAGATGATCCGGGTATATTCGTGTTACCTTGTAAGATCAGAAATTCTGAGGCTTTTGACACACTAGCCGATCTTGGGTCAAGCCTAAATTTGCTTCCATTATCTATATACACCACTCTTAAGCCAGGAAAGTTAGATGAAACAGAGGTAATCATAGGACTCGCGGATGGAAGTGTAGCATATCCGGTTGGGGTAGTGAAGGACGTGTTAGTGCATATAGGAAAATTGACAATGTTAGCTGACTTCCACGTCCTTGATATGGTTAGTGACACTACGTGCCCGTTATTAATAGAAAGAGGATTCTTAGCTACCACAAGTGCGATGATTGATTGTAAGGAGTCTAGGATAGCGGTAGGAGAAGGAGAAACTTGGTCGGTCTATGATGTTAAGAAACATGCCTATGATACTAATGAGGAACCAACACCCCATTGGGTATATGTGAATAGGAGACCATCTAGGTATGGACCTTGGGTTAATGGAGATTTCATTGGACCTCAACGCCCATTTTATTTAGAAGAGGAATTTATAAACAAAACACATTTGGTGGAGCAACTCATAGCTAGGGATGAAGAACTAAACCCTTTTGAGAATCCCTTAGTCTTTAGGAAAATGATTGAATTCCTAGGAGTGATGCCTATCAATTTGGGAATGAACAAGTGGAAAAGGGAAGGGAATAAGTGTAGATGGAATTGGGACAAGCCACCTAAGGAAGGTGACGGATCATGGCATATGAAGATGATTCTATATGATCCGGATGGAGAAAAGTTTGAGAAGTCATACCATACCAAGAAAACCGATAGGAAATTGAAACCTAAGTTTGATCCCAAGGATGTCCTCGATGAGGAGCTCACACGTATAGGATAGCCCATGACTTTGAGTCTAGCTACAAGACTCGTAAATAAAGAAAAGCGCTTCTTGGGAGGCAACCCAAGTTTTATTTGTTTTATTTCATTTGTTTCCGTATGCGTGTTTTATTTTTATTGTTTGTGGATCGTTGATTCATGTGAAAACCAATTATATAATATATAGTATAGTATCGAAGTGATCCACGTAAAATACGGATCACCCGAGTCGTTTCCCAACGAAGGCGAATGGAATCGAGATTATCGATTCGTGAATTCGTGAATTGAAAAGTGAGAAAGTGAAAATAGCAATCAAATTATTCAAGTAATAACAAACAAAGATGAAATATGCAAAGAGTACAAGTTAATTATGCACCAATTTCAAAAACGTAAAAACGGAAATGCAACCGCGAAATTTAAAACGTAACGTTTAATGAAAAATGATCCTACAAACTTGAAAATATTTTCTAAAAATTTTAAACTATTAAAAAGAATTTTAAGAAAAAGAAAAATATTTTTTTGAGTTTTTATTTATTTTCTAGAATTTCTTTTCTATTTTTGGAATTAAAAAATGAATTAAAAATAAAGAAAAATAGAAAATTAATGTGGAAAAATGAAAATTTAATTCTAAAAATTCTAAAATATTATAAAAGAATTTCTAAAAATATTTTTGTATTTTTCAAAGCTTTTTCTGATTTTTTTATGGATTTTTGTTATTTAAAATTGATTTAAAATGATTAAAAATAAAGAAAATTAATAAAAATATCAAATCAACTTAGAAAATTATGAAAAATTTACAGAAAATCTAAAATATTATAATAAACTTGTAGAAAAATTTTGAAAAGAAAATAATGAATAGAAGTGCTTAAAAGCCAAAACTCAGCTTATGGCAAGTGCTTATTTATAAGCACTTGCCAAAGAAACTTAACCAAACTCTTAATACAGATGTAATATGCCAAAATAAGTCCAATAATGCTCAGAAGTTATGTAATGTCCAACAGATATACTATATGCAAGCAGATAAGCAATCTAGTACAAACCAACAAATAAGCACAATTCAAAATTGAATAATCCAGAAGCAAAGAACCATGCAAACAACTTAAATACAATCACTAAAACTCAGAAATCACAAAGTTACTAAAGTACGAGCTAAAAAGATTACTAGCAGACCTATGGTATCAAACAGAAAACAATCCAGACCCCTAATAAGCAGATATGAAAAAGCAAACCAATTAAGTTCTAAACTGAAGTATTATGGGTGCAAATTTTAGACTGACAAACAGGGATTCACAAACCACTAGAAATTCACACTCACAAACTTATATGGTTACCTAAACAGCTATGAAATCAGATGGTATAGGAACAAGTGAAACTGCTTATTTGACTTTTTATTTGCAAACTGACTTTGACTAATGCTAAATTCCACTGATTATATATATTACTACTAGTATGAATAAGCTAAAACTACACTGGATTAAGCTAACCTAAATTAATTTGCAACTACTACTACACAATTACTAACTGTCTTCAATGTTACTTCCTGTTATACTATTATGAAATCTGATTTGAATATTAATACAAATGAACTACTGTTGTAATGGTCTAAATGACTTTAACTAATCTAAATAGACTTCTATAATGCAGAGAATCAATGAAGTATCAACCACATGACACTAAATCTGCTACATCCAAACACCTCTTTATCTGTTACTTAACACTATAACTAACTAAAATCCACCACTAATGACCACAATAACAATTTACAGCAGTCCTAAATCACTAATGAGACAGTAAAATAACAACAATCAACACAGAAATCCAACAGATATGAAATGAAATAAATCCACAGTATAACAGATGCTAAATCTAACTAATCAATACAGAATCAAACTAAACAAATGATCAAATTATACAAACCAAATCAACCTCAGCAATCACTACAACAAGTACATCATTCAGAATCAAAGAAATAAAGATTTATACTATTCTAGAAGTTGAAAAATGAGAACAGATCTTACTTAAACTCACTCCTCAGCTCAAAATAGAGGAGTCTCACTATGCTTGCCTGTCTTTGGACAGGCACAACCTTCAACTTCTGAATTAGCCTGCTAATTCCACCACAATTCACCAAAAGAAAAATGACAGTTGACTAAGTTTGACCGTCAAGTTTATTACCATTTACTCTAAAATTCATTTTCACAAAAGCTTTTTAAAACTAAAATGAAATGAATGAAACTTAAAAACAAGCTTTGATGTAAACTACTTTCTATGAAAACTATATCTATTTTTTTCTTTTCTGATTTTCTGGATTAATGAGAATGACACTTAAGTATTATGAAAACTAAGATTTAAAAGTTAATTTAAACTAATTGAAACAGAACTGAAAACTATTTAATAACAACAAATCATTCGATAAGTAGTAACAATAATAAGCAGTAATCTATTTAAGACAAATTTAATTCAAAATAAAGCTAAATTTCATTAAAATAAAGAAGAGTTACACCAGATTACAACTAAGAAAACATTTTGGCAGAGCTTCGCTATTCGAAAACTCCACCCAGAACTAAGCTATCAATACATCTATATATAGGAGGTGAGGAGTGGGAGCTCACGGATTGCCATGTTAGCAATCCGTGTGAGGTTGTGCTTCTTTGAATCCTTTAAGAGCCGCTTGATCATAATTCCATTCCATCCCATCAATAATAGCCTTAGGATCAGTAATCGTGATGTGTGGGAACCAATAGTAGAATGCCAAGTATACCATTCGTGTGTTTGTTTGATTCTCTGACACACTGACACCTCCCAAAATTCTAGAAACATGCTTGATTTGACTGAAGTACCCTTAATCTCAGTAATTAAGGAGCGGGGTAATATTAGGGTTCATGGTGAATAGTAATTTTCTGGGTTAGGGGTTGATTTGGGGGGCGGAGTGTTTGGGAAAAGGGAAATTATATTTTTATGGAATTTGACTTTGGGTTGTGGGGTTTGACCGAAATGAGTATGGGCTCGGATATAGGTTTTGGTACTTGGGCCTTGGTAAGAAATGGGATTTTTGGGCTTAACTTTGGACCAGGGATGATGTTATTTGGTTTATATGTGTTTTTTAGAATTAGTAAAATCCAAGGACTAAGGTTGTACTTTGTTAAACTCCGAGGACCAAATCTGCCAATTGAGTAAACTTAATCCAAGGGTATTTCTTGTAATTTTCTGATTCTTCAAGGTTGATTATGTAAATCCGTGCTCAAATATGATCCAATGGTGAAAATTTCTTTCCCGGCTTCGGCTTCCGCACACTTTTTTCATTTTCATGCTCGTATTTGTTTGTTTTTCCATAATTTTTTTGTCTTTTTCTTAAATATCCGTACCTGCACATCACAAACACAAAAACACAACGTATTTGGCATTTATAGTCGGGTTTTTGGTCATTTTGGTCTGATATTTGGTAAAGAAAAGGTGTGTAAATTAATACACACCAATCATGGTTCAAAGTAAATTGTGAAAATGCTTTATTTTGTTTTTAACTTCTTCTTAATTACATATAAAGGTATTTTGCAAAAGGTAAGTGTAAGGGAAACCCATATTTGTTTATAAGAACGAAATTGAGCATGAACCACAACAATATTAATGAACATGTGTATTAGTAATTGTTTGAGTCAAATGCTTGTATCGAGTCATAATGATGTTTTGCAGGATTTTCCAGGAAGGAAGGCATAAGTTTTTCCAGAAATTTTCTGAAAACTTAACATGAGATTTTTGCAGGAACATTCTGATGACGTCAGGAGTTATAACCTGACGGCGTCAGGTGCAAAAATTCTGAAAAATTTTGCGAGTTTTGTTTATACCGGAGTCTTAAAGTTTTTGTTGATTATTTAGTTTTATAAACTCCAGGAAATCTACAAACATTCATTCCACAAGCATTATATCTTAATTTGCTTTCTAGGATTTTTAGTATATATAGATTGTCGCCGATTTTACGCGAGGTTTGCCTTGATTGTTTTCTCAGGTTTAACAAGTTACATTGGACAAGAGGATGATTTATATTTCTTGAGGGAAGCTTTCAAAGTTCATTTTCTTGGAAGAAGATCTAACCTTGTTGACATACTATCCACACCGAACGAATCAGGGGAGTATTTGTTTTCATTCTTTTACCTTATTTTCTTTTACATCTTTTTATTGAACATTGGGTACAATGTTCAGCTTAACTGTAAGGGGAGGGTAAATTATGATACTTTTGAGAATACAATTATGCTTGAGTTTGTTTGTTCAATAGTAGATGTGTAATAAAACTAAGAGAAATACTTGTTAGAGCAATTTTAGCACCAAATTTAAAATTTTTTACAACATTTAGGAATGAAGCTTTAGCCTTAATAAGCGTCTCATTGATAGGAGTTGTATGACTAGCACAAAAACCGTACCACTCAGAAAAAATTTCCACCCAAATATGTGAGGTTCGCCTTTAGATTTGTTAGAAAAAGCATTCATTATTAGTGCTTATGAGTGTACCGGTAGTATTTAGATTCTAGAACTTGCGCTAGTGATGCATCCCGAGACCGCTAGTGAGACTACATTCGTGTAGTAGGATTTACTACATGATAAGAGGCATTAGGATCACCCTTGTGTTAAACCCGTATCATAATTACTTGACCATTTAAGTCGATTACCTTGACTAATAAAGTCAATTAATTCTCCCACACCTTTGCGTTGTACTCATTTTTAGTACACGATACCCCTAGTACACCCCTCCGAGCCTATCTTTTCGTTTCTAACTTTAAACATTTTACTTAAAGGAAGAATTTGTTAACAACCCACCCCAAATGTGCAACCAAATCGCCTTAGCCTTCCGTGTATGCACTCATCTTTAGTGCATTATTGTTATTTGTTTAAACCCTTAGTTAATTATCTAATTGATTACATGGTTGCTAAGTCGAGTCATATCTTGTACATATTGTTTTGGGACGATTGGGACTCATGGGTAAAGTACTTGTGCTATGGAGTAATGGGGAAGACATCATATATTACCCCCATATGTGCGTTAATCTTAAAAGGTACTCCAAGTGTTTTGATTATCTTAATTCGAGTCATTAGAATAGTTGATCGTAAAGTATGTAAAAGTTCAAGTGTAAGGGGAATGCAAATCCCCTATGATGAATTATTTTGGATGGTAGGGTAAGAGTGTATGCAAAAAAAAAAAAAAAAAAAAAAAAAAAAAAAAAAAAAAAAAAAATCAAGAAAAAGAAAAAAAATAGAAAAAGAAAAAGAGAAAAAAACATACGGACTACCATCCCGTTTCATTCTATGTTTGTTTTATGATTTTGTTATTTTTTATTTTTTAGCTTAAGTCGAATCTAGTCTTGGCTTAGCGACGCCATGCTATACATGTAATTAACCAAGATGATTAACTCGCCACCAGTAAATATTTCCTTTATCCAACAAAACCGTGTTTACCATATCCCTACACCTCATGTTATAACCCTTTAAAAGACCTCTTTGATAGTTTATCCTAGGTGCTTACGCCAAGTGGTGGAGGTTTGATCCTTTCCCAAGCCTATGGTAATCTATTTGCTATGAGATGTAGTGAGAGATGTTTTCCGTTTCCTTATTGTGATATATACTTTATTACACCCGAGAGATGTGAGTATCTAAACACTATTTGTGAGGTGCTAGTGTATAACCTCCGTGCTTGTTTTTGGTTTTAAGAGGAACGATTATTTGTTGTAATTACTTTTATATTAGTGTTAAATGACCCCTAACTTGTATTTTGATTAGAATAAAAGCGCATTTGCTAGAGGACAAGCAAATCTCAAGTGTAAGGGTATTTGATAAGGCGAAAAGTGTACCGCTTTTTGGGGGTCATTTAAGCCTGAATTTGTAATTATTTGATCAATTATTGCCCTAAATCGTTCCTTTTGTTATTTTAGGTACTTTTGAGAAGAAATCTGGAAAAGGAAGCATTTTGGACGTTTTTGGAGCGATTAAGTGAAGAAAACGACAAAGTCTCAAAATCCTTGCTGGGAACAGTACCTGACGGCATCAAGGCTATGCAAGTGACGGCGTCAAGCTTGGCAAAAGAGGTGGATGTGGAAAATACACATGACGGCCCAGAACAATTTTAAGGCATTTTGGCCTGACGGCGTCACCAAGGTCGTCAGGGTCAACATAAATGTGACGGCCCATAGTAATATTACACATGACAGTGTCAGAAGTGGATCTAGGTAATACGAATTTTATCTTGGCGGCGAGTTGACGGCGTCACAAGCTTAAACGTGACGCCGTCAAGGTGTAAAATATATATATATATAGTTTTCTAATTTTCATTCATAAAGTGTGGAACTTTTGGAGAACTTCTTTGTGAAAACCCTAAACGAATTTTCTGTAATAATAAAGGTTTCAACCCTTGTTCCATCCATGTTCAATTGAAGATAAGTTTTCCAATAATCATACAATATATCTATGTGTTGTGTGATTCTATATTATGCTTTTCTTCTTTTTAACATGCTAGGCTAGGTTTTTATTGTGTTTGCTTAGATGTAATGAAACCTAGATGTTGATTATTAGTTGATGGTTTGTTCATAGTTGTTGTGGATGATTGTATTCGATGTTAGGCTTAAGAAAACTGGCAGACTTCCAATTGGTAACTTGCTTGAACGTCTTAAGAAACATGATCGGAGGTGTACTATGATTTATGGTTGTATTTAATGCATGAGCGAATTCTAGTGATCCCATGTTAGGAGCTTTTAGTCGGCTCGACATTGGAGTGAAATGGGAGCTTATAGAGTTAGGGAATTTCGTACAAGGCCCTACGACTAGTATTAAGGAATATAACTCGACATCCATGCAATTGTAACAAGCTAATCAACCGGTAAAAGATATCTAGGGAGTAATGAAATCTAAGTAAACACATTTTCTCTTATTATTGTTTACACCACAAAATTAGTTTTAGTTTATTTTATTTTATTGCATCTTTAGTTAATTGGGTTAGTTGACTAGCAACTAATTCCGTCCACTCCTTCAAAACCCGAGATTTTACTTGCTTTTATAAAAATACAAAAAGAATCATCCCTCACCTTTAGACCTAGTTTAGTAGACTTTTTAATCCTAGCGAACACTATTTCTGAGTTGAACGATCAATCCCCCGGTACTTGTCACTATACTATACTACAACGAACAGATACACTGCCTGGTGGGGATTGCAAGCTTCTCAAGATCCCTTGAGAGGTAAAACCTTTTGCGAGGGTGCAATTCCACGCAGCAATACCCTCAACCTGTAACCCTAATGCCCTATAAATAATATACTCTATATACTTATGAATTATGATAATACTTTAGCATAGCCAACAAGCTAATACATATAAAAGGAAACTAATAATAACAAAAACAATTAAAGTAAATCAGCCCCTGCACTTATAATCTTTGCCTAAAAGTGTTGGATTGTATCAGTACTCCCCGCCAGAACACGCATCTTGTCCTCAAGGCGTGGCCTTAAAATTTCCTCTTAATCGATCTTTGTTCCGGGATCCCATCTTTTGACTTGAACTTTTGAGCAGCCTCCTCATCACTTTCGTCAACCAACATCACTTATAAAGTCTGACTTGGGCACCGGTGACCTGGGGCAAATTTTTTATCACAACGATAACACAATCCTTTAGCTTTCTTGGTTTGTAGTTCCGAATCCATTAATGTTCTAAAGTTATCTCCCTTCAAAGTGGTTTTCTCTATTGTTGAACGGTGTGACCCACCTCCTCATAATTCATTGTAATAATCGTCCTTTTAACCCTTCCCAAGACCTAAACGAAGCCCTTCCCTCACTCCAACGATACCATGATAAGGCCGGACCCTCCATACACAAGACTGCCGCCCACAATTGATCCATCTCCTGGATTTCTTTGATGTCAAAATACTGTTCCATATGATATATCCATCCATGAGCATCTTCACCCTCGAATATCGACATCTTTAACTTCTTAAAGCGAAAATCAACCCCAAACGATCCTCTTTCAGACCTCATGTGTAATGATTTTCTATCCCATTTGATCCAGATCCTACTTCAAACATGCTGTTGTTTTTATCCTGAAACACAACACCCTCAACCTTTTTTCGGATCGAATGTCTCGTTTAAATTCCATGGTAACTTAATAGACTATAGACTGCTAATGATGGCTGACAGGCCATACTTGCAGACCTAGTTCATATCCTCTAACACTTGTGCATGTGGTTGAGGGTTAGTTAGGTTGGGTCTATTAGGTTGTTTGGTTAGTTATGGATCTCTTCACACTTAATGTGTTTGTTCTTTCCAAGCATCTTCTGAATTCACTTACTACAATTTAAGTAACTAAGTTTATAAAAGTTAAATATATGCATTCACCTTTTTTTATGTCACATGACATTTTTCTAATTGGTATGTTTATTTTACAGGTCTTGAAGTGTTTTTAGAAGACTTTCAACAATTATTAAAGTTAATACATTAGGTGTTACAACTTACAAGTCTTTCATGATATGGAAAGTGGTGCCTTCTGTTAAAATGGTACCAAAACACACTAATAACTAATCACACAACCAACCACCCGTTGGTGATCTTAATCTTTTATTAAAACAATATACACCAAAGGATTGTCCCTAACACGGATGCAACCCAAAATAAAATACAAAGAAACTAGGTGTTGTCCCTATATAAGGTGCAATAACAATACAACAACTCACACTCTAAGAAACAGAAACTTAAACCAAAACTTCAACACAAGATCAAGATGATCTTACTACTAAACAACTACTAAACCAAACTTAGACTATTGAAACTTAAGAGATAACCCTTGAGAGAAACTTGTGTGTGAAAGTATTCGTATAGTTGTGTAAGATAATGAAATCCTAGATCCAGCCACCAGCTTATATAGCTACAAGTTTTACTTATAACCCTGCTCAATGCAAAGACTAAAAAAACCACACCAAAGTTAGAGTTAGAGTAAAACAGATAAAGAAAAGTTACCAAATAAACCCTTAAGTTTCATAAGTTTGCCAAAGAGAGTTTATTTTAGCACCCCCTCAAAGTGATGAAGCACAAAGGTTTATCATACCAAGTTTCTTAACCATGACTGCATGTTGTACAGACCCAAGTGCATTGGTCAACACATCTGAAGTCTGATCCTTTGAACCCACTTTCACAGTCTCAATTAAGCCAAATGCAACTTTCTCTCTAATAAGATGTACATCAATGTCAAAATGCTTAGTCTTTTCATGCGTAATTGGATTAGCAACTATTTACATAGCTGACTTATCACAACATAATTTCCCAAGTAAAAGAGTTTTAGTAACCCCAAGATCCCTTAAGATCTTAAGTATCCACATAACCTCATAAGTAACAGAAGCCATTGACCTCTATTCAGCCTCAGCTGAAGACCTGGACAAGGTATTCTACTTCTTACTTTGCCAAGAAACAATACTATTAACTATAGGACCGAAAGTATTGTGATTTATGTAGTTCGGGAGGTCGAGGTTGATCAAAGATGATGAAAGTATTCATCTTTCTAGTGAGAAAAAGTAGAGAGAGGGTGGAAAGGAAAGATACTTTTTTTAAGATGAAACAAACACAATACAAACCTAACACTTAACCACACCCCTCATGGAGAGTCATGAGGGGTATTTATAGGCTCTACACATTACAAGTTTGCCTAATTTACATAAGTAGTCCCTATTGGCACAACTTGCTACATATCTAGTCCATTTCACGTACGTGACGTTATCTTTATAAATAAGCAAAGCTAACAATCTCCCTCCAAGATATCGTCACATGTGAATGGTTACAATGAGACCTATAAATACATAAACAAAGTAAATTACAATAATAATAAACAATGTTGACGTTGTTGAAGCGCAGAGTCTCTGTAGTCTAGATACTGAGGTAGAGTTGAAGTTCTTCTCTTCCGACGATCTTAGCATTTGATCTTTGGCACTGACGGCACAGATCCTTGTAGCTCTGAACTTCAAATGTAACGGTCTAGTTAGGTTATTACTCCCTCATAACTAGTGAGCCTTTTCTTTTTTTTCTCCCTCCTGAACCGACAACTCTCTTTTCATCACGCAACGAATAAAGTAGATTCTAAAGTGTAGCACCGTAGTTGTCGTTCGGGGAGCAACATAACAACATAACTCACATAACATTGCATCCTAGTTGGTAATAAGCCCTGATGTACACACACTACTTCTCCATTCACGATGTTAAGCACAATTCTCTCAGTCAATCCAATCACCGAAGACGAAACACTACTTCTTTCGGCATGTTCTTCTCCCTCCTGATGGTTGCGAGTTATCGGAATCATCATAATGTTGTGTACATGCCGTATAATCACCTTGTACTTGATGCAATTTAGAAGCCATAACAGCTCGTTGAAGCATATTTTGTGAGTATATGTCGCATAAATACTCTCAATATTTTTCTCTCAAATCAACCTGTAATCGAACCTCCTTTTAATTCACCGGCTGCTAGTAATGACCACATATGGAGACAGCCCGATATGACCAGCTTGAAAAAGAAGTAATCATCCCATCTTGTGACTTAATGCTTGTACGATAAATGTGACTTAATACCTATACTGAGCACTACAACGTAACTCCTTTAAGTATGAGGTTGCACGAAACATTCGCCACTTGAACAATCCACTACTTCGTGTGATACTGAGTACTACAACGTAACTCCTTTAAGTGACAGTTATACCGTGAGCACTACAACGTGACTCCTTACATCAGTAATAATTAGATTGTCAAGATTTAATTTTTATATGCGCATACAAGATATCTTCAACAGTCGTGCATCCAACCACCCCTAGACTTTGAGATAAATAAATACACTTTGTGAAATGCCACTTCAAAATCAAATCAATAATACGGTGCAAGAACCCCGTAGTCATTTTTGTTGAACATAGCAATTCTAGCCGTGAATAATATATCCCCATGAAAAATTTGTTGAACCCAAATACCACTCTATTAGCTAGAAATTATCAATTTTGTATATATAAAAAAAAACTTTTGGATACTAATTTAATCATTCATTGTGTTCCAGCTTATTCACATCACGTTTTTGATTCATAAGCCCAATCCAATAATTGTGACTCAGCAGGTCCATGAAACAAATGAATACCCTGTCAAGTCCAACAAGCAACCCACTCCAACAAATATCCGGTTGTAGGTTATAACCCTAAACTCACGCACATTTTCCCTAAACCTAATCCACATCTCTCTTAAACTATCCGCCTACCACCTAATAATCCTTTCAATCTCTCTGATCGATCACTTCACTGGTCTCATCTCCATCATCATCATTAAGACTGAATCACCCAAACAATTTAGATGAATCAAATCATCACAAGCAGAAGCTCAACCACCATACCTTGAACTTTTTCTTCATTTACTGCTCAAGAAGAATCACAAATCCATCTTACAAGGCTTCAAGACCCCTTATACAGGTCGCGGGTAGGTTTGTTTTTATGGTTTGTTGTTTGAGCCGAATGAAATAAGGGATGAAACTGATGTGGTTTTGTTCCTTCTTAGATTAATTCGGATAGTAATTGAAGGTATACTTCAAAAATTGATCGATGATGGGTCTTGTTCAACTAAAAATAATTGAAAGATTAAAAATTGAACCGGTTCTGAGATCTATATTTATCTTGTTATGCAAGAGTCTAGTTGATGGCTCGGAGATGTAGATGAGTTAGGATAGATGCAGTTGTTGTGATTTAATTGTTGTAAGTGGACGGGCTATGGATATGTCCCTTTTTTTTCAGTCTCGTTTGATGTTTCAATTTGCATTCGTTTCATGGATCGATGATGTATAAAGAGCTGAGGTCCAAATGAGTTTTGGTATTTAGTAGTGGTCTATGGTCTTCTTCATCATCTTCTCTTCTGTTAAACTTATCTAGAATATACTGAATATATCGAGAATGTGACAAACTTTTTGAAAACGTAAAAATTTTCGAAAATATATATTCTTGAAAAATAGTACATTTCGAAAACATATTCTCGATAAATAGTACATTTCGAAAATATATTCTCGATAAATAGTACATTTCGAAAATTTCTTATACAAGAAATTCCGACCAGATTCCGGCGAGTCGATTTGCAGATTCCGATGAGTTTTCCGATGGGTATCGACCACTTTTCACGGTTATGGTACAAACCAATCACAAAATATGAGTTGTACAAAACTGCTTATTATGACTTAACCAAAAAGACCACATAAACAGTTTGTAAACTGGTATAAAGCGGATCTGGAATGTTTGACCATAAGGATACAAGAAAACATGTATAAAGACTACTATAAAATTGTACCCACAAAAAGATAAGAAAAAAAATTCATATCCGAAAGTAGTGGTACAAAAACAGCTTCAAACACATGATGTGAACCACAAAAATCAATCAAAAAGTAACACCATAGCTCTGATGCTAATTGTAGGACCGAAAGTATTGTGATTTATGTAGTTTGGGAGGTCGAGGTTGATCAAAGATGATGAAAGTATTCATCTTTCTAGTGAGAGAAAGTAGAGAACGGGTGGAAAGGAAAGATACTTTTTTTTAAGATGAAACAAACACAATACAAACCTAACACTTAACCACACCCCTCATGGAGAGTCATGAGGGGTATTTATAGGCTCTACACATTACAAGTTTGACTAATTTACATAAATAGTCCCTATTGGCACAACTTGCTACATATCTAGTCCATTTCACGTATGTGACGTTAGTGATTAACATTTGGCCCAATCAGCATCAGAGAATGCCACAACATCAAACTTGCCATTATTCTTCTAAAAACTTATACCACTTCCTAGTGCAAGCTTAAGATACATCAAAACCCTAAAACCAATATCATAATGAGACTGCAAGGGAGCATGCATATATTGGCTCAAACAATGAACTGCATAAGCAATATCAGGCCTAGTCATAGTAAGATATATAAGTTTCCCAACAAGTTTTTGATAACTAGTTATATTTTTCAATAACTTGTCATCATCAGACTCTTTATGATTTAAAACAATGTTCGCTAACAAACCATAATCATGAAGCAACTCTAAACAATACTTTTCTTTGATTCAAACACAATCCATTCTCAGTTTTTAAAATTTCAATACCCAAGAAATATTTTAACTCACCAAGATCTTTAATCTTGAATTTGTTATTTAAAAACTTCTTAAAACCTTCAATTTATGTTTCACTACTCCCACAAATGACCATATCATCCACATAAACCAGAAAAAACAACACATCACTTCCTTTTTTCTTAATAAACAATGAATGGTCATTTTGAGACTATTCAAAACCAGCCTCAAACAAAGCTTCTGACAGCTTATGGTTCCACTGTCTAGGAGCCTGTTTCAAGCCATACAAAGATTTTTTTAATTTGCAAACTTTAGTGCTACCTTCCTTATGATAACCTGGGGGGAGGAAGCATTTAAACATCCTCACTCAGATCTCCATAAAGAAAAGCATTATTAACATCCAACTTAAACAGTTTCCAATTATTTTGAACATCAAGACTAATAAGACATCAAACAATGCTCATTTTCACAACAGGACTAAAGGTCTCATCATAATCTAGACCCTCTTTTTGAGTGCAGCCTTTAACCACAAGTCTAGCCTTATATCTGTCAACTTCACCATTGACCTTATACTTAGTCTTAAAACCCACTTGGAACCAATAGGTGTTCTTTCATAGGGAAGTTCAACCTCAACCCAAGTATCATTTTCATGTAAAGCATGCATTTCATCATTCATAGTATTAATCCAGATAACATTTTTTTGAAGCCTCATCTTAAGAAGAAGGTTCAAAGGACTTATTCAAATTAGAAACAAAACAACAATTCTCAGAACTAAGCAGATAATGATTAGCATATTTACCTACACCATACCTAACTTTACCATTTAGAATAAAATCCTTCAACTTAACAAGCAACCTAGAAGTTCTGGTATATCTTCTAGAAGTACCTTCCTTTGTTTGATTTTAAGAAACATTTTGGAACCTAGAAGCATCAGAATTGGTAACACTGTTTCCCTCAGACTCATAATTTTCATCTAAAGGAGTTGCAACCTCTTCCAACACTGGTTGCTGTGAACTTGCAGGCTATTGTATCTGCTCAAAACTAGCAGCCTGCTCTGTGTTCTCAACCTTACCAGGTTGACAAGAGCTACCTTCTCTACCAACATATGCACCTTCCCTATCATTATTTTCAAAATTTTTTTCATAATTGGGAATGGGACTAGGAGTTTTGGTTTATGACTCAGACTCAGCACAATCAAAAAGTTTAAATGTGTTATTTCTGAAACAGACTCAGAAACAATACTTTGATTCATTCTCAGTGGAAAAATAGTTTCATAAAATTTTACATCCCTATAATAAAGAACTAATCTGTTTTCTAAACTTAAAAGTTTATAAGCCTTTTTTCCACTAGCATAACTGGTATGTGTGTATACAGATACCTTTATTTGTCCAATAACGGATCAAAAAGACCAAAAACTAACCAAATATGCCAAAGATATGTGTGTTTTTGTGTTTGTGATTGTGCAAGTTAAACCCATTTACCACAAAGCCCACACCCTTATCCCATACCCGGTCCAAGATCCAATCCCACCAAATAACCTGTCCCCTCCCAAAGTCAAATAGTCAAAGATTAATAAAATAACCCCAACCCTCATTTACCCGCCCAAACATACCCTGTATTACTGTTCATCACCATCACCAAAATTCACCCTGCTCCTCATTTACCCGTATATTTAAGTTAGCTTATAGAAGCCCTCTGCCATGTCAGCAAGCTATAACACATGAGGAATGACAGCATGGACTATTCCCAGCATTTGATTGGTTAAGACACATCACAGATTAATCTAAAGGCTGTAATTGGAGGATTGGTGTTAAGAATGATCAAAGGGCTTTGATTGATTAAATCCTGAAGCTTCTATTGAAACCCTAGATGCTCCCCACTCTGCCTATAAATAGAGGCCACTCACCTCACATTTTGTGTGTAATTTAGGATTGAGTCATAGTATAGGTTAGCTTAATTTTAGCTTATTGTAATAGCAAATCAATTTCTGTCTTTCATTTCCTTAGTATTGTAAACTTCTTTTCAGTATTTGGTTATTGCTTATTTGGTTAATTAAATGCTTATTGTTGCTTTTGTGAGTAATTAGTTGCTTATTTGATAATGCACTCTTAGTTGTTCTTATTTTCTTCATAAATCATCAAAAATCCAAAAAAGATAGCGTAGACTGTCTTAGCTTATTTTAGTGCTTATTCTCAGATAATTTTTACTCAAAAGTCATTAATATAGCTTATGTAACATCTGTCATTCATAATCTAAACTTAACTTGGCCTTGTTCTTCAAAAACCAAAAACAGTCTAGTTTAAGGGGTGTTTGGGCCAAGCTTAATTTTTATGTTGTGGTCATTTTTAGTTTACATATAAATTTGTTTAAGCTGCATTTGAGTAATATTCATAGTTTCTGAGTTAATTTAAGTAGTTTAATTTAGTTTAGTAGCTTATTAGTTGATCTACCAAATTTTATAGTCTTAACATTCTTTAAACAACTTATATGAGAATTTATAGTTTAAGGTCTTTTAGGATGTCAAAAAAGGGTCTAACACAGTCCATTTAGTAAGTTTAAAAGATTTGAGTCATTGTGCAAAGTTTCACAAGTCATTTTGGTCTTTTTCCATTTCTATCATAGTGATGAGGCGAAAAATGAACCGTTTTTAGGGGGTCATTTTAGCCCGGATTCGAATTTATTTGATCAAATATTGCCCTAAATCATTCCTTTTGTCATTTTAGGTACTTTTGGAGTGAAATCTGGAAAAGGAAGCATTTTGGACGTTTTTGGAGCATAAAAGTGAAGAAAACGGCAAAGTCTTAATTTTCCTTGCTGGGAACAGTACCTGAAGGCGTCACAAGTTTCTTAATGACGGCGTAAGAGTAATACAAGAGGTGAAAGTGGATAAAGTCCATGACGGTCCAGAGAGTTTTGTACTAGGGACATGACGGCGTCACCATAGGCCGTCATGGTCCAAATGTTAGTGACGGCCCAAAACAAAATTACACATGACGGCGTCAAAAGTGGATCTAGGCAATCCGATTTCATTATGGGCGGCGAGTTGACGACGTCAGAATTTCCTTCTTGACGCCGTCACCCTGTAAAATCTATATATAGTTTTCTAAATTTCATTCATTAGTGTGCTACTTTGAGGGAGAAACCCTAGGTCGAATTTTTCCAGCTTTTTCAAGGGTTTCAACCCTTTGAACTTTTCATGTCAATTTGAGATAAGTACTCTTTCAATTCAATCAATATGTCTATGTGTTGCTTGAATATATCTTACACTTGTCTTCAATTTAACATGCTCGGCTAGATCTCTTTTGTGTTTGCTTAGATGTAGTGAAACCTAGATGTTAATTATGGGTTGATTGTTTGTTTATAGTTGTTACAGATGATTTTATTCGATGTTAGGCTTAAGAAAACTGGCAGACTTCCATTGGTAACATGTTTGAACGTCTTAAGAAACATGATCAGAGGTGTACTATGATTTTTGGTTGTATTTAATGCGTAGGAGAATTCTAATGATCCCATGTTAGGAGCTTCTAACGGCTCGACATACGAGTGAAGTAGGATCCTATAGAGTTAGGGAATATTGTACACGGCCCTACGACTAGTATTAAGGAATACTACCCGTCATCCATACAATTGTAACAAATTATCAACCTGTAAAAGATATCTAGGGAGTAATGAAACCTAAGTAACACAACTTTCTCCATCATTATTTACACCACTAGTTTAATTAGATTTCATTTCATTTTTATTATTTTATTTTGATTGCATCTTAGTTAATTTGGGTTAGTTGATTAGCAACTAATTCCGCCCACTCTTCCAAAAACCGAGATTTTACTTGTTTTTATAAAAATATAAAAATACAAAAAGAATCATCCCTCACCTCTAGACCTAGTTTTTAGGCTTTCTAATCCTAGCGACACTATTCCTGAGTTGAACGATCAATCCCCCGGTACTTGTCACTATACTATACTACAACGATCAGGTACACTGCCTGGTGGGGGTTGTAAGCTTCTCGAGATCCCTCGAGAGGTAAACCTGGTGCGATTCCCACGTATCAAGTTTTTGGCGCCGCAGCCCGGGGAATAGTTATTGTCTAGCTTAGGATTTCTTTTTATTAGGTCTACTTGCTAGATTCCTTTCTAGCAAGATTTTATTTTTATTTTCTAGGTTTTCTTTAGTCTATCTTACTTCTTCGTGTCTTTGTTCGTAACCTTTACCATCCGACAACATGGAAGGTGGTAACATCTTTGAACCCATCAACCCACCACAACAAAACCACCCACAAAACCCACCACTAGCAAACCAACCTCTTAGGCCCCGAACCTTAAGAGAGTATTCCCATCCTAGCCACCAAGGCTATCGAAACACTACTGAGCTCACTCAAGGAGCCAATGTGTCCCCCTTGCGATCTGACACCATCCAGTTGGTGCAAAGCAGATGTGCATTCCATGGACTTCATTCCGAAGATCCTAATCAACATCTCAAGGATTTCCTTAAAATCGTAGATTCTATAGACCTTGATATTACAACTAGAGAGTCAACCCGATTACGCCTATTCCAATTCTCTCTACGTGATCAAGCTAGTCAATGGCTTGAACGTCTACCCACGGGATCCATCACCTCATGGGATGATCTCACCACTTGTTTCCTTGCTCAATTTTTCCCACCGGGGAGAACTACCAAGGTTAGAAATGATATCTTGATGTTCCAACAACATCAAGGTGAAACTCTATATGAAGCATGGACTCGTTTCAATGACTTACTCCAAAAAGTCCCTCATCATGGCATAGATCTTTGGCTCCGAGTCCAAATCTTCTATGACCATATCGATCTCTCCACAAGGCGAACCATTGACCGATCGGCCGGTGGCAAGCTAAGTGATCTTAGTGCGGAAGAATCATGGGAACTCATAGAAGATCTTGCTCTCTATGACAACGAAAGTTGGAATGATCCCCGTGATTTGAACAAAACGGTCAAGGCAATATCTTTGCCTTCGAACAATTCTAGCACTCCCGACCGTAGGATCATGGAACTTGAGGACCAAGTCAAGTCTCTCATGAAATCTTACGAAGCTCCTAAGCCTTCAAGCCAAGTGAAAAAAATCACTTCTTCGTGTAGATTGTGTAATGGCCCTCATGAAACTCATAACTGCATGGAACTTCCAAAACATGCTTTTAAGGAATTCACATCGACACGCGTTGATAAAAAGGATAGAGAGCTCGCCATTAATCAAGGTCCTCGAAACTTTGACGAGGCCTATAATGCATGGAAGGATAAACCAAATTTCAAAGGATACCAAACTCGGAGTGTATCCTTCAATGATTCCCCGCCACTCAAATGGTCCGAGCATTTTCCATCACAGAACACTCCTAGGCAAAGTGATTGGGTCTAAACCGTCAGATATTATTGACCAAGGTCAACAAGTCAAAAACAGCTTAGAATCAATACTCCGTGGATAGTATAGTGTTTCCCCGGGTCGTTAAAGTCCCAGCGAGATTGAAATGGTGCTTTGGGAATCGTTTATGAGAAAGTGGCACTGAGGACAGTAGCCCAGATGATGTGGAATTGATTTTGCTACTGTTATTTTGGTATTTGTACACAGATATAATATTCACAAAAATCAGATATCAGATATATGCACGTATTCACAATTCAGATTTACGCAATCGGACTGAAAAAGTGGGATTTTGGTATTTAACAAACTACAGGGGGTGCGTTTGACACTTTTTAAAACTTAAAATTAAAAATGAAAATGAAATTATGAAAAATGATTAAAATATTATTTAATTAATAAAACTATTTAAAAACTAAATTAAAATCTAATTTAAATTAACTAATAATTATAACTATTACAAATTAAACTAAAAATTTGCAAAAACAATTTCTAAACTTAAATTAGAACTTGAAGAAAGTATAAAAAATAAAAATAAATATTTTTATCTTTTTATGGGTTTTTTTATAAATTAAAAACTATTTAACTTAATTAAACTAATTAAACTAATTTAAATTACTATTAATACTAAATTAACTTAGAAAATTAAGAGAAAATTAACAAAATTAATTAACCATCACAGGAATCCTACAAAATTATAAAAACTCTAAAAATTATGTTTTAAAATTGATCCACTAATTATTTACCTTTTAATTACTTTAATTCTAATTTAAACAATTAAAATAAAAAAAATGTAAAATGAACAGTAGAAATTCAAAATATATTTTCTAAAAGTCTATTATACTATATTAGAGCTATGAAAAATATAAAAACTAAGTTTTACTTTCTAAAAACTAAATATGAGATTTAATACTTAATTTTAATTAATAATTAAGAAAACTAAAATTAAATCTAATTAATACTAAATGACAGAATAAAAATCTGAAAAATTTACTAAAAATACTTTACTATATAAGGTAATTAATAAAAATATAAAAATACTAATTACTTAATTAAAATCTAAAAATGAAAATTAAACTTAAATTGAATTAAATAGAAACTATCACTTAAATTAAATTGGTTTTTTCTTGGATTTTCTTTTACAAACCTATTTTACCACTGAAAACAGAAAACTTTTGTGAAACCACTTTTGAAAATTGCTTATAAATAAGCAGTAGCACCCCCTTTTCTTATTCAGTTGACTTTGGTTGACTGTTTGGGCAAACAAGCTCAAATGGGTGAATGTGGGGTCTACAAGGGTGAAAACAGATACAAATAAGTTCAACAAACTTAAACAAGCAGAGAATAGCAAGAAACAAGCACAAATAAGCTGATTGTAATCAAATAAGCACTTGCAATATGAAACTGAACACAGATTTTGGGGACAGACTTGATAGGCTAAACCAGGTGGGGTCCACTGAGTCTTAGGTCAAACCAAGAGTCAACACTTGAAGCCTATCATGGGGGGGGGGGGGGGGTTTCAAAGGACCAAGGTTTGGACAAAATGAGCCACTGAAATGGTCAGAAACCACCACCAAAGTGGTGGTGGTGGGTGGTGAGTCTGCTGTGCAGGGGAGTATATTCTCCCTGCAGCTGTGTTTGGCCAGATGTGGGGCCCAATGAAAAAATCTTTAAAATATGATAACTATGGGAGCTTGTAGATGGGGTGGTATACTACAAAACCTCAGAAGATCAAATGCTAAATCTTACTACAAAATTCTACAAAAATCTTGCAATAATTGGAAAAAACTGAAAACAAGCAATTTGACTTTTTGATAAAACTCCTACTTTGACTTAAGTGAAATTCTACACTAATTTATGGACTAATTATGATATGTTAAGCTAAGATGGAGCTGAATTATAGTAAAACACAAGCTATTGTACTAGGATGGTGGTTCATGGAACTTAACTCCTCAACAGTTAACAGACAAGATGGTATCAAAGGTGATTTTGACTTTTTAGCTCAGGGGTGTGTTTTTATTGTTTCCCTAACCTAATTAGCTCTAGTAAAACTTGTTTGGACTAAAAACAACAACAAAACCACACTGAAACTCAGTGAATTCCCAAGAACCAAACACCCCTTATTGAACAGTTGCACTACAAATATGAGTTTCAAGCTTCAATCTACCAATCTAATGACCAATTTATATTACCTACCTACATTTAAAACTAATTGAATAGTTAAAATGAACCAAGAACCTTAAAAACACAAATATGCAGAATCAACTATTAATAAAACATTATGATCAAATTAACAGCATTTAACTAAACTATATTGCAATCTACTAATATAAATCTAAAAAGTGATTAATTAACACAATTTGAGCAGTAAATGACTAATCAACTCAAAATTATACTATTGAGAAACTAAAATGCAAAGTATAAATTGGAACATGAAACTTACTTAAACAGCCTCAACATGAACAGAGGTACATAGGATCAAACACACAACCTAATTGCTCCCAAGAGCTTCTATACCAGAACCAACTTCACTGCTTCTCTTCTTCTTTTTCTTCTTTTTGCATTTTTATTATTGTTTTATTTTTTTTATTTAAACTGAAATTTAATGTTTCTAAAAACTTATATAAACCTTGTCAGAGCTTAAGTAAGCTTTAGAATCCAAAAACAACAAACAGAAACGACTTTAGGTGAATTTATCAATTTCACCAAAAATTACTAAATTCAAATTTAAAGAACAAGGTTGAAATTAAAGATTCAAGCCAGGTTTGATTACACTAAACAAACTGAGTACAACAAGTTTTAACTTAAAATTACATTTGAAAGGGAAAGTAAACTACCTACGATTACACTAAACTACAACTACTCTAATACTTCATCACTTTTGCTCCTCTTTGTCTTTATAGCATCCCAGAGGGTTTGTGGGTCCCACAGGGTCAAATCCTACCAAGTTGTTTGGCTTTTGGATCACTTTTGCTTATTCTCCAATTTTGGCGGGAAAAGGCATTTGACTAGTTGGGGTCTGTGAGTAGCCATAGGGGGGGGGTGAGATATGATTGGTGTTGGGGAGAGTGATGGAAGGATAAGGGTAGATGGTGGATGGGTGTGCAAGTGGTGCAAGGGGGGGGGGGGAACCAGGGATGATGGGTGGTTTCTGGTTTTGGAGGTAAAAGGGAAAGGTCAAACCAGGTTGACCTGGTACTTTGACCTGGGTGTTTATAATAAACGGGGTGGGCTGGAAAACTGGATTGGGCCTGGGTGTTGCATGGATGGGCTGTTTGGTTTTGGTTTATAATAACTTAAGGATCCGTTTGGTTTATCACATTTCACAAGGACCAATAATGTAATTACTGAAACTTTGAGGGACCTGAATTGCACTTTCTCCAAAGCTATCACAAGGACCATAGATGCTAACTTCATTAAACCAAAGACCATTTATGAATTTTTCCATTTTATAACACCCGAGGACCAAAATTGAAAAGTTTCCAAACTTGAGGGACCAATATTGTCAATTGTTGAAAATTGTATTTCAAGGACTTATTTTGACACTTTAATATTTTCAAGGACCCTAGTT